>VYZT01017253.1:14872-108017 GCA_013400735.1 Pomatostomus ruficeps
TTTTTTTTTTTAATTTGGCTTCCATTAGGGTAAAGCTCAGCCAGGCAAAGATAATGCTCAAACTACTTAAAATCTTGGAAGTGGTTTTGTTTAAATTCTTAGAGCCTCTTCTATAGCTCAGCCTGCTTTAGATGTTTAGAGTAACTTAAATCTCCTGTGGGCTCACGACTGAAAGAGGCACATGTGTGCACTACTCATGGCATTTGTTCAAGGTCATTGGGAAAATTCACTTATTCTTTGTTGCCACATCTTTTGGCTCAAGTCCCTTGTCAAACAATAACCCCAGAGTAAAGTGATTAGAAGAACATGAGTAGAAACATGGTGAATCCTGCTTAAAATTCTTGAATCCATTAGTGTCTAACTTTAAAGAGCTGTATCTTGGAGGTACAATAAAAAACCTGAGATCAGTAGAAGAACTGTGTCACATAAGTCTCTGTATCTTCTGGAAGGGGTCCTTGTCCATAGTAGAGGGGTTGCAACTAAATGGTCTTTAATGTCCCTTCTAATTAAAACCATTCTGTAATTCTGTGATTCTATGACCTGAAAATACTTCCTGTGTACTAAAAACAAACAAACAAACACACAAACACAGCATATAAGATCATAACTTTCAACTTTGAAACTTCTCTTTTCAAAAAATGCAGTTTTGAGCTGAAATTTTCTCACCAGAACTTGTAGGGAAACCTGCAAGGAAACTGCCAGGACGTTTCCAGAACTCTAGGATGACCCTGTTTGAGCAGAGAGGTTGGACCAGGTGACCCACTGTGTTCCCTTCTAGCCTTAACCATTCTTTGATTCTGTGATACCGTGAAATTGTAGTCAGAATCTAAATTCTCAGAATTCATTTCAAGCTCTTTTGTTCCTTTCAGAAAGCCTTGGCCTTCAACTTAAAATCCAGTACAGGGAATTTGAATCTGAATAGAATTTGCTGAAAGATGACAGAAACAACAGGAATTCTGAAACAGAAGGGTTTAATGAGAGGGTTTGCTAGGAGACTCCAAATCCTGCGGATGATTGGTGTGTAACAGAGGGCGTGCTCAGAAAATATGCTTTCATGTAATTTTTATCATTTGTTCTGTTTATCTAAACAATGTAGCTAAACTTAGCAGCTCATATGAGCTCTCTGAATTTGTGTCTTGCACCTTCAAAATAACAAAACGCCATCAGATTTGAAGCCAAAGAGCAAATGTAAATATATCAGATGTAAATATTTCAGATGTAAATATTTCAGTCCATAACGATTTCAGGGCACCCCATGCCATGGGCTAAGAGCATTTGTGAGTGGAGGTCAAATCGAGTGGCAGCTGCAGCTCTCCTTGCAAGACATCCTTCTGCTTCCAGCTTTCAGTCGGGGATGACACTGACCTTGTTCCCGTTTTGAAGAATGTATGTGCTGGCTGGCTGCTGCCATGCAGATGATGGCTCAGTGAAGGAGGAGGAATAAGTAGGAAAAAGAACAGAGTACAGAAAAAGAGAAATGTGCAGTTATCCTGTTCCTTGCTTTCCTCCTACACACAAAGAGCAGCAGGGGAGCAGTAACAAAACATCTTTGTCGTCTTGAAGAAATAGCACCCAAACCTGTGCAGCTGTTCCTGAGCAAAGGGTGTTCCAGTCTCCAAATAAATCTTGATAAATCTACAAATTCCTTCTTCAAAATACATGCACGACACTTTTTTATTTCAGTTTTAATTTCTTCTCCAAAGCCTTGGGATCCTGACTTCTTTTGAGGGTGTTTTTCTTGGTGATCCCTTTTATTCTTCCTGCCTACAGAGTGTCTACCAGAATGGGGGATCTGAGTGCTTCCCTCCAGCCAAGCAGAACTCACCTACGGCATTGGTGGGTCCTGGAGCGTGACGGCATTGACAACTGAGGAGGTGCTTGGGCCTTGGCACTGTTTAATTTATTAATGCAGATAGAACTACAGAGCCCAACTCTGACAGCTACAGCCAGCAGCTCACCCTGGCTGGTGACAGCCACGGCCTGGGTGCCAGGCGTGGGGCTCTGACACTTATCGATGCCATGTCCCCCTGATCCCCGATGGCCCTCGCGTACTCAGCCTCTCAAACCTCTCTTGCCAGCAGCAGGAGCCCTCCTGGACTCCTGTGAGCTTGCCAACTCCCACAAGCATAAAGCTGTTTTATAAACTGCAATCAGCAGTGGAGATTGCAGTCACAGTTTATCTGCGCTGCCTCAAATGTGTCACTCGCTGGGCTTTAGCAAGAGAACACCTCACACAGCTCAGTGAAAGTTAGCCAAGCTTTCCCTGGTGCTGTTTGAGGGCTGGACAGGCTCTGGGCAAACTGGGCTAGGGTGAGGTGTCCCTGCCCTTGGCAAGGTGTTGGAACTACTCTTTAAAGTTCCTTCCAACCCAAACCATCCCACAATTCAATGAAACCTGCCTGTTTCATGCCAATAAAGCCAGGACAAGGTCTTCTTTTCCTCTCTCTCTCCCTCTCCTTAACTCTTGAAAAATATTTTAAATGGTATTTAAGTGTAAAATAACTCCAGTCCCTCAGAGCAGCAATTCCTTGTCTCTTGTGGTATCTCTGAGCCAAACTGCAGCACCTTCCAAAGTGGTGCTTCCACCGTGGGGAAAGGTCTCCGGACGGGATGGGACATCTCCACGGCAACAGGCCATGGCTCTGCTCTGTCCCTTGAGAGCCCTCAGCAGAAAAACTAAAAGAAGCCAGAGACCCAGCCAGGCTTTGGAGAGTTTGCTTTCCATTTTTCTTCTGTTAGGGTGACAGGAGCAAAGAACAATTACAGCATTTTTTTAGTCCAGCTGACAAATTACATGTTAGCTCAATTTAGCCTAAGCACAATTTCCCAATCAAAGTCAAACCAAAACAACCAAACAGGCTCATGTTTTCTAAAATTCATTAATCCTGTTTGTCTTTTTCACCTCTATAGATTACTATTATTATACCATGTCCTCAACCAAAGATAAGAGCATGAGAGTTTTGGTTTTGTTTTCTGTTTGTATTGGGTTCTTTCCCTCTTCAAAGGTATCTACATTGCAAGGTTACAAATACTTAATTAGTGAATGGAAATTCCACTGACTGACCAAATGCAATTAAGCTATCCAGCTCATTTAAAAGCTGGATGTGAATTTAAATAAGGCTCAGCTTTGTGGAAGCTGCCTCCCTCTGATGGACATTTTTGGTTTGGATTAAAAGAAAAAGAGCCTAATTTCTTACTAACTTCTTGTTAATTTCTTACTAATTTCTTTCACTCATCTCTACTATTAATACAGATATCCAGTCACTGTCATTGCCAAACTGCAGGGAAATTTGGGGGGTTTTTTCCAAAAGAATTCCAAAAAATGTCACAGAGAATGAAGGAAGAAGAGAAATAGGAACTTAGACATGTTTTGCTCAAAACCTGGTATTGATTCCCCAGGGACCAAGATCCAGAATAACCATCTGTATGAGTGGGGAGAGGCCTCGAGCTAATCATTATGTGATACCACATGGAGAAGCGTCTTTGAACTCCCAGATTGTTCCAGTTTTTAAAAGCTTGAGGCAGGAAAACAGGTCCATGGGATTCCACACCTGGAGCTGTCTGCTGGAGGTGAAATTGTATCCATAATTTAAAAGAATTAATCTCAAAGGAAACTTCAGGTTTTTTCTACAGAGAAATATGCAGCAAAGTCTCTTTCAGTTATAATAATCATGTGTAGGCGATTCCTATTATTCTAGTTATATAGATGAGGTGAAAAACTGCCCTAGATTTAGGTGCTCAGAATTATTTCTGACTCTTATTTTATTAATGTATTATTTTTATGTATTTTTAATTTAGTAACTTTTCTTTTTTTTCCTGTGAAACAGTTCAAGGATTAGGACTCCCCTTTTCCCACCTGCTAGGAAATTCTATCTCACGGACTTTGAGTTCTTCTACCCTATATTCTGAATTTATGGACCTTCTGAAACCTGTTTGGTGGGAGAAATGAAGACAGGGCTAGCTTGAATCTAGGTTTTAAACTTCTGCAGGAAGTCTTTAGTTCATTTTCAGGTAGAAGTTAGAGGAGGTAGAATTACAAAAATGTGTGAAGAATCACCACTTGGCTTTTGTCACCAGCTTAACGATAGAGCTGTGAGTAGACTTGCTAATTTTGATGGTTTGTTGACCAGCAGGCAGCAATGTCAAATTCTTGGTGCTCACTGAGCTTAACCAAGCCAGGTGTCTGAGGGCAGGAGATGGATCCATTTGGCTCTTAGAGACATAACTGTCTTTACCTAGAGAACCTGCATGGCAAACGGAGTTCTTCTGAGTCCAAGTGTCTCCCTTAGTGAAGGGAGGGATTTTTGGATGTAAATATTCATAGAACCGCAGAATGGTTTGGGTTTGAAGGGACCTTAAAGATCATCTTGTTCCAAACCCCCTGCCACAGACAGGGACACCTTCCACCAGACCAGGTTGTTCAAAGAAAGCCCCATCCAGCCTGGCCTTCCAGGGATGGGATTCTGAATTTAAGAACCTGCCTCCATCTAGATGCTATTAAATTACACCTGCATCTTCCTAAACTCCTGATTGACTGCAAATTTTATTTAAAAAACCCCTAAGATACTGGAGAGCACCTGGGTGTCCATCTGTGCCTCACCCTTCCCCTCGTGTCAGCCCAATTCCTCACAGGCAGCACTTGCAGACAGTGGAAGCACTAACTAAATCACTGGGACTGCCGTGGTTTTCCCAGACTCAGAAAGTCAGAGAAGATAAATGATACTGGGTAGCTCTTGTAGCACATAATGCTTTTCATCCGCAAAGCATGCAGCTAATATTCATTCAAAACCAGAGAGATTTATGCAATAAAATTCTGCTTATAGGCACTTTCCAAATCACAATAGAAAAGATGGTTAGACAAAAGCCAATGAGGCATTGGCTCAGCTATTACACACCTTGTAAGTGTTTCCTAAATACATGACTGCTGGATTGTTGAGGAAATTAAAGTTCCAGTAGTCGAGAGATTATATATTTTAGGGCTTAGTTAATTTTGCACTTGCCCTTGGAGTTATTAATTTTAGATATTCAATACCTTACATTTAAAACCAGACACTTTCAATGTATCTGCAATGTCTCTGACATCCTTTAGACATTCATTTTAGGATGAAATGAAATAATCCAAGAATGCCACACTTCTCTTCCTTGAGCAACTGTGGTGGGCTCATCAAAAGGAGGCATTGGAGACAACCATTTTAGTCAGAGAAATGCTCCTCGAAATACAACCGCTAAAGCCTAGTCCTGAGCTGTAAGTAGTCATGAACACTTTGTCCACAATAAATAAATATTTTTCTTTTTTATTTTTATTGGGTTTTTTTGTTGTTGTTGTTTTGGTGGGGGTTTTTGCTTTTGTTTTGTTTTGGGGTTTTGTTTGTTTGTTCACTTTAGGTTTTTTTTTTAATCTTTAAATATTTTGTTGGATTTTTGTATGCTATAGTTAAGAGATCTGGAAGACTTTGCCTATATTAGTAAAGAAATTGGGACTGGGACATGGGATCAAGTACTGCCTGTGAGTGCCCATGCTGCTTTGTGCAATGCTGGTGCCAAGAACAGCCCATGGCAACCAAAATTCTCCCAAATACTGCAAAGGTCTGGAGCAGGGAATAGCATCAGCTAGGGATTATTCCCAGCAAGCAATTTGGACTGGGGATGTGGAGATGTGGAAACGGGAGGTGATTCACCTTCTTTGACCTCAGTGCTAGAAAAAACTCCTTGGCTAATTTTATTGGATAGTATAAATGTGGGTATTTGATCCCAAAATGCTGGAAAGCATTGCTGAATACCGCATGTCGTGGTTTTGATCCTGGCTAAGTGCCAGGCACCCACAGCAGCCACTCACTCGTTCCCTCCCTTGCCACAGCTGGGCAGATGAGGGAAGGAGAGGGGAAAAAAACTGAGGGAATTAACTCAGAGGTCCATGAGTTGACATAAGGA
Organism: Pomatostomus ruficeps; assembly: GCA_013400735.1. NCBI lineage: Eukaryota > Metazoa > Chordata > Aves > Passeriformes > Timaliidae > Pomatostomus > Pomatostomus ruficeps. The sequence continues at coordinate 20,804 of VYZT01017253.1, forward strand.
ACCGGGAGAAAACGCTCCAAGGACAAACCAGGCTCAACTTAAAAGTTGCAAAANAACACCGCAGTAGCAAAAAACCCAAATGGCTTTGACATAATATGGGAACTTGGTCTTTGCTCAAGGTGAGGCATGGAGCAGTGACACGGGGTTATGATGCCTCACAAGCCCATAGTCTTCCTTCTCACTTGGCTAAAGCTCTTTCTTTTCCTCTCTCTTGCATAATGCAGTGAAAGACATGGAACAGGCTTGTGTGCTTTGAAAGAATCATCTGTCAGATATTCCTGAGGTGGAAATATTGATTTTACTTTTGAGGCATGATGAAATGAGAAGATTGGAGATGGACTAAGTGATTTGATGCAATGTCAGTCACAATTCCTTCACTTGACACGCAGTGTCAGAGAAAACACAAAATGAATGTTCACCTTTACTAGTAAATATACATTGAAATATGAATAAATATTAATTGCTATTGGCTCTTTACTGATTTAATATCTTTTATGTTTTTGAGCTCATTGTCTCACAAATTTATGAGAAATGAGAAAGCTGTAAGATTTAGATTTTAAACTTTCTCTTCACACGTCATTTTTGACAGCTCTGATGGCCTGATTTCCTGCCACCTCCCTCTGATCTTGATTCAATCCTGACTGAGCACTTAGAAAAAAGAAAAATCACTTGGATGAGTCGGCAAATAACTTTGCGTACTTCTCTACGGTTTTCCGTATTTGCATGATTCCTCTAATTTCAGTGAGTGCTCACACAGAGTTGAAAACATAGGCACAAATTAATTAGGACCAGAGCTCAGCTCATGGAGTGCTCCAAATGACTTATGAAAGTCGATGACACCATGGTGATGGAAGTTTCACAGAGGAAGATGAAAAACTCACGAGGTTTGATGGATACCTAGACCAGCACCACACACTGTAGCTTGATTTAATACAGCACCCAAACTTGTCAGTTGAAAGGCAGCTCTGTTAGCAACAGCCTGCTCTGTGTTGTTGGTGAGAGAAGAGCAGCAGTATCCTGTAGCATCAGCAAGATTCAAAGAGCATGAGAAACAAGCAAAGGGACTTTGCTTGAATTGTTAATGAATTATGGAAATTACGATATTACAGAAGGAGCAGAGATAAAATGGATCATTCTCACAACCAAAGAGAGGAGAAAAAGCTGAAGACTGCGCATTTATCAGAAGAGTCGATTCTGCTGCTGAGAACATTTTGCCAATGAAAAAATTAAATACCGTGAATTATGGAGATTGTTTAATGTATGTGACTGCTCTGAATAGAAGAAGGTACAAAAGCATGTCAAAAGAGTGGGAAAATTAGCAGCTGAATTTGGCAGCTAGCGAGGAAAGGCGGCCATGTGCGAGTCATCATGACAGCACAAACCAGAAAACAATCGGGGAGACGAGGTTTGATGCAGCAAGAGAAGACTGGATGTGTATGTGGTGAAAAAGCCTCTCAGAAGAAAGAACAGAGAAATCGTGCTCTGAAGAGACTGAGAGGTGTGGGAGCAGTCTATCAGAAACCTGCAAGTCTGAAAAAATGGGGGCTAGAACAGACCTCACTGGGGATGACTGAAATTAAAAGATTAGAAAGATTTGGAACACTACCTTGTTTTATGTTTTCCATAAAAAATAAGTTTTAGCACAAATTCTAATACCACCAGATGTTTGCCTCCAAGTTAAGTCTTCAGTCTGAGAAATAATGTTATGCTTCCTCACAGAAGTAATAACGTGACTGATTTAAACCCTGCTCTCCTTTGTAGGAAGAGCTTTTGTTTAGGCTTCATCCCCATGAGCTACCACAGTGTTCCTTTTTGCACAGGCTATACCCCAAAGGACTTGTAAGCCAGCCATGTAGCTGAGCTTGGGAAAAGGAACATGGGGCTACTGACCCTTTATTCCCATGGGACACCATAAAAGTAAAATCACCGAGTTTCGGGGCATTCGGGTTTTCAACTTTGCAGATTTATCATTAAAAGAAATCTTTTACCGAAAAAATAGCTTTAATCAACAATCCAGTCTCAGTGAAAAAAAAAAGTTCAGTGTAAATTCCACCGATATTTCTGGAAAAGAGATCTGGCAAGGTAAGAAATATCAAGACTTTGGTGCTTTGAAATGGGAGGATGTTGGAGTCACTACCAGTGGCCAGGTCCTGTGGTTAATCCATAGCTACAGTTATGAATAAAAATGGTTGTGTTCAAGTTACAGTGGTTTACTCACAGATCTTTGCATTGAACCTGTGGGAGATAAAAACAAGGTGCAAAGTGCAAAAGCTTTTTTTTTCCTTCTCTTCACTTTCAGAAGCCAGATGATCCCACGTCTCCAAGGCACCTAATCAGAGTTAAAAAGAAAAACAATGAAAAAAAGAACAAAAGAAAAAAAACCCCATAAATATCCTATATCCTCCTTTATCCACAGATCTATTAGTGTAAGGATTTAATGTTTTGGTCATAACTTCTCAGTGTGACATGAAAGTAATTAAAATAAAGGGGTCTGCAGAGGCATCAAATTCCATTCTCCCAGCTGTGTTGTGAAGCTTGAGGCTGGTTACATCTATAGACAAAGCACAGAAGTTTGCTAGACATTTATTTCTTATCTGTATTTAAAAAAATGTGCCTTTTTCTTACCCTCACTGGAAAAGGACTTTGTGTCTAAGGCTGTCAGTGGGATTCCTTTGAACCTAAACCCTTCTTTTATACAACCATTTTTATCCATAATTGTAGCTATGGGGCCTGATCCTATTTTCACACTAGAAAATGCAGTCGATTTCAATCCAGCCAGTCGTGGTCAGACTTCTGTAAATGAGATTAGAATTGAGCCTATGTCAAACACAGGAGAGCCAGAAAGAGATTTATTTCTCTCATTGAACTCTTTGGGTGACAATTTGCCCAATTAAAATATATTATCTATTATACTTTGGACAGCATGACCAAACTAAACTAACACTCAAAATTGGATACTTGAAAGGGACAGGTTTCTGCTTTTTCTTCTCCAGCATAAGATCGTTTGAGAGGTTTTGTTGATCTGGGAGCTTTTTTAAGAGCCAAAGACACAATTTTGCAAAGATCAGGAAGGTCTGCCCTAACACCTTTGGCAAAAGGCCTGGGCTGTGTTCCGAAGAAATGAGGGGGTGTTGTTCTGCAGGGTGCTCTCAGTTTGAAGCTTCACACCCTTTTGTAGTCATTGATGCATTGGCTAGAAAATTTATCTCAGTCCTGTGCCTTCAGGAGATCTGTGTTTGTGCGGTGAGCAGGGACTGGTGTTTACTTCAGATTTGGGCAACTGATGTGCCAAAACTTGGCCTGATCCCCATTCAACAGTAATTAAGCAATCCCCTCTCTCTAGCACTAATGAGCCAAGAGATGTAGTCAAAACAACCAGCCTCACCCACAGGAGTGCATCTCCTGATCTTACCAAAAGCCTAAAACTTACCACAACAACTCCTGCAAACTTCCAGTGCCACCCCCAAATTGTTCTTGGGTGAAACAATCTGCGGCAGGGTTTTCAATAACTGCCTCTGTGTGCGCCAGCAATTTCCACAGAGGACTCCCTGAGCCATGCTCCCATGGCCAGGCCCATTTTTGAACTTTCTTCTTTGACCTTGAAGATTTCCACTGGGTCTCTGAGGGAGATGGCTGTTGTGCATCCCACCGTTTGCCCTGGATAGTCGTGCCTGGACAGCCACAGCAAGTGTCTGAAGTATTAAGCATTGATGGGTACCTAAAAACCCAGTGAAATCCAGGAGACGTGATTAGTTTCAAGGTATTGTAGACATCCAAGTATCTTTGAGAGCGAGTTTTTTCCATTCTTCATTTAGTCTATGTTGACCTTTACTACTTTCCCTTGGCTTTTCCTCTGTTCCTTTCATTTCTTGAGGTCTCTGTGATGCTCCAAATATTTGATCCTGTCTCTCAAAAGACACAAAAATCCTGATCCTGTGGTGCTCGTCTGTCTTTTGCAGGTCCCTTCTGTTCCACTGAAGCCTTAAAATAAAACTCCTTTTCATTACACTTTGGCATTCATTTTTGGATATGATATTAGGATAGTGGCAGTATTTACCAAAACTATAAAAAGAACAAGAAAAGCTGATGTGATGAGGGAAGAAAATAAACAGGAGCACAATACTCCTTAAACGAGACCCTTTTAAACTTAGATATTGCATTCTAAAAGTGCCAACGGTGCAGATAAAAAGGAACCACATCAAGAAATGGGAACCACAACCCCGTTCAAAGGACTGCTCTGTAATTAGGTTTTTCCCTCTTGGCACACTCACTGAATAACTGCTGAAAGAAACACTGATGGAATTGGAAGCAGGGGTGCAGAGCCCCTGTCACCACAGCACCATGGTCATCCTGAGGCCCTTCTGCAGGGTCCCCAGGTCACATCAATGCACTGACAGCCACTCTGAAAGGCAGATTTTGGTGTGAAATCTGTCATTCTTTTGTGGATCTAAGAATAGTTAAAGAGGTCACTGAACCTCAAGCTCTCCGCTACCTGTTCTAGCTGAGAAATGACAAGTGATCATTAAAGCAGTCCTAAATCCATGCCAGTGCAAAGTGAAACAGGTTTCATAAAGAAAACCTCTCTGTCTTTTCAGTCCCCGTTTCACTCAAGTCAATTAAGAACCATTTTTCAGCACAGGGTAGGAAACAGCTCTTGAGGCTGAGGGGGGTGAGTGATGACAGTCACCTCATTTACTGCTCGCACAGATCCATCGGAGAGAGGTACCTCAGGAATTGTCAATTACTGCTCTCAGCTGCCCCTTACAGGGCAGTTTCACGACAGTCGGCTCTTGCATAGGAAAATGTTAATTATTTATATCATTCCAGCTTCAAGAAGTTTAGTGCAGCTTTTTAGGCTGTGCACAGTGGCTTCCAGATATAAGCTAGAAATGAAGGAAGTCAGGAAATGCTGTTGGTTAGAAACAGAAATGGGCATTACCTGTGTTTAAATAGGATATATTGCAGCATTAATAGGCATTAATTATTAGTCATATGGCATTTTTTAATCAGTATTTACAGGGGTAATTGGTTTTAGGCAGTTTACATTCACAGTTCCATGTTTACCCGAGCAGGTGGTTAATGCACTGGGAAGAAATCTTAGCTAGTTTACCTGTGTTCAGAGACTAATTTGTGAAGCTTTCAGGATAGCTGGGAATAGGAACCTCAGCCTAATCACGAGTTCAGTACCAGGGAATGGTAACTCCACATAGAAACCTTCTCTTTTTAGTGTATCATGTAGTATATAATCATCTGACTCTCCGTACAAGTATCAGCTGAGTTTTGTATTAAATTATTTCAATCCATATAAAGTAAGTAACTGCAGACCTTGGTTTTCTAAACAGTGTAAGCAAGTGCATCTCATTCAAGCTGACTTTCTGCTCAGTGTGGGGAGGACCCAACCCTTTACTTATTTTTTAATATTCTTACTTCCCACATTTTCTCATGCTCTTTATTTCCTAATAAGTAGCATCTCTTCCTCGACATTTTATCAATCAGTTTTCGTATTGTTGTATTAGATGTTCTGCAGCTGAAATATTGAAGGCTACTAAATGAAAATGTTTAAATGATAGGCTCGATACACTGCAGATGCATCACAAAATTTACATGCAACATGTAGTTAAGAACAATTAAAAAATAGAGAGCTAAAGCACAAAACTAGTCAGGTCTTCACTGTCAGTAAGAAACAGAGTTTCAAAACTACTTCATGTGGAAGCCTGCCTTGAGGCTGGGTGATGTGAAAGTGAGACCACGTGGCCCTCCCTGAGCTGAGTATGCATCCTGCTTTCATTGCTCAGGAGATGAACAATGCAGAGCTCTATTAATCATAATAAGGATTGCAATAAATCATAACAAGGATTCTGTCCCAGCCAAGGAACGAAGCAAACTCTGAATCTGGGGCTGAACGCAGAGACAAGTTAATTCATCAGTGAATTGTCAACAAAGAATGTGCCTTATTCTTAATTACTGATAGACCACCATGTTAGAGCCGTGAGACATGCCCGAGCGCTAATACAAGGAGCAAACAAGGTGTCACATGGAGTGATGTGCTAATCTCCCGTCCTGAGGTGATGCTGGATGCAAACAGCAATTCTGCCTAAACCTGCAGGCACCTCAGAGCTATCAAACTCTCGTTGATATGCCTGCCCCAGGTGTAACGTATGAGGCAACAGAAAAGGGCTTCTCTGCCCTCCATACTGGAAGCTTTGGGATCTCAGGATGCTAAGGAAATGGCATTTTTAAATTTGTCTTTGTGCATGAGAGGGAGATCATGCGGTTTCTTGCACTCAGACAAGATAATCTGTACAATCTTGTGGTCAGGCCTCTAGAGGGATATTAAGACAAATATAGCTGACAGTTAATGATTTTAATATGTGGCAGAGCTGTCCAGATTCCCTTTATAATAATGGAGAAAGGATGAGATGCTTCTAAACTGAAATGCATTTTCTCCTAAGACAGACATTTCATGATTAATTTCTTTTAAGTCCAGAGGATGCCCCAAAGATGATCAGGGGGCTGGAGCATCTCTCCTACAAAGACAGGCTGAGAGCTGGGTTTGTTCAGCCAGAAAGGAAGGCTCTGGGACACCTCACTGCAGCCTCCCAGTTCTTAAAGGGAGCATGTGAAAAAGAGCAAGAGACATTTTCTACACAGGTAGATAGTGATAGGACAATTATTTAGGTTAGATATTAGAAAAAAATTACTTAGAGTGTGGTGAGGCCCTGGCACATGTTGCCGAGAGAAGCTGTGGCTGCCCCATCCCTGGCAATGTTCCAATCCAGGTTGGGTGGGGTTCTGAGCAACCTGGGATGGTGGAAGGTGTCCCTGCCCATGTCAAGGGGTTGAAATGAGATGATCTTTAAGATCTCTTCTAACTCGAACCATTCCATTATTCTATAACAGTTTTTCTTCAACTGAGGAAGTCTCCTTGATCTGTGATGCTGAATTAAGTTTTGCAATTTATCTCAAGATGAAAAATCCATGAATTTGAGCATGTTGAGTGCCTGACCTGTCAGAGACAGCAGCTAGTACTAGTTTCTGATCACATTTAAGAATGTTTATTTACGAAAAAGTAAGAAGTAATCAGTCAAAAACATTCTGTGCTTTCTTGCCAAGATCTTCACCTCCAACTAAGTGCCATCCTCAGCAGTGTATTGTCAATGTCATTTATTTCTTTGTCTAATTCCTATGCCAGAAACTTCTCTATCACTTCAAGTTTTCGTCTTCAAACATATTCAAGTGATCTGTCTTTTCCTATCAATTTCTGCCATCATTATTCCCCCTCTTTTGGATATTAAAGCCTGGAAGATCATGCAAAGCAATTATTGCTCTTTTTCTAACTTGGCAGCTTTTATTTGTAGTTCACAGTATTTTTCTTTCAAACTTGTTTCCTTCCAAACTTTTTTCCTTCTTACTGCACTTCTTATTTTATTGGTGCCTGTGAGCTTTTCCTTTCTAAGGTGACCTACAAAGGATTTTTTTTTTAATTGGGCTTATACTTTGTCTCTTTCTGGAGTACAAAGATATTCTTTCTTTTTGTTTGTTTATTCATAGCAATTATTTTTTCTTGGCTATTTCAGGAATGTCAGTGCTGGCCTTTTCTGATTTTTCTGGATGCTACTTTGAATCTTCCCAAGGACAGATATTATTAGCTCTTACATTGCAGCTGACTGGATATGGGTGTTGAAAGTTTAATCTGTTATCTCCATAAAATATAATTACTTGTATCCACCAACCTTGAAACAAGCCCATATTTATATAAAAAACCCCTAACTATTTCTCAGTGAAAGCAAAATTTACTAGCTACCTCATGCCTTCCTGAAATGCTCTCCAAAACTGCTTGCTTCATTAGATATATATCATCTTCCCTTAATCTCAGCTGGGCTTTCGTATCTGTGTACATGTGCCTAATATTAATAAAGTAAAACCTTACAACCTCCCACTCCCTGTCCCAGGACAAAACGTGTTGTACCTAATTTCCTTCAAAACTTCCCGAGGAAGATTTCACTGACAGTGTGTAGACCTCTAGTTTTTAGTTTCTTATTCCAATATTAGTGCTTGAAAGTGCTTCAGGGGAATCAAACCTTAAATGCCTATTTCTCTTCTCTGAGTGTAAAGGCCCGTACAAATTGCATCCCAAGCACAAATAAAATTGTTGGGCTCCGTGTCTTGTCTCCATCCCCTATTCTCCCTTCCCCAGTGTGTCTCTCTCATCCTTCCTGAGCAAGGGGATGTGGTTTGCACCAGAGCACACGCCCTGCACAGCACACCACGGGCGTTGGCCTCTGGGCTCTCAGGAGCAGCAGTCAACTTTTATGTGACCTTGAAAACTCCACACACAGTTTATGCCTGGACCTACAGGGACCACATGCCCCCTGTGACACCGGAATTCCATAAAACCTGTGGCCAAGCTGTGACTTCTGCCAGCCCCAGGAGGATGCAGCCTGAGCTCGAATGTACCCGTGCCACCACAACAAAGCACCGCCTACAAGAAAAGCTCCTTATGTCTCTGTCATTTATATTTTCCATGGGATGATTTTAAAACACTTTTTGGTGATTATCAGGGCCTTTATGTTTATTAGTTCTTCTCACTCCCCAGGTTTATATTTTGACAAATGGATTCTCTCTTTCGGTTTCTGCAGTTTATTATACTGTGTAGACCAAGATCATTTACTCCTCTTAACAGCAAAAGCTTTTTCCTCTCATTTTCCTTGTAGACCTTAGTAATGTCTCTTCCTTGGGATGCACAGCCAGGGGAGTATTAGATATAAGTCCTTTACAGGGCCTTCCTGCAGGGCCATTTTTAAGAAATCTCTCTAAATGGATACTAATACTTAACAGGTGAGAAACTGGACATCAGAAAATCCACAGGTCTACTTCACTCCATGAAATATCTTTCCTCAAATTTTGCTATTATGGTTTTCATCACAAACCCATTTGGGTTGAAAAAGACCCATAAGGCCATTGAGTCCAACCACTGAGTCTGACTGTTGCCGTTTTCTGGAATAAACAGCAATCCTGTGTTAAAATAAAGGGATCTGTGGTTTGAACACCAGTGAGCAGAAGTAGCTGTTGAATTGTGTCCTCTCCTGCTGTGGCCAACAAGCTCAATGACAGAGATAAATGCCTGTTGGCAGCATTACTGGATCCATAGTTTAAGCAAAAATTGAAACCTCGCTTGTACGAAATGCTGACATGGCTGTCTAGAAAGATGAACCATTAAGTGCAGGATCCATCCTGCCTCCCTTATCTGCTGTGTTGAATACTCTGTAAGTTGGTATTTCACGTATCAGCAGAAAGAGCCATCTGATGAAGGTAAGAAAGTCTTCTGAGTAGAAAAAAGTACCCTAAAACAAATCTCAGCCCTGTGTCAGTGGTTTAGGTGTTACTTCCATCTCATACACCACCAGGAATTTATGTACTGAGAAATGGCTGATCCCCTGATGCACCGAGCCCCTAAATGTAAACTGTGAGATGTATTTGTCTTCAGCTCAAGTCAAATCCCACCTTTGTACTTGCTCAGCTGAGTCAATCCCACCTCATATTTGTGTCCTTGCCTGGGGAAGCTGAGGGCTGACCCGAAAGAATGGAAGGACAGGAGATGAAGATTTCTGTGCTGGCCCCTTGGAGGACAGACACAGTTCTTGAGACCAAAGCACTGTCATTTATTATTGCTTGATTACTTGGTCCTAACTAAAAGGAATACACCATTTATTTCTTTATAGTGCAGCAAATTATATTTGTGAACATGACTGATCACTTTAACCCTCTCCGTTCCAAGAACAGGTTGATCAAAATATCTCTCATTTTGTATAATAATTAATTTCTGGTTTGCCTCAGAGATTGATCCATCCATCTGGAGCAACTTCCAGATTTGTCCTACATTTCCTGAAAATCCTGTCTGACTTCGAGTAAGTGGTTGACTGCTAAGTGAAAACCATTTGTAGATGTCAGCACCTTCAGTCAAGTTTCTGAGTGATCAACTGTTCTAAAAATTAGGCACATATTGTCTGATGGAGAAATTCCTACTTCCTGTGCATGAAATGCAGTATCAGGGTAGTCCTTGTAGGCCACGTTTCCTATGTTTTTACCCCTATACCCACCATTTTCATGGGGGAGTTGGCCACATTTCATACGTGCTAGCTATTTGATTGCTCATACAAATGGTAATGCTGATATCAAATTATTGGAAATGGAAAACTTACTTCACTGTTTAATATCACATTTAGGAAAGCCCAGAAGAAAAAGTCTGGGGATTAATCTAAAGAAGTATCTTGATTAAACCTTTGTGTTGAATTAGAGTGGATTGGAGCTGTAGGGCTGATACAGCCATGGTTTTCCAATATTTCCCAAAGCCTTTTGTGCTGCCTGCTGGGTGATTCTTCAGAATTATGTATTACCTTCAGCTCTATTCAATTTATTCCCTTACGAGGGGTGTCTGACAACAACAAAAATGTGTGCTCTTAAAAGCGTAGCCATTATAGTATCTTCCTTTATTGTCTGGTGGTTACACTGTGTTCTATTACATTACAGGAAAAATAGAGTGTCTCTTCTCTGATTAGATAGAGAGGAAAGATGCGTGCTGTATTTTGTCAAAATTTACAGCAAGTGATAGGGGTAAATGAATAAAATATTCTAAGTTAGTGTTTACCTTGTTTCTTTCTTTGCTGACTCTTGAGATCTCTTCATATTCTTTCCTTTTATATAACAACCTTAGCCAGAAGCACATTTTTCTTTTTTTCCTGATCTTCATCATTTTTTTAGTGGATGCTGGAAGTTATGACAGTGATTTCAGGTCTTGCAGCAGGTGGCAGTTTTCTGAGCAGGCTGGCAGGAGGATTTTCCCTGCACTCCCTGAAATGGGGCATTGAAATAAAAAGGCTACAATTGATGGCTGGTGTTGACCCCTAAAATCCTCTAAAATCAGCACTAAGAATTGTTTCCTCTTGTGCTCTGTTCATGTGTGTGGAAGTGGAGAAGTTCTGTGATGGATAAATCTAAATCAAAAGCCAGAACAGCAGATTTTTCTCCCCAGAAGTTCAGCCTTTAGTGCAGGTATTTGTCTCCTGTTTCCCAGAAGGGTGGGGAGATCTTTCACATGAAAGCTGCCATAGGAAAACCAGCCTGTGAGTGAAGACTTTCTATCTATTTTTTAGTACCTATTACTAGCGCTAAAAAACTATCCCAGTGGAAGAATATCATGGTCTACATCTCTAAAGGAGACTGGTAGTTTTGAGGGGCCTAATTTTCAAAGTAATTAAGTTTCAAAAAAAAGAAGGAAAATCCCCTTAGAGCCATTCTTGACAATTCACAGTCGAGTCATGTGTCTTCCTTTTCTCGTGATAGATTTTTTTCTTTGCAAGCCTGTAAAACAGAGACAACTTTGGAAGTTTGTGACATTTAGGAGAGAAGAGATTCCATTCATGCAAAGCAAAGAAAAATGAAACACCCCTCTATAAATGAGCCACAATCCATCTCCCATGCCCAATTAAGATGTCAATACATCTCTCACTTGACTTATGTCTCCATTCAAACTTGACTTTGCTAAAACAACATTCCTAATCTCCACCCCTTCCCTGAACTTGCATTCCTGTCTCCAGTTCAGTCGTTCTGAAAAATAACACTATCATACTCATCAATCAAGCTTATAATTTGGGCATGATATTTACATGGATGGGTTTCTCTCCATCACATCAAGCTGTTTCTGAAACTCGCAGACATTTCCTGACAAAAAGCTGCAAGTATTCTAATCCATGTAAGGAGTTAAATTCAGTTAAATGTCTCCAGGCTGCTAGCACCTGATGTTTCAAGCGTCAATAAATATAGTTTTCCCAATTTCTTTTTCTCATCTCTTTTACAATGTCTATAAAACCTCGATAACATTCAGATTAGGTGGGTGCTGCAAATTACTCCCTGTAACATCACCAGTTTCTTTACAACTGCCTTTTTTGCTTATCTATTAGAAATTACCTGCTTAAAGAGTTTTGAAGGAATCGCTTTTTATTTAATATATGTACAATATCTGTAGAAACTACAGTAAGATTAAAAAAAAAAAAAGATGGCTATTACCTTTAAATGTAATTATTCAAACCATTTCTAAAGGTGAACAGCTTTTAAAAAATGCATTGAAACAGCTAGCTCAATTCTAGCCAAATATCTAAGTAATCTTGTGAGAGTCATCCCCATCTTTATTGAAAATAATGACCTGAAATAAAGGTAAATCTGAAAACATTTGGAGCTATCCTTCTCTATAAGACTCCAAGGCACACATTTAAATGGGATCAGTGTTTACCTCTCATCTTTACTGAATTGATAATTTACTTTATTCCAGCTTGGTTACTCTACAAAATGAAGCTAATGCCTTCTAATAATGGTTGGCACAGAATACTGTGCTACTTGGACATGTTTACATGAATTTTACATAAATGAATAAGTAAAGTAATGGTGTCTGTCAGTGCAATATTTGTCATTACTTACTGAATTGCAAGTGCGTAGTTTAAAGGCCATAGCTTGCTGGCAATGAGAATCTGCACAGGTTGTTCCGGCAAATGTAATTTTGTCTGTGATTTTAGCTTCAGCTGCAGCCTAGTGGCCGGCTGTGTTAGCTGTGATTCAGCTCTCAGCAGAACAGAGCAGTGTCCGTGTGAAACACCTGCAGCCTCTCTGCTCCTCAGGGCTGTCACTGTGATCCTGGGCCAGCCCCATTTGCACAGGTACAGCTGACTGGGGACCTCTGGAGACCTCCTGGAGGGAGATGCAGGAAGGCACAGGTGTCCCATGGGATCCCCGTCCCCTCTTCCAGAGCCAGGGGGGTGTTTCAGATGTTCTGGTGCATCTCTAAAGGACTAAAATCTGACGAGTGACTTGTGATGAGTCCCTGGGTCATGTGCAAACCTCCCTGTGGGCACCTGCAGTAGCTGTGAATGGAGACTGGAACACCTTTCGAGCTGCCCGTGGTGGCATGCACTGACTGACAGACTGACACTGGGGAGAGGGATATTCCCTGAAAGTCAGGCAGCTCAGCTTAAGACACAGAGAATTAAATGATCCCTGAATATGCCTTGAAGATTATTTTATCCAGCTGTCCAGGCTATAGAAATGTCATAACAGTTAGACTGATAAAGTTTGTGGAAAGGATTCCTGTCCCAAAACGAAAAAGAAGGGAATAACAAGGAAATGGAGCTCAGGATTTTTACTTAATGTAAGTCTGTCTGCTGACACAGAAAAGGGATTGAAGGGGGTGGTTCATCAGCACTGAAAGCACATGACCCTGTCAGATGAGCTGCAGAAATAGCTCCTAAGGGTTGGTACAGATCAATCTGAATAGTCTGAAGTTGTGTTTTAGAAACATCCCTGATTCTGCCAAACCCCAACATAATATGCCCGTATTTAGTTCTTTTTGTTGAATTTATCATGTACTTGCAGATAGTCCCTCAGAATTGGGACTGAGGTTAAAAAGAAATCAGAATCACCTCACAACCCAGTCCTGACAGGCTGAAAAGGTGAAAAATCAACCTTAAGGAGTTTATTTCCTAATCTACATGTGCAGAATTTGAGGATGAGCAAAATACCAGCATGAGCCCAGCAAGAGGTGACAGGAATTGGCAGCTGAACCAAACCCAAGCTCCAGGAAGACAGTTAAACTCACTCCAGAGGAAAATCTTTTTACTAAGGATAGCCAACTACCCACAGTTTTTTGTTTCTTCATTTTCAGTTTGCCTGTTTGCTTCGCAACCGGAATAAGAGAGGTGGCACATCCCCCAGATCCCAGAGTGCTTTCAGGACATGGTTCATAGGAATAAGGATAGATTCAGGAATAAGAGTTCCTCTGACATATTCCCAAAGTGCTCAGGCTGGCGTGGTGAAGGATTCCAGCCTTATGATGGGAAGAAAGTCCTTTTTTTGGCTACCTTTCAAATTCCCAACATCCTGTGCAACACCCCTACATCTGCATTCAGCTTTATTGCTCAGGTTTAAATTGGCTTAATTAGTAGCATTGATTGAAGTGAGAATCATGGGACTGGGAGGAACTTACGTAATAATTTTTCAACACTTTTTGCTAATTTAATTCCGAGTTGTCAAACACAGGAATGATTGTCATGGATTGTCATCCATGGAGTGGTTATTGTATCGGAGCTTGACCCAAGCTCTACCCTACCCCAAGCTACTTCTAATGTTATCTCAGATAGTTAGGAAAGCAGGAGCAGTGTTTTAAAAGAGTCCTGTCTGAGCAGATTCTTGTGACTGATGCATGAGAGCAGTTCCTTATGGCTGCCTGAACTGGAGCCACCCTGGATGCAATCAGTGACACATTGGATGCTGAGCTGTGCTCAGCTGGCCGCTGAGAGGATATTTGCACCCAGTCAGAGCTTATCCCATCCTAAGACTTGGACTTGGTGAGGTTGTAGCAGATGATTCCCTCCTATCAATAGATTTCACAGTGTCACTTCTTACCTATGAACAAAATCATCATGACTCTAAGTCTTTTGAGCTCTAGGTTTCCAGCTTCAGTTCACACATAGAATGTGTCTGGAGCAAGATCTAGGTTGGTCACAATTCTCAGAGAGAAGAGGAGATGCTAAAAAGGACTAACCCATCAACAGACTCTCTGTAATTTCCCTTTCAAAGTGATCTCTTCTGAGTTATTTTAACTGAGATCACATTCAACATGCAGAGCTGAGGTTTCATTACAAAGTTTATCACACCCTTGATTTTAAATCAGGAGTAACACTCCCAAGTGCTTATCATGGCCACTGTGCTGCATATAAAACCTACCAAAGCTCCTCCTCCATGAAGTGAAGAGAATCCACACAAACATCAGCAATCAAGGTGGCAGGCCCTCCTGTGCCTCAGTGCCCAGATTATATATGTAATTATAGCTGTAATGTATTTATAATTATATAAATATAACATTACATATCAATTAAGTGCACTATAATATATAATTATAGCTATAATATAGCTGTACTACATGTATGATTTTATCTGTGTAAGAGTAAAAGTTATGAGCATATAAATAAAAATCTTACCTTATGCTCTTTCATGCATAGGTAAGTACTAAATTGGGTCTTGCTGTGTATCTAATGAAATGCAAATAATGCCTTCACCAGCTTTTCTATCAGCTTACCTACACACTTCCTGTGTGCTCTGCTCCTGGAGGGACACCCATTCGGGTGTGGGTGGAATCTTCACAAGGTATGTGGCCTGCACTGCAGCGTGCAGCAGTTCCCTTCCACAGGGATTGCATTTTGGGTATGATTTTCACTCCAGATAACACAGGAAGCATCCTATTTGAGGCTCTCTGACTGCTGCTCCCACAAGGAGCAGGATTGCAACGTCTATATTTTTCCCAGTGATCCCTCAGGCAGCTGCATTCCCTCAAACACCTGGATGTTCCACATTATGCAGAGTGTTCTCTGTAAAGGGCTGGGATAAATGATGAGATTCAACTGCTGGGGGAGTAACCTAATCAACATACAAGGTCACATTCAAAAGCTTGAATGTTGCTTTCCAATTAGAGCTATGTATCAGATGGAAGGCAAGGGATGAAATATTGATGATTTTTTCACTGGGCTAGTGATTTTTTTCAGGGAAGCAGTTACAGTTTCTCAGCCTATATCCATGTGCCAGATGCTTACTTCCACTAGGTATTTTTTCTTTCCTTAAGTCAGAAAAATAAATCTCAAATAAAATTTGAAAAAAAATACCCTGCAGTGAAGACAAACTCAGAGGTGGTTTTTTTTCCCCCATTATTCTTTCACACTGTGGATGGAAATGGGAATGGTAATTTGCCACATTCCATTTCCAATTACCCCAGTTTCCTGATCCCAATTCTACTCTGCTGACGTCATTGGGGATTGCATAGATACTGCAGAACAGAATTAAGTTCACACATGCTCAAGGCAGTAGGTGCTTCCAGATGATGGGTAGGTTGTTTGACAGGAGATGTTTCTGCATGAGATCCAGAGGGAGCCTTGGTGCACTGGAACAGCTGAATCCGAGCACTGTGAGAAGTGTTTGGGACAAGGGAGATAGATCACGGGCACTGCAAAGGGCTTCTTCCCTCTTCTGCTTATAAAAAGTGACGTGGCAAAATATTTCAGTGGCCAGAAGAGGTTTGCAGCTGTGTCTTTCACAATGGCTCTTCCGGGGCTGTAGCTGTCACCATGCTGTGCAGTCAGAAGCCCCCTGTGCACCATTTCCCTGTCCACTGAATCACACAGAGGCTGGGGTTGGAAGGGACCTTTAAAGGTCATCTGGTCATGAGCAGGGACACCTTCAGCTACGTTGGGTTGCTCAGTGCCCTGTCCAACCTGACCTTAAGTGCTCCTTTCCCCTTTTACCAATGATTCATTGCCTTCCCAGCATCACACCTTCGTGCTGGAGGAGGATTGGGTGTAATTATCAGTGATTTGTAGACTCACTGCGCAAAGGCTCCAGAGCCGTTTGAAAGTTAGCACGCTCTTTGGAGAACAGTTTCTGACTACAAATATTGACATTTACTTGAAACTCTTTCTTTTCAAACTGAAATATTCTCTCCCTCCCCCGATAAAATAATGGTCCCACGTCCCCTGGTCTTACAGAATCACAGAATAGTTTGTGTTGGGAGGAACCCTTAAAGGTCATCGCATTCAACCCCCCTACATTGAGCAAGGTCATCTTCAGCTGGATCAGTTTGGACAGGGCTCAGAACCCCCTGCGTGTTTCCAGGGATGAGACATCCACCATCTCTCTGGGCACCTGTTCCAATGTTTTTCCACCCTCGTTGTATAAAAATTCTATTTTATGCCTAATGTAAATCAAATATCTTTTACTTTAAAAGCACTACCCCTTGTTCTCTTGCAACAGACCCTGATAAAATCTGTTTTATAGGGCCCCTATAAGTCAAAAAGGCCAGGATAAGGCATTCTGGAACCTTCTCCTCTCCAGGCTGAACATCTCCTAATTAAATGATCCAAAAGTAATGAAAGGAGAAAAAAAACTCAAACTAAAAGTTTCATGTCAAGGCCATCAAGTCTGTCCTGTCCTGAAAATACTTTGTTTGCAAGCTCCCATTCTTTGCTTAGGTTCTTAACCTTTCTTGATTGCTGGATATTTTTGTTGTAATAACTGCCTCATTGTATAATTAATTTCACTGGAGAATTCATTCGTACAGTTATTGCTTTGCATTTTTCAATAATTAATTCCCAGTAAGTAGGTTCATATTTTTTGTATATTCCCCATATTATTCCTGACTTGTCTTTAAGGTTACTGAACCAATCTTCTCCCCAGACCTTCTCTCTGTCCTTTTCTTGTCTCCCTTGCTCTGTCCCTCAGTCCTGCAGCACCCACCAGTCCTCACACAGCAATGACAATCTTTGCTCCTTTCAGGATTCAAAAAAAAAAAAAAAAAAAAAGGGGGGGGGGGGTGGATTAGGCAGTTACAAGGCTTTTTGGAGAACAATTGAAGAGAATGCCTGGGTGACTCTGATCTTCTTGGCAGTGGTAGGGTGGTCCCAGGGCCAGCAGGGTGGACTGGGAGTGGCCAGTAAGGGCTTGTGAAGTTTGAGGTTAAGGATTTGTAGGACTTCAGAGGAGTTTATGAGATTCCAAAGACCTGGAGTGTGTGGAAGGACCTGGGAGGATGTTTCATGGTGCCATGTGGCAGAAATGAGATGAGGCCATTTAATGGCGTTTTGAAGGGGTTTTGGTAAAAGGAGGTCATTTCTTCCTTCTCATTGTGAATAATAAATAGAGCAAGTTTGGTGAGCTCACATCTCCTGCGAGTTTCGCAAAATATTCTGTGAATTTCTGGATCATAGCACTCAAGTCTTACTCCTCACTGTGGCCTTCTTTCAAATGTTAACATTCTCAAAGTTTGTGTTTCTTCCCAGGATGGTTTCTCAAACACAGCCTTGATCTCAATACCTGTTTCATAATTTCACAGAAAGTGATTGTTTATTAGTTGGCATCCCCTCATCTTAGGTTTCTGATCAAACAAATCAAGGTTAGGGCAACACTGCTTTGGTGTTTTTTATCTGTATCATATACAATACTGACCACTGTTAATAAGTAAATGGCTTTTTGGTACAACTTTGGCTTTGCAAAACTGAACCTGACTCCAGACTTTTCAATCTTGGACAAGAGTTATGTCACTGTTACACAGAATGAACTTGCTATACCCCTTAGGCAGATACAGTCGGGTGAGATGGATCCTCCACGCAGTCTCTTAGAAGAATTTCTTAAGTGAATTTTTTATGCTTCCAGGTTTGGAAATTTGCTATTGGAAATATTTTCTGTTTCCTTTTTTCTTTCCTTCCAAGTGAAATTTCTGCCACAAAACTTAATTACTCTCTAAAGGAGGCGAAAAAAAGAAAACTCAAAAAAGTAGATCAACATATCAGTTGCCTCCTTTTCTCAGTCCAGAGGACACAATCCAAACTTTCCTGCTGACTTTGTTTGCCTTTGGATTAAGTTCTGACTGCAAAGTTTGGGTTTCAGACACGTTTCTGAAGCACAAAACACTGCTCAAACCACCCGTCCCAAAGGGATCTGTGCTTCAGGGGAAAGCAGTCAGAGGACAATTAAATGATGATGTCTGGATTTGTCAGGCTTATGGAGACTTTTTGTATCAGAGCAGAACTCACATCTTAATATGTCAGGGCTCATCTACCTTAAATAGTCCATGGTATTCCAAATATTAGGTTCTAAGTTGCATCTGAAATATTATCAGTAACCATTGTTAGAAAAGCGATACACCCTTTAGGAATTAATCCAAGTATCACCGGGGTTGTTAGGAGCTTTACTTTAAATACATTGGATTGGAGATACACACGATTAATCTGCTTTTAATCTGCAGATTTCATGGCCTTTTGCAGCCTGGTATGAGTTCCCTCAACCCACAGTCTGCAGTGGCTAGGAGCTGTTAATAATGGCAGCATGACACTGACACTGAATTATGAAATCCTTTTTCCCTGTGCAGCATCAGAGCTGGCTTTTCACCGATCGTGACTCTGCAACTTCTCCTCAGCTTGGAGTGTGCACAGGGGGAGCCCAGGTGTGCACACAGACCCTGAGATGGGCTCAGCTGGGCACAGCCTGGTGCTAAAAACACCCAGGCTGTGGGTTTCATTTTCATATTTACCTAAGAGCTGGACATGATGATCCTTGTGTGTCCCATCCGACTCAGAATATTCCATGAATCTGTGAATAGACCAGCTCCTTGGCCCTATTAGAAGCACAAAACCCTTGCTATTGGAGTTCCTGCAGGCACAGCACATCAGGATTAGCACATTAGATGGACTCAAGATGCTCAGAAACTCTGCCCTTGCTTATGCCTCATTAAAACAAGATTTAATATGAACTTTATTTGAATGCATTAGCATACATATATTACCATTATCCCTTAATATTTCATCATGAGAACATATTAAGATGGCTATATATGGGAACTGAGCCTCTGCTGGGTGAAATTCGCCTGCGTAATACACTCACACAGAATTAAAGTTTTCCCTCATGCCTGTCAGCAGAAGGTGTTGTTGATAATATTAAAATAAAATTTTAAAAAACTGTGAAGACAGAGGTGTACATGGTTCATTGCCATGCGAAAAGAATTGAAATTTACAGTTCAGGAAGGTTAATTAAAAAAAAAAAGAAATAAAAAAAAAGAGAGAGAAAATAATTTAACATTTCACTATGAAATGACAGTTCTAAATTGAAAAAATTATGAGTTATGTGATATATTTCTTAAAATTGTCATCCTGTTTTAGGATAGAAACATATTGAAAAATAGTTTCCAGTTGTGCAAATCTCAATGTTTCCCTCAGGATGGAACCTCACATTTGCTATTGAGTTGCAGCCTCCACAAATCTTATGTACAAATTCTGGCAAAGACTACGTCTTCCATCAGAGAAAAGAGAAAATATTCCAACTTGGCTCAAGGTCTTCCTCTACACTCAACAACAGATCTCCAGTTTCCCAGCATCTCTTGCTTCTTCCTCCTGCAACACCCTCTGCCCGTGATCCCTGTGTCCTGTATCCCTGACAAAGGTATCTCCCATCAGCCCACTTTGTGAACCAGCAATGGTGTTAATTCTGATCATTAGAATCAAACCTTTGAATGCAGTTTTTGGGTAACGTCCTAATCATGAAGGATAAGTAAGTGTAACTAGGCTTTCCTTGTCATTTCAGAGAGACTTTTCAATGAGATTGAAACTCGAAACTGGTGCACTTGACAAAGTCATATCAGCCTTAATCTGAGAGGAGTGCAGAGGTTTTATGCTCAGCCATCTCTGTCATCCATTGCTGCTGCAGAATTTATAGGTTCTATAGGTTCTTCTTATATGGAGATGACTATAGACTCTGTAGAGCTGATAAATGTTGGATGAAGTTTTCTCCTGCAGAGAAAGCTTGTATTCTCCTCAGCAATCTTGAACCTCTTTTATTTTTAAGAAAGAATTATTTTCTTCGCAGAAATGGATTTCTGGGACAGTCTGCATTAAGATTAATTCCATTTGATCATACTTTATTTTTCACAAAGCCACATATTCCAAAGGAAATCTATCTTTCTTTTGATTTCTGAATAACTTTCAGGTCCCACTGTTCATTCTTCCTATCACTCAAACACACTGAATCTAGGAAGGGTAGCTGTGGCCTCCAAGAATATCAACACATGTTACTGGTTTGTTATTAAAATAACCCAAACAAACACCCTCCCCCCCAAAAAAATCCCCACATCTATTTACTTCTTGCTTTAGTTCCCTTTCATTTTAGTGGTAGCTTATTAAGCTAATTTTGTAGAAGATGTAAAGAAAAACTGCATTTTATCCTCTTTGAGCCATTCTCCAACACTTATTTCAAGCAGTGATATTCCCTTTCCTCAGTTTTCTTTCTGTCTTTCATCTGCCTGCTCTTCACTTGCCATCACAAGACAAACTCATGGGATTTGTTACAGTTATGCTCAACACCAAGTTATGAGAACATAAAGTGTTTACATTTTTGGCTAAAATACCCAGATAATTTTACATCTGATATTTTTTGACATGTACTGATCTGTGAAACTTGGTGTTAATCCAATCATGCCAAAAACTTAAAAGAAAGCAGAGACTGGTGACCGAAAGCTAAATTGCTTTCTTCCACACCCTCCTCCACCAGATATGTTTTGCATTATGTATTAGGCTTTTTTTTTTTAATACACATACTCTTTAATGTCACTGGAAAGTTAGGGAGGAAGAAAAGGGAATGTGTTTCAATGTTGGATGCCAGCCAAGCTTTCTTTGGCAGATCTGAGTGAAAAAAGAAACAGCGAAGTTTTCAGAAACCTCCTTTCAAGAGAGGTCTTTACCAGGAAAAAAAATTAAATTGTCTTAGCATCTTAGAAAACACTAAAAATTTTGGGAGTGAAATCCTGACTTCATGGAAATCCCTGGCAAAACTCCAACTTTGTTTCAGTGAGACAAAAGTATTTGTCGTAAAATCTCTGCTCTGGGAAGATTTTGGCTGACAGAAGTAATTGCAGATGATCTAATTTGGACAAGGAACAATCAATTAAACGATGAGGGATGTCACAATGTTCAGCAGCCCACTGAAGAAAAAAGTCTTAGCCTGAAAGATACCAAATACCAAGTCAGGCGGGGTTTACTGTAAAGAACAGACTCACCCAACCTTTGTTCTCCAAACTGAGGCCTCTTCTCTGAGCTTGTCGAGGCTGAGGTTCAGCTCCAGCTTCAGACCTCTCCATGCTGGCACCCACATCTGGGTGGATTCCTGGGAGTGTTTAAATTGCTGTTGGGATCAGAGGGAAGCTGCTCAATGCTGTCAAGCAACCTGCAAAGCCATTTGACTCGTGCTACACTCAGTGTCAGGATGCTGTTCCCAGTCACTCAGGGAGGAAAGTGCTCCTCTGGAGGGAAATTTATCCCATTGACTTCAAGACAAGATGGACTATGCTCCCCAATAGGCCATATGCCTCCTCATTGCCCACAAAGGGAGCTCAGAAAATGAAAAATGATTGAGCTTAGACCTCTGAATTGTCTTTCAAATAAAAGAATCTTATAACAGGAGAGCTTTTGCAAATGTTTGTGGCAGGCTGACGTGTCAATCAAATTGATCCCTAATCATTACAGGCATCTACTTGACTCCAGGAGCTTCTTGGCAGACAGAGAATGGTGATGGGATAATTGCCCAGGGAAAAATTTCTGGCTGGGAAAAAAAAAAAAAAAATCAGAAAACTACTGACAATGAAACTTTGGGATCAATAAGGTGCTTGAAATTTCTGTGGAGGGAATACATGTGAATGTTTATACCGGCTTTGAGCACCATCGTCATGTAACATTACACCTTCTGCATAAAAAATATGTCTTAGAGCATTTTCCTCTCTTGGCATGAGACTTTTTTTTGACATCTGACTCCTACTTAGGCATGAGTCCTTAGTGTGCTTCAGAAGGGAAGGTGGCTGAAAATAGAATCAATGCTGTTTTAAAAATAGAAAAGCTATTAAAAATAGGACACTACAGCTTGAAAAATTAATGTTTTTGTAAGTAAAGGCTATTGTGAGAAAGGCAATTCCAGGAGTCTAGCATTCACAAACTTAGAAAATGACAGGGATGCAGTGTAGAAAAGCCATGCATTTAGAACTAGAGATAAGGAAAAAATGTAAATTAGGTAATGCTTACCTTGCCACTGGAAAACAGGACAGATGTTTATGTCTCTTTTGGTGGCTCTACTTAAATGTTGTCTGGAATCCATCAGGAACTTGCCAGAGTCAGGCGAGACCACAATGCCCTTAGTGCCAAACTTTGCCCTTCTGAAGGTACAGATAAACAATTTGGAACTTGTCAAATACCCTGAGGTACTGGAAAGTGGAAATTATGGAGGCAACATGGCAAGATTGGCATCTTTGCAAGCAGGAAGCAGCATGAAACTCTGAAGAGAAGAGACTGTAAAGCTGCCAAATTAATATCCACAGCCTCCTTACCAGGGCTGCACATCTTATACTAGAAATTCAGTCCTCAGTGGGAAGTGAAGTCTTCTTGTTAAAACTAAAAATATTGCCTCTGCTTCTAATGAACATCGAACTCCCAAAGGCAGAGCTTGCGTTCTCTGGTGAGGGCTCGCAGGAAGCCTCTGTGAGGGGTAAAAGAAGCAGGAAACTTAGGGTGAAGGCAAAATATAAATAAAAGTGGTCAAACTGGAGGAGAAGAAGCTTTGCTAAGGTTGATGCCAGATGATGAAGGAGGCAGGAATTTCTGTATAGGCACTACCATGAACTAGATGGTCAAAATGCTGCTACAGACTCTCAGCACTGTAAAATTTATCAGCTTTCTGTCCTGGCAACCAAGTCTGTGAATTTTATTAATGGGCTACAAAAGGCTGTGGTCTCTGCTTTTCATGGATTCCTGTTTACTACAACATGAGAAATCATCAGCTAGGCTAACGAGAAGGATGGTCCTCATGGGTCTCTGGACAGAGAAATTATCAGTTCTTCTGAAACAACGCGTCTTTGAGATACTGAGAAACTGTATTTTCTTCCAGGAAGCACCTCTTTCTTGAGGCATTATCAGACTATAGACAGTG
Source organism: Pomatostomus ruficeps (assembly GCA_013400735.1). Lineage (NCBI taxonomy): Eukaryota > Metazoa > Chordata > Aves > Passeriformes > Timaliidae > Pomatostomus > Pomatostomus ruficeps. The sequence continues at coordinate 44,354 of VYZT01017253.1, forward strand.
ATTTTCACTAGATCCACAATTTAATAAATGCTTCCTCAAGACTTTTAATTTTTTTTGGTATTGGTAACACTACAAAACATTATGGCAAGAATGAGCATAATTTTCCTGTTGCATTGGGTTGGTTTTGTGAGGAACCATATCTGGCCAATCTCAGAATCTTGTGTCTTCATGGAGACATAAATTGATGCAAATTAACAACGCGTTTTGTTTACATTCTATTTTAAAATTTCATTACTGGGCACATGGTTAGGGTGATGATTCCCCATAAGATACACGGCCCTGCCTGGTTGCTCTCTTGTTTGTTCCCAGGCACAGCAGGTGAATTATTATCCATGGAGAGGCTGTAATTCTGCAGTGACACCTTGTTCCATGCCCCTCGTGCATGTAGGAAGCCCTGCTCCAGTGCAAAGAAGGAAATAGGCATCCTGTCTACCCAGCTGCTGGGACTTTTCCCACTTCTTTACCCACTCTGATCCATCCCATGAATGAACCTTGATGCAGCCCCATCACCTGTGTATTCTAAGACCTGCCCTTCCTTGCTAGGAGCCTTCAGTGGTGTGAGGCTGGGAATACTCACAGAACTGTAAATTCAGTACCAAAATTTGCTTAAGGGATAATGTCAGTGCAATACAGTGCTGTGACAGGATAATGGTCTCCTGACACAATAAAACTGCCAGAAAGAAGCCAAGCAGTTTATAGATAATAAATGTCAAACAGAGGTAGATGTTTATTTTCAGAACATCACAAGCCTATTATCCTGTCAGACCCTCCTGTTTCGATTTCTTTATTTCCATTATGGTAAATGAATAAAGAACAGTAAGGAATGAGATATCCTGCAGGCCAATCACAAGCTCGTTCAGCCTGAAGGCTCCAGCAAGGCGTTAGTTTACCTCAACATATGTTTTTTTGAGCAGCTGCCTTGCTCTGGTTCACTGACACACGAGCTTCAGTCGGACAGAAATCCCTCCACCTCTTCCAGGAGGTGTTTGTGTTCCAGTCTTGAAGTTTTCACTGCTGCTAAACCTTTTAATCCTGTTAATCTTCTTTCCAGTGAAGGGGGCACACAGAGGGGAAACAAGGAGAAAGCATTTGTCCCTGCGTCACACTGCTGGCACCTGAATCAGCTTGGCAAAGGTGAGCCTTAAATGGCCTTTAGAGAGGGGAGATAGGAGATGGACAGAGTCAAACAGGACATATTTATGTAGATATGATCACCATGAGTTTCTAGAAGTGGATAAGAGGTATCTCCGTTTTTGTCCATATTGCAAATAGATGTGCGTTGAGTAAATCCAATGTCATCTTTTATCACAGAATCACAGAATCACAGAATTGTTTGAGTTGGAAGAGACCTTAAGTTCCAATCCCCTGCCATGGGCAGGACACCTTCCACTAGACCAGAGTGCTCCAAGCCCTGTCTAACCTGGCCAGGAACATTGGTGGGTTGGGTGAAACCTTGCAGGAACTTTGCCAGCCCTCCCGCGCCTTCGGAGCAGCCTGGCAACTCCTGAAACCGTGAGCGGACGCTCGGTGCCCCTACCAACAGCATTGCAGCAGTTGTTATTTGTAGTGACAGTATTTTTTAATTTTTAATTATCTATATATTCATATTTTTCATTTGTGTTTAAGTATTAAAAAATCATTTATTATTATTATTATTATTATTATTATTATTATTATTATTATTATTATTATTATTATTATTATTATTATTATTATACAGTAAGTATGGTACTGGTAAAAATAATCTGTGCCCCAAAAGAGGCACAGTCTGTTGCTGAACAAAAAAAAAAAAAGGAAGTAGAAAAGGAGCTGATTGTGCTTTTATTTGCTGCTGCATATAACAAAATTCAGAGGCACTGTAGTGGACAGGATGTCCTGAACAGGCCATTGCAGTGTGGGTCTGGAGAATGGAGAAAAAGGGAAGCAAGAAGGAATATCTGAAATGGGGTGAAAAGGGTGTTTTCAACAGAAAATACACTGAGAATTGAAGACCATTAACGAGAAGAATGCTGTGGTGACATTTGGTCTCACAAACATTATTTGTTTTGTGTGCAACTTTCCATTCACCATCTAAGTGAAGTCAAAAGGCCTCCAGAAAAAGCAGCATGACTAAGGGCACTCTTGGCAGCCTTCCTGTGAAGAGAATGCCAAGGGCACAGTATTAACCTTCAGACTTTGCTCTGGTCCCTTTCTCTTCCTTCACTGGTTTTCCTGAGGTTGCTCCACCTTCTCTTGGGGGAATGGCATTGCATTAAGACTTTTTACTCTCTGTCTTTCTTTATGTCCAAAAGAAAAATATTCAAGACAAAACCCCTCCAGAGAGGAGTGTTGGTCTGGACATGAGTCCTAATATTCCACGGACAGCAGGCTGGACTTCAGCACATGTACTGCCTAGGAATGACTGAACATCCAATGGTCAGCATTTGAAAAAAGCGCTTCCAGAAGGAAGATGGATCTGGGCACCAAGGGAAAGGCAGAGTGCCATGATAAGGCTGTTCCAGGATTATCTCATGGTAGATGGATGCAATTCTTTGTGCTTGCTGTGACTCTTATTTGCACCTGCCCACAGAGCTGTGCTAATTAACATTGATACAGAAGGGGAAGAGATTTACTGAAACATTCCAAAATTTCTGCCCATAGGGATCCTTCCATGCCCTTCCTGACTGGGTTTTTCATCCCAGTTGCAAGGAGAGATGTCTTTGATAAACAACCTGGATGAATGATGGCACCTGACAGCACAAGTGACACTGACACTCTCTAAGGATGCCATCATCTCACCTGACTTCAGCCACCTTTACACAGGCAGGCAGTGACAGGACAAGGGGGGATGTTTTAAACTAAGAGGGCAGATTTAGATTAGATTTTTAGAAAAACCTTTTACTGCACAGAATGCTGAGACACTGGCACAGGTTGCCCAGAGAAGCTGTGGCTGCCCCATCCCTGGAAGAGTCCAAGGCCAGGTTGGACAGGGCTTGGAGCAACCTGAGATAGTGGAAGGTGTCTGTGCCCAGGGCAGGGGCTGGAATAAGATGATCTCTAAGGTCCTTTCCAACCCAAACCATTCTGTGATTTCCTGATCTGAAGGTCAGGGGTCTGGTCTGAACAAACCATCAAGGAGCCATCAACAGTACCTGGAGACAGTCAGTCATGTCCAAAGGCTGTTTCATCCTCATCTAGAAAGACTTAAAAGTTTAAGATGAAACCCCTGGTGAAGATGTCTTTTTGATGATTATTAAGGGACATACCTAAATTGATAAGACTAGACATACATTTTTAAACAGCCAAAGTTAAGTGAGTTGCAGCCCATCTCATAAATCAATTCCATTACTTCTTACTGCATATTATTTCAATATTGCAATATAAAATACACTCTGTAAACCAAAATCGCAGGAAAAATGAATAGGTGATAAAGTTATGAAAGTTAATTATATCAGATGAAATGATGGGATTTTCAATTATGTTTTTATTTCAATATTAACTGTTCTTAATATTTAATTTTAAATTCTGACACCTCTGTTAATCTACTTAGAATAAGATGGGACTGAGTTATTACTTCCATTTATATAAATAATTTAAACTAATTTCAAGAAGTTGAGGGTTCTTACCAAAGTTATAAAAATGTGAAATCATTTAAACTGTGAAAAGTACTGAGCAAGTAGCATGAAGTTGTAATTTAGGAGTCAAAAAAGTGGGAAAATTCTTTATGTCTGTCTGGAAGGATGACATTTGCTATGGTGATGCTGTGATAAAATCTTATGGAGTTCTGAAACTATCTGTTCAATTTATTTGTACATATTATAGTTTAGCTTCATCACAGATGCAAATTATGTCATTAAAAGCTCTCCAACTCTGCTTATGCATCTAGGACATTTAAGATAATTTTATTTAACTAATAAAAATTATTTTTAAAACCCTTGGTTTCTGTACTTTAATTAAATTCCTGGATCCATGTGAAAGTTATTTGGCATCTACTAGGCAGGGGGAGGGGAAGTTAATTACATCCTTAGAAAATAAGAAATTTATCATTCACAATTCTTCAGCAAAACAGACGTGAAAAAACAGAGAACCCAAATAAGGGTATTCTGGGTTATTCTGTATATTTTGTTATGTAAATGAAGACAGATAAAGATCATCCAGTATTTGTAGAAGTGTGTCCCAGATTCTGCTGACCACTGAAGATGAACATAAGAATATATATATATGTTAAAAGAATTTTTTTCCTTTCCCTTTGTGTTTCAAGAAAAAACCCCCACCATCCATGTTTTCACTTTTTTTCATCCCTGAGGAGCGTAAGGTTGGAGAAATACAATCTGCTCCAAAGCCGATGCGTTTTGCATCCACAGTTCAAGACGGAATATTGGGAAAGTCACAGCAGACTCCTAAAGCCTTCTGAAGATGGAGGCTGGGCCCCTTCTCCAGGCAGCTGGTGCAAGCACTTGCCTGTTCTCTGTGTTAGGTGATCTTGGTGCAATAGCCAACAACCTGCTTGCTGAAGTTTCCTGTTATCCCAGTCGCCAAGGTCACGCAAAACACAGTAATTCTTTCTTCTTTTATATCTGCTTTCCATATGTTCGAGAAAGACCATCATGTCCCCTTTGTTCTCTGACTTTGGGCACGCATTCTGCAAGGAATATCCTCAGAGGGACCAGCACTGTCCCAAGAGGATGGAAAACAGGTGGAGCATGAAGAACTGAGAAGTTTGCAGATGGGAGATGGTTTTGGATTAGGAACAAGTCTCATAAACACTTGGGAAGGGGAAGGAGTGTGATATTGATGGTGAGATGCTGGCATAGGTTGGCCAGAGAGGCTGGGGATGCTCTGTCCCTGGAAGTGTTCAAGGTCAGGCTGAACAGGACTTGGAGCAACCTGGTCTAGTGGTAGGTGTCCGAGATTGGAACTGGATGAGCTTTAAGGTCCCTTCTAACCGAAACCATTCTGTGATTCTGTGATGATTCCATGATTCTCAGAGTATCACATCATATTCAATAAATTGGTCCTAATATGCAAAATGCTTCATGATCTTGGCATGGCATTCCTAAAAGACAAATTAATTCATCTCCTTTTGGCAAGACAGAGCCATTCACAAAAAAGACAGGGCAATCAGGTTGACTTATAGCAGAGCTCTGTGCAATTAGTTTACTGAAATTCTACTTCATAATCCCTCCCCATGGGAAAGTGTGTCACTGGAACCAGCTCAGCAAAGATTAAAGAGGCTCTTTGTGGGTTTCATAGCCTTTTCAGCTTGGCAACTTGACTTCATACGAGATAGAAACAGGAATATTTAAACAGAGGTAAATTTGCTTTTGAAAAGTTTTGTTTATCTTTTATTGTAATTTAATTAAAAGCCATTGACAGCAAATGATGAGGTTTCTGCTGCAGCAAGTTGCTCAGGCAATCATTTTCGTGCTGATGATAACGGAATCTTGAAGTCAAACTTCATAATTAAACCCAGCAAAGAACATCAGAGGAAAATTATTGACTGAGGCATCAATTCATGGTTTGATGAGCTAGGACATCTCATGCCATGCAGCGGAACCTGCTTGTAGTGAAGTCTGTCTGATGCATTTTGAGGCTGTTTCTTGGATAAGTGGCATGAGAGAAGCGGGCACTGTCTCCTGAAACTTGCTGTCATGCAGATGTGAATTTGCAAGGGAGATAGAAAGAGGACTGCAATGATAGAGTTCTCTACAGCTTGGGGACAGTACGGAGGCTGTGATGATTTATGTCCCCTTTGGAATGGCAGTAGAAGATGACAGTCACATTATATCAACCCTGACTTATCTTGGCTCCTTATGGTTTCTCATGTATAAGCAATGGAAATAGTCCTTCAACAAAGGAAACAGAGGTGACCTTTTTTGTCCAAAAAAGTCAAAATTAAAGTTTAGAGTGCAGCATTGAGACAGGATCTTTCAAACAGCAACTTAACCTTGAGCTTCTTCTCTCAGAATTAAAATTTCAACTCTGGGCTGCACTTGCCCAAATCAAGCCTCTTTCTGGTTCATCTCTTTGTAACTTCCAGCAACACTGATGTTAAACCATACCAGGCTTTAAAGTGTAAGCAGCAGGATTAAGTGACATGTTTTAGAGATATGTTTCATGTGGTGTTGGACTCTTTTGGGAAACTATCCTATTTTTTTTTGAAACATGCACAGATTGTGATGAAGTGAAAACTCATTTTTCCTATTTGATCATCCTCATAATTCAAACTACTTGGTAATATTAGACTAAAGAAAGAGTCTTGACAAATCTGCCACAGTGCATCTATTTGGAAAAGGAAACCATATATGATAATTACTTTCAGGCAATCATTTTCTAACCAGTTTTCCACTCACGTTATTTTAGATTTAGCATGACCATCTTTCTTCAGTTTGTTATTTGTGATAAAATAACATTAAACAATATTAGCAGACATCCTACAGTCTAGTATTTAAAAACTGCTTTTAGCTATCCTGAAACTGAAGCCTGCTGTAGAAGCTTATGACTTTTTTTTTTTACAAAACCACATTCTTGCTCATTTTCTTCTGTCAGCTTTCAGTTATTGTTTCATTACCTCTGGTTGACTGGTCAGTAGCCTTTTGTTTACTATTTCTCCTCTTTCTTTTTAAAAACATCCACTTTGTTTGCTTTTTCCTATCATATGGGACCTCACCTGACTTCTAGGAGTTCACAGACATCTGACAAAAATTCCAAGATATTTTCCATTTATTATCTGAGCATTCCATTTGAATTCATCTAAGTGTTCTCACAACCTCTTCTACTTCTGTTCTACTTTAATTTGTATTCCTCTGTTGTTCTACTTTAATTTGTATTCCTCTGCTTCTGGCATCACTTTTTTAGCCATCTGATTTGATCACAACTCACCCTCTTGTTGAAAATAGAAGCAAAAATGTTATCAAATATTTATAATATCTTGATGAAGAGTCAAGAGGATCAGTCTAAGAAAATGTTAATTAGTGTGATGTACCACACTGTCCATTCCTTCATGGAATGATCTAAACCATCAGACACCTGAGGTCTTTGGTGGGGCTTAGGATCCATCAAAGGCAAAAGCTGCTAAAAGGAGACAGTTTTAGAGAACCACTAAATGCATATGGAGAAGGAGGGGAAAAGGGAGAGGGAGGTGCATTTGTGTAGTGAGGGAGACTGGAGTGACAGTGTCAGACTTTCAGTGAACAGATGAGGTTTGTGTCAGGTCAGAATTGCCTGTTGATCTTCTCCCTGTTCTGTACTAATTCTGACATTTCAAATTAATGTGTTCATTTGGGACTGGGGCTTTTTTTTCTGCAGTTGCTCCCTCTTTCTTTTCCTCTCTATTCCTCCCATTGAAGTTGCCTGAAATGACACCCCTGACACAGTTACTGAACACCATCACAAGGAAAAGGGAGGCTCTGTAAAACACAGGAAAATTTACAGACAGGCTGAGGTATCTTGCAAGGCCAAGAGTTTCTAGAGGAAGGTTTTCCAAAAGGCCGGAATCCAGGGGATGTTCTAAAGGGTGGGAAGCCTTGTCAAAAATATGTGTCAATAATAAAAAACAAATGATATCTCCTGGAAAGCCACAGCATCAATAATGGAACTGATGGGGGTGGGGGGTGGGAAAGAAAGACAAATTAATGAAGAATAAATAAGTAAGAGGGAACGTAATTAATTAATACTAGTAACCAAAATTTTACAGAAAACATCTCATAAAACAAATGCGATTTAAATATTTGATGATTTTCCAAGGGTAGCTAATTAAGGTAATAACAAAGCTATAATCTATTTAGAGTTCAGTCTGGTGTTTGACTTTTTGCTGCATAACATTTTGATTAAAAAATTGGCTCCACATCATATTAATAAAGCAAATGATAGGAGATTAAGAAGAGGGTAATGCACAAACCTGCAAGAGGGTTTGTCAAAATGGGAAACTATGATGAGGAGAGGATGCTTCTAGGGTTCTGCACAGACTGTTGCTAGGTACGGTGCTATCCCATGTTTCTGGAAGGCTGGCTGCAGTTGCCATTGGTTGGACTCAATGATCTTAGTGGTCTTTTCTAATGTTAATGATTCTCTGGTCGTTCTTATATATCTTTTCCTTAGGAGGGATCCATTTTCCCTGGGTCGACTCCCCAACCAACAGCTGTATTTTTGGCTCCTATCAGAGCAGTCCTACAGTAAGTCCCCAAGTTCCCAGGCAAGTAGTGATGACAGGTGCCTCGAAACTCGTGTAAAGATCCACTTTATCAAATTTAGGTGATTGAATTTAGGCAGGCAAGATATCTCCCTGGAGGCCTCCAGAGCACCCTGTCTATCTCCACTGACCACATCAGGAATTTCAGCTCTTCTTTTGGGAGGAACTTGACACTGAGCCAGATAAACTGGATCATGTCCCCTTGGATCACTTGGCCTATATAAATCTACAGTCTCAACTGATAGGGAAATCTGTATCATTCACTCAGCCTTTCTTGCTTTTAAATTCATTAAATTAGTCCCGTGTGACAAAAACCTGATACTACACACGGGAATCACCTTTACTCTCTATAGGGCATGTGCTGTGTCAAAACTTAAGAGCATCCAGAGTTTTCATTAAGGACAAAATATGACCTGAATTAAATTCTTGCTTTGCCAGGAATTTAGGGCATTAAAATTGAATTTCCAGCTGCCGTAAGTGGAGACAAAATCACCGAGTTCCTGGTTTTATGAAGAAGTAACAGTCTTTCTTTTTTCTAACACTCTGTTTTTCTTTTCTCTTTGTCTATGTCTTAGTTCCAGTCATTCATAATCCGCTATTCTATTTTTCTATTTTATAGCCATCCCACAGGAATAATGTGAAATATAACCAATCAGTATTTGTAACTTTGAGGCTATCAGGTGGAAGGAAGTATATAAATGCAAATTGTTACGATTGCTCTTGCATTGCTGCCAAGGGACCTGCAAACAGAACCAGGTCCCATATATTCACATATACGCAGACTTAGTCACACCTTGTGAAAGCAGCCAGAAGATACGAGCTGAGGAAGCATAAGAGGATAGCAGTTTAATGAAATATAGGAAAAGGTCATTCAGGGATTGTTTATGAGTTCAAGACTGAATCACTGTTCTGCCACAGATTTTTGCTCAGTTTTGCTCCTAGCACTGTCCTCAATACCTGCTTTTGGAGTGTTATTACACGGCGTTGTCTACACCGGCTTGTTGCTCATGATGTAGTGACCTGGTCTTCCCGGGCTCCTCTTGCAGTCAGTGTGATCTAACACCGCTTTTATGGAGCAATCCCTGTGACTGTGGTTAGACAGCCACTTAGTGACGAGTAGATCTCATGATGAGACAAATTATGGCCAAGTGTTTCTCGTCATTGTCTGGGGCAGACCCAGACAACTGTCCCAGATGTTGGCATCTACATTTGAGTAGGCAAATCCCATCCTGTAATTACCTCTGTCAGTAAATTAAACACTGCCAGGGAACATTCCCAAGCACTGGAATGCAATCATCTATATTCTTCAGTTTTAGAATGGTGCCTGGAATTATTTTGGCCCAAAACAACCAGCACTTTCCCAATGCATTCCTGAGAGTGGCTCAGAATCCAGCACTAGCCAGGGACTGTTGCGAGGGGTTGCTTTGGATGGAGCTCCCCTATTGCAGAGACAGGGATATTTCATTGCAATAGACACTGACAGGCTGTGCCAGCTGGACCCAGAGCTAGAAACTGGACCCTGGCCCTGCTTGGTTTACCAGGAGAGTCATACTCACACCCATCACAACTGTGACTGGGAACACTCAGTGGTTCACAAAAATGTGTCCTGATCTCTCAAGTTGACAGAATATTTATGGTCCTGATGGATCAGAGCCTTCTCAGTACCATTCTGTGGGAACAATGTGGCAAAAGCAGGACCAAGACCATATTCCCTGCAGGCAGCAATCAAATGCTTCATGCTCCTGCAACCACAGTCACGCTGGGCTTGCTTTGGTTTTTTGATTGTTCTTTTCCTGTTTGTGTTCTTGGGGTTTTTTTGTTGTTGTTACTTTGGGTTTGTTTATTTGTTTGTTCTTTGTTGATTTCAGTTTGGTTTCGTATTTTTGGTTTTGGTGTGAGCTTGTTGATCTGGGGTTTTTTTCAAATGTTCCATCACTCTGTAAGGCAGAAAGAAAGAAGCTGTGCTGATACATTTTGCATGGACTCATAACCATGTAGGTTTGCTATTCATGAAACAAGTTTTCTGGCTCCCTATTATAAATATCTTAAAACAATTCAGCTTTTAGGAGTAATAAAGTACTTTACCCTCAGCCTCCTTTCCTAGGTAATAAATTAATTAGTTTTCATATTCCTTTTTACCTCTTATAGAAACCACCATGCCCTCATGATGTTAAACAGCCAACAATACCACTAGGAGAGATTTATTGCATATCTCTTGATTTTGTGTCAATCGAAAGGAATAAAGTCCTGGATCTGGCTGCTCTTTGCTCCTCCTCATCAGTTTCTGCAGCAGCATCTCTTAGCACACTGATCCCTGCCCTCACAGGACTCACAGCAAAGGCCACCTCAGGCCATCTCCAAAACAGCAGACTGAGGGGACAGAATTAGCAGAGGCAGCTGCAATGAAGGAGAAGCAAGAAGCCTCTTAGGAGGGTGTTTTATGAAGGTGGTCTCTTCTACAAGACCTGTAGTATTGCCTTGCAATCCTGAACCCACCTCTGTAAACAGAAAATAGCGCTGCTGTGTGGCAGCACCCTCTGCTCTGGCCTAAAGGACAACACTGCCCTCCATTCTCCATAAGGAGGTGAAATAACACAAGGCAAGTGTCCAGGATGTTGTCAGACCAAGAATTAATGCCATCTATTTTCATACTGGGATTCCTGAGCTTAGGAGAGGATTTCCACCTTCCTCTGGAACTGCAACATTAAAAATACATTGCAGTGCTTTCCCCAGTCAGCCTGAAAACTCCCAGCGTGGATTTGGTGTCTGTGTAAAGCCCTCACAAGGACGTGGGTAGCAGGTAAAATTGACAGCGCCACAGATCTCCATCTAGGGATGGCTTGTAGCAGACACCTTTGTTTTCAACGTACTTTTCCAAATAGGCAGGGACGTGAGAATCAAGTCATATGGTGACAGAAGAAATCAATATTCATTGTTTGCCTTTTATGATAGTAGGAAGCACAGCAGCAAGAGCTGAAACGATAGAGTTTAATTTTTGCAGAAGTGATAAGGAACACATGTGGGAGTGCAATTGTTTGATTTTTTCACTCATCTGAGGTAGCTTCCTCAGTCATTTCCATTTTCTCCAGATGAATCAATATTTTCTCTCTCACAAAAGAAAACAAAACTACAACTTAACCTCCCCACCCACACAGAACATATTACTTAACTGCCTGCTGCTCCCAGCTATCTTCGCAAGCTGTGTTCCCACAGCACTTTAATTTTTCAGTCCTCTCAAGAAATATAATAACATTAACATTATGCATTTTATGATGCTCTTACTTGTAACAGATCTTGCAGTTCTTTTCTAACACTGTGAGCTTTCATCAGGTTACAGTGTGAATTAGCTATAAAACCTTAGAAAATGGCAAGAATGGGTTTGCAACCAAAAAAACCCCACCTAAACAGGAGAAAAACCTGTCTATGTCTTTCTAATAAATTTCCAAGAAAGCTTCAAATTTTTGGTTATAAAACCTGAAATTTAACAAGATTTTCAGAATTAATCAGGAAAGAAAAATATTTAAAATATATTCCAAAAAGCCAGATTTTTTAATTGACAAGTTTTTTGCTTTTCAAAACTAAATTAACTTATTGTAGGAGACCCAACACAATCCTCTCAATGTATAATAAAGCACTGGGTTTACATACAATATTTTTCAAAATCTGCTTCTTATATGTGAAAGGATTGACCATGTTTATCCAACAAATATTAACCCTTTGTAAACCCTGACCTGGCAATCTTTACTTATGTGAGCAGTATTTTAGTAACTTCCCCAACTGCTCTGCAGCTACTTAAGGAAATAGAACCCAGCTGGGGGAATAAAACTTTTGCAATAAAGCTGAATACCTGAAAATATATCAGTATATAGTCCAATACTTGTTTCCTCCCATAGTAGAGATTCAAAAGCTCTTTAGCTTCTACTCTTTTCTTGTTACCACTGCAGTCTCCTGTGCCTCTGCTGACAGCCTGGCTGTCCACACTTGCAGCAGTGTCAGGTGTTTCTGTATAAAATCTCCAGTGCCAAGGGGTGCAGGTTTCTGGTCCTGCAGGGCCTGCCATTCTCCCTAAAAGGCACCTCAGTGTTTCATTCCCTCCACTTCTTCAGATGGAAGGGTTTTCTCAACTATTTTCAAGACCACCACATAGCACAGAAAATACCCAGCCAATTCAACTAGAGTAAGCACTGGTTTTGCTTTGTATTTTTTCCCTGAAGGGTCACCCCAGGTCTTACATCCTTTCCCCACTGCTCTCATCCCCCAGCAGGATAAACAAACCTCCTCTGTTTCCCCCTTGCCATCCCTGCCCTCCCTGTGCAGTGCTGGCCCTGCTGTTCAAGGAAGTTCAGAACAAAACTGAGAATTCCTAAGGGATTTTTTTTCTTATGATCCACATTTCTAAAACTATACTCTATAACGCATTAGAGTTTTTCTTTCCCAGTCTGAGGTAGAAAATCATAAAAGTGTGTGAACGCAAACTGATAGGTGGTGTGAAGTTTGTTTTACTTACTCTTTTATGTATAAACTCTGGTGTTATTCTGAATTATGCCCCCACAGTATTTTTTCACTATTTAGTGTCTTTTTATACCATTAATTTTTACTATATCCACCCAGCTATTAAACCATAACAACTTAAAAACCACTCTGTCAATAGGACAATTTATGCCTTTACTTGTTTGTGAGTCTCCATATGGCAATCTGGCTCCTGGGCACCCAATAAACCTTTTTTCAGTACCTAATCAGTGCACCTATGCCAACCCCCCATGCCTGTTGATAATGCTTATTTAAATTATTGTGTCTCAGTAGCCCTTTGAGCTGAACACTGTCCACCAGTGCAGCCTCATCAGGGAACCAAAGGGACTGTTCCCATCCTCCTTGCTTTAGGATGCCCTGCAAGGAAATTTGATTTGCTTTGACTTTCTGCTCTTTTCCAAAGCCTTTTCCAAAACCGTGTCTACTTTGCCCTGTGCTGTAATCCTGTTATTTTCTTTGTGCTGAATCATTTGTTTCCAAAGTTGTCTCCTTTCTGGGAATAGGCAACTTCAATTATTTTCCTGAGATACAGCTGCACTTTTTCCAAGCTGAATCGTCTCAAATATTTTGGAGTGTTTTTAGTTTCTCCCTGTGGTTTGCAATTTCTCTGAGCTCCAGACTCTGTGAACCATCACTCAGTTCCCTCAGCTAACATCCCTGACATGTCTGTTATTCCACTTTAAAGAGGATTCATCGGATGACACCAGGGAGGATATAAATATCAGCATATCCCAGCACTGCTCTCAGAAAAGGTGCTGATGCCCTGCTTGTTTCTGAGACGTACTTCAAGCTGACTTTTTAGATCCTCCATGGATTTTGCCATTTGGGATGACCAATATAATGCACTGCTCACTTTATCATCCACGTTACCTGCGGGGCAACACTTGCAGGCACCTTCAGATCAGCCGTATCTAGGCCACTACACAAAACCAGGCTGAATTTGAAAGGCGCGATGTGCTTGCAGCACCCATTCAAGTATCTGCAAATTAAGCCAGTTTTACCGGCACTAATGCCGGATTACACGTTGTTACTGTGTCCTCCCAGGGACAGGCAAGAGCAGCTGGCAGTGCCCTTTGGCACTATTCTTTAGCTTCCTGCTCAGGAAGGAAGCAGCATGTCCTCAGTCACACCTTTCACTGCACATCTTTCTTTGCCCCCTCTGTGTATGGTCCGTGTTTCAGCCGTGCCATGTCAGAATGCTCCACTGCAGCACCCTGGCAGTTCTTGTCCTGGTGTTGTCCTGCTGTTGTCCAAGACCTCGAGAAGCTGAGAAAAAATTCATCCTTTGCCATATCTTATTCAGGCACTAGAGGGACCTGACTGTCCCAGGGTGGTCCAGTCAACTTGTGCTGTGTTCCTGAACTGTTCCTGTGGTCACTGGCTGTAATGAATCATCTCAATTACTGTGACCTAACAGGTCAATAGAGAATGGTTTTAAGCTTAAATAAGTGTAGGTTTAGATTAGATATTAGGAAGAAATTCTTTACTGTGAGGGTGGTGAGTCACTGGAACAATTTGTTCGGGACATTGTGGATGCCCATCCCCGGAAGTGTTCAAGGCCAGGTTGGATGGGACTTTGAGCAACTTGGTCTAGAGGAGGATGTCCCTGCGCATGGCAAGGGGGTGGAAAAAGATGTTCTTTAAGGTCCTTTAGAACCCAAACCATTCTGTCATTTTATGATCTGGCCAAGCTCCTGAGCAATGATCAACTCTGTGAAGGACTCACTGGGCAAGGCCACAGCAACCAGGAGAAGGGATTCCAGGTTTCTCCCTGCCAGATCAGCTCCCAACACCATCTCAGCCACAGGAGCAATAAGTGCCAAGGATCCAAGGGCTCCAGGCCCACAGTGCTCAGGTATCTCTGGCAGCCACAGCTCAGACATGGTCACATACTCTGTCAAGGGTTGTTAGCCTACAGGTGTAGAAATCAGAAATCAGGCTCTGGTTTCCCACTCAAGGTCTCACTTCTGTGTGTAAGTACGAAGGCTCGATAAAGCCTTTGCATTTAGACTTTATTCACCGGGAGCACTCAACCATTGGCTTAAGTACATCATAAAATAGACAAAGAGCTGTAATATGTACCAATGGAGCTTAGCATTTCCTGGGGTTATTGAGGAAGGCAGTACCTTAAGATGAGCAAATAGATGGCTGACAGGGTCTTTTCTGCAGAACTTCCCACCTTAGACTTCTCCTTCCTGTTGCCTGTAAGAATTCCAGTCTACATTTGCAAATCAACAATATCTAGGCCACTCTATAAAAACAGTCTGAATTTGAAAGCCATGATGTGCTTGCAGCACCCAGTCATATACCTAAAAATTAAGCCACTTTTACCAAGGCAGTTATTTCCACACTTCTGAAGAACTTCAGGCTCCCAATTTGAATCAGTGTCTCTGCAACCTAACCCAGGCCCTCCAAAGCTGTCACAGATGGGTTCCTTCTCCACCAGTCCTGTTCATCCACACAGAGTCATAGAGTCAGAGGAAAAGACCTCAAAGGTCCAACTGTTAGTAGCAGTAGAAGCATGTGGAGAAGGGGTGCCAGCATGAAAGGGATTGCTGAATATGCTGTTTCTTCTCCAAAACATTGATAAATACTTCAATCTGAGTGCAGCCTGCTGTTTGTCTAGAATCAGGCAAAGGCTGCTAACTGACATTTTTGAGCTCCCCAGTTTCCACTCACCCTCCTGTGTCTGTAGGGGTTTATTATGGAAGAGCCTTGTTCTCTCAGACTTTGCACAGTGTCCTTGGTCCCATCTCCAAATAAGTAATTTCTGCCTGACAAAACTCGCTAAGACATAGCAGAAATTTGGTGAAAGGGGAGACACCAAGCAGAGATCTGCATTTTCCAGGTTTGTTTTTTAATTATGTTTCTGGGATTTAGAATTACAAGTTAAGTATAAAGCTCCTGCAAAGCCAGCCTGCTTCTCCTGCTGCCTTTCCTGCAAGGGGCTGTCAGCTCTGCTGGGGCTGGACCTGCTGTCCCAAGCAGTCCTGGCTTGGGCTCCCAGAGGAGCAGAGCTCGCTGCCTGGAGAGTTGGTGGGCAGCTCTGCTGCTGCAAATGCATTTCTCTGCTGCTCTCCTTTGGTCCGAAGGAGCTGCAGAATTTTCCTCCTCTTATGTAATGGTCTGCTGGTGTCTTTGCTTGGAAAACCTCTTTTTCAGCTGGAGGGTGTCAGAGCTGTGTCCTACCTCTCCTGGGTCACTGCTGAGAGAGCAGCTGGCCAAGGGAGATGTGCCAGGGTGTGGGGCAGCAGAAGGGAGCAGCTCCTCTCCCCTTCCTCCCCTGTGTCCAGCATTTCCCGGGGTCACCCTCCTCCTCCTGGGAGTACGGGGCAGCTCCGCCTGGGCGACCCCGGGCATCAAATGGGGGAAAGGGGAAATTTGGGCTGGGAGATTTACCTGGAGCAGTGTGTGCCGTGTGTCGCGTGTCCCCCCCGTCCCCGAGAGCCACAACGCGGCTGGGGCAGAGCCGAGTGTCGGGGGGATGCGGTGGGACCGGGGGACGAGTGCGGAGCGCAGCGGGGGATGCGGTGGGACAGAGGGATGAGAGCGGAGAGCTGCGGGGGGATGCGGTGGGACAGCGGGATGAGAGCGGAGAGCTGCGGGGGGATGCGGTGGGACAGTGGGATGAGAGCGGAGAGCTGCGGGGGGATGCGGTAGGACAGCGGGATGAGAGCGGAGAGCTGCAGGGGGATGCGGTGGGACAGCGCGATGAGAGCGGAGCGCGGCGAGGAGCTGCAGCAGCCGCGGGACCGGGGGATGGAGAGAGGAGTGCGGCGTGGGGATGCTGCAGCCGTGGGACCGGGAGACGAGAGTGGAGCGCGGCGGCGGCTGCTGCTGCTGCTGTGGGAAAGCGGATCGCCAAGTCCCCGGGCCGAGCTCTCCCTTCTCCGGCTGCCGGCGGGGATGGGGAGGGGGAGCGAGGGAGGGGCACGGAGGGGTCGGGGGACGTTAAAATGCAGCATCATCCTCCGGCCCCGGCGAATTCCGTGCGTGTGTGAGAGTGTGTGTGTGTGTGAGTGTGTGTGAAGGGGCGGAGGGGGAAAGCGGCAGCACCGCCCGGAGCAGCGGGGCTGCGCGGGGCTGCGCGGGGCNCCCCCCCCCCCCCCCCCCCCCCTGCCCGGTGCCTTCCATCCCCGGCACACACACACACACACCCGCACGCACACACACACCCCATTGATCAATATTTGGCTGTCTTGCTGCAACTTGCTGCAGTCTTTTAAAGGAGTAGTAGAGAGAGAGGGAGAGAGAAAGGGAAACTGGCAGGAAGGGGTAAGGAGCTACACATGTCACATGTGCTTTCTAAGACGGCCAGGAGCATCTGCAGGCTGGATCTGGTGGAGGATGCTGCGGCAGGTGATACACAGAGGGCTCCAGTCGTTTTTCTACAAGCTGGGCTTATTCGTGAGCAGGCATCCGGTGTTTTTCCTCACTGTGCCCGCAGTCCTGACCATCATCTTCGGCTTCAGCCTGCTCAACCGCTTCCAGCCTGACACTGACCTGGAGAGCCTGGTAGCCCCCAGCCACAGCCTGGCCAAGATCGAGAGGAGCTTAGCCAGCAGCCTTTTCTCCCTCGATCAATCCAAAAGCCAGCTGTATTCGGACTTGCACACCCCGGGGAGGTATGGCAGGGTGATTCTCCTCTCCAAACCCGGAGGCAATATTTTGCATCAGGCTGATGTGATCCTGCAGATCCACCGAGCCGTGCTGGAAATGAAGGTGAACTACAAAGGCTATAATTATACTTTTTCCCATCTGTGTGTGTTGAGAAATCAGGATAAGAAATGCGTGCTGGATGATATAATTTCAGTGCTAGAGGATCTGAGGCAGGCTGCCCTCTCCAATAAGACAACAGCCAGGGTGCAAGTGAGCTATCCCAACACTAAATTAAAGGTATGCTCTTACTGCATGCTTTTGCCAATTAAAGAGGCAGCACTTCATTTCTTGTCCTAAACAGCAAAGAGAAATATAATCATATCTATCTCTCTCTATCGAAATGTGTGTGATCTGGGCTTTCCTCGTGAAGCAGCTGAATCCGGTGCCTTGCTTTTGTTCTGGGCGAGGAGGGAGGGTGGGGGACTGGACGCTGCCGGAGCAGGAGAAGAAGGGAGCGGAGAAGAGCCTGAGCGCCGGGAGACCTTGCAATGCCTTGAAGGTTCAATACATGGGAAAAAGGGACACGAGGTCGGTGGGGGGTTGAGAGCTGATTTGCACTATCACCTTTTCCAGCCTCACTGCTGGTGGTGGGATAATGTGTCTTTAATGTGGCCAGAAAATCTTTCCTCAAAGGCACAGTGAGGTCCTGTGTCTCCCTGCCCCTGCCAGTGCTGTAGCAGCAGCAGGAGGTTTGGGCCAGAAGCAATTTCAGGTGTCCTGCCTTTTTTACCTGCATGCAAAGAAGGTGAAGGGAAGTGGGATTTTTTTCTCTCGGTGTGAAAATTATTAACTCTGATGGATGGGCTGGAGTTTTGGGATGGATCCCACCAACTAGAGGCTTTCGGCAAAGTTGAAACAAGGTAAAAGGTGAAAGAAGTTTCAGTCCTCCCAATTAAAAGAACAACCAATTTGGCACAAATTATCCCAGGACTATTTCCCTGGCACACAAGCACCCATCTGCTTTCCCTCCCATCTGGAGCAATTCCGCTTACCAGGACTAACCTGCTGTGAGTAAATAAGGTACAAAGTTTGCAGGTGGCTCATGAAAGCAGTTTCTGTGGATTACAATATATCTGCATGCTCCCCTGGGCATTGCACCAGCAGCAGCACTTATTTAACAGAGTGTAACAAACTCCCCAGCACAATATTTACTCATGGCTCAGGTCACAAGGGAGAGGATATGCTCCTTCTTGTAAACCAGAGATCTCTGGGGTTACCTTTCCCCCTTTGTCAAAGAGCTCCTCGGGGTAAGGGAGGTGCTCTTGCAAGTACCAGCACTAAGATCCTGAAGTTATAATTTGTTTCTTACTGTATATTTACCAGAAAAAAAATCCCGTAAAGTCAGTCCCTGTTCTGAAAATCTGAAGCAGGGACATAGATTGATTTTATTGGTCTTTCTTCTTCAGTAAAAGTGCCAGGTGGAACAGCTTGGATTTGGTCCCATGGCTGTAGATGTTACAGTAATTGCTTTGTGCAGAGTTGTGGCTGCCTGAGTTGAGTGTGTGGAAATGAAAAGGTGTCCTTGCTACTGCTGGAAAGTCCTGAGTGCAAAGAGTGCTCAGAAAAAACAAGTTCTTCTGGATTAAATATCCCTGAACAAATTTTATCTTCTAGTTTGCTACAAAGGCAAACCCATTATTGCAGAATTAAAGTGTATCCTTTATATTTAGCTTATTTTAAAAGTTAAGATTAAGGTATCTCAGTGGAGAACACTGATAATCTAGACTAACAGCGTTATAAACCAGTTTTATACAGAAAGAGTCACCCTATTCTCTCAATCCAGGTTAATTTTCTTCTGTAAAGAAACCTAAATGAGCTGGTCAAAACTAGGATGGGGTCACTTGTAATATGTTTTTTTTTTTTTTAATTAGAAGATTGCCTACAGCCCTTCCTTTTTTAAAGATAAAAGCAAAGGAAAAGATAATGTGATCTGGATTAGTTACTTATTGGATTGCCAGATAATTCACACAGAGAGAAGGATTTTCCCAAAGCAAGGAAGTCTAACTGAGCACTGACAAATACCAGTCCAGCACCTTCAATCCCCCAAGGAATTGTTTTATATCATCTTCTGGGTGAGGGAATAAATGCCCTTAAGTATCTCAGTTTAAAGCTGGACGGAGCAGGCAGCTTTCTGCCCCTTCCCAGGGCAAGAAGGTAAAGCCACCAAAGTCTGTGACTGCACTTCAGAGAAATCCAGCAATTACAACCCATTTCTATGGACAGGGAGAATTCCTGCTTTTACTGAGAAAGAGAAACACACTTTGCCACAATCTTCTTTCTTCTTCTATGGTAAGGACTCTGGTATGGAGCTGTGGTCAGCCCTGAACGCGGGCTGGTCTTCAACGATGGTGTGTCTGCAGACTCACCTTCTCTGGTGCCTTTGGCTCCAGCTGCTGGGATTAAATTACTGTTTTCTATAAATTACTTCACTACTTCACCTCTATCATCTCTGTTGTTCTATCTACCAACGGTTAGGAAGTTGTGGGCAAACATGTCCTGCTCTCCTTGAAGCCATGGGCAAAATCTTGGTTTAATCCAGGCTCCCATGCTGTTTACTGACCACGCTGTTACCTTCTCTTTGTACCTCTAAGCAAAGGCTGTACAAACTCAGGCCTGTGTTTCTTGTTTTGAGGTGTCTCGTTTTTTTTAACCAGAAACATCTTGGATGCTGCACCCACTTAGGCACATCAGTTTCTGGATGTTCAGCGAAGGGAAACAACCCCTGTGGCTGTATCTGTGAGGTTTTTTATTTCTTCGTACTTGAGTTGTGACCGTAAGGAAAAGTTATGGCTGAACCTCATGGGACTTCAAACAAGAGAGTCACATCTGTCTGCTCTTATTCCGTGTGGGCCAGTGTTCATCACATTCACTGGTCCATGTCCTTGTGCTCCTTCTCAGCTAAACTTCCCTGCACCAATAGGACCCACAAGGATCTTCCAGGTTTCCTCACTTTCCCAAAGGTCACATTGCTTGGTTAATACTGGTACGTCTTTCTCTCTCTTGTTTTTTATAATAATGGCCTCAGATTGAACAAAATTCTTCTAAGAACAATTTCTTACATTTACAAACCGTGAAGGTGCCCCAGATGTGTTTAGTTTACTGCTGGCATGGGTCAAGTGTCAAACTGTGCTGGTGTGGGAACCACAATGACCATGTTGAGCTGTTCCACTCCTACTCCATCTGGGAGCTGCAAAAACATCTTGTAGTTTTTTATTTCCCTCAAGCCTTATGAGTATCTCTCAAGGTGTCTCTCTTCTCATCTCCTGATGGAGGCCAAATCAGTTCAAACCTCTCAGGTGAGGCTGGTTGAAGACTGACGGGGGTGAGCTCTTGGCAGGTCTCCCACGGGAACTTTGTGGGAACTACTCAAGCAGGTTTCAGCAAACTGCTCCAGTTTTGAAACAGCTGCTATCGGGCTGCAAAATCTGATGAAACTGCTTGGCTTTTCCTGAGGAAATCTGGATGTGAAGGATAATTGTTTAACCACAACTTGCTGTAGTGTTGGAAGGACTTACAACCTAAATCCTTCTACTTTCACTCTCCCTCCATAAGTCAGAAGTTGGTCTGTCCACTCACCAGAGAAGGACAGAGACACAGCACTCACATTCAGAGCACAGACTGCAGGGTGGTTTCCAATGCCTGAGATGGGTTTAAAATCCACTCTGGCAACTCAGGGGCCATTGTAGGCTAGTGCAGGTGAACCAGGCTGTAGGAAAATGCCGGCTCCCATTGCTTTGGGGACACAGTAGCCTGTTCACTGCAGTCTGCAGCCCAGCCAGAGAGGGACTCGCCCAAGGTCATGCAGATAGACTGTGGTAGAGCAGGAAAGCAAAGCTGGATGTATGAAGTCTTGATGAAGACTTTTGAGATACATCCTGGAGAAACTTTGCCCATGCTTTCCTCAGTTTATATAAAAATTATATTCCTGTGCTTGGGGTCTGGACTGTGCCCTAACTTGCATAGACTGGGCAAATCTACACGGAGCACTCACCATCAGTCATCAAACGGTTCAGTCTCAAGTTTTGGCAAATATCAGCATTGCTTTCGTCAGCTGAGGCTTCCGGAACAGTGACTGGGCATGACTTGGGAGACAGCACGGGAAAGAGTCCGCTCTGGATTGGTAAATCCACTCCACCCTGCCGATAACGGTGTGTGGTGTTCTTAGAAGCGAGCACGTTGTGCCCCTGCCTCCAGGGCCAGAAAGTGGTCTGAGGCACAGTTTATTTGTTGATATAAACAGAATTATTGATTACGTCAGGATTACTTCTTGCGTATCATGAAATATGAGGGAAGAGATTTCTTTTTGACCCTCATTCACCTATAACCACAGAAAATTTGCTGTCCTATTCCAGAAAAAAAAAAAAAAAAACCAAACAAAAATAATAAAAATTATTTCTGAACACAGTCCCTATCTGGAAGGGAGAAAAAACCCCATAAAAACATTTTTTTCAGGTATTTCATCTTTACTGTTTCTTTGTTTCTTTTCATGTTTATTTGCTAGTTTGTCTGAGAAAGGATAATAACTGAGAACTTGCCTGTCTGAAATCAAAATAAATATTTTTAATATGCTGCTTTAAAGGAACCTTTGTCAGCAGATTGGTTTCTGTAATACTGCCTTCAATTAATTAAATATCAGTCATTTATGAACACTAGGCGAAATAGCAGCCAATAAACCAGAAATCTCTATTACCACATTTGTGATAAACACATCAGCTGGATATTGAATCTGCTCTTGCTTAAGATGAAGCATTACTTGCATTCACTTAACATCTTGAAACCTCTAATTGCAGTTTTGCTACTGGCCAGATTCTCAATTTTTCTCCTATTAACAGCTGTACTTTTAAATGAGTCTTGCTCCATTTGCATTTGTGGAGCCTTCCTGACTGCTCTGAGATTACTCCCTCCTTAGATGTCCCTGAGGCAAGGGCCACCTCCATGGGATGGGGAAGATTTGAAACCGGAGCCCACCTACATCAGAGCAGGCATCTATGCACCAGTAATATCCACACTTATTATTCCCTCAGTAAAATCAGTTAAAGTGCAAGATTACCCTAACTCCAACAAGCAGATGCTTCTTTGGAGACAGTGTGGCTCTGCACCCCTGTGTGATACCACCCATCCCAATCCAAGCATGTGGCTCAGGATCTTTTCCAGCTCTGTGGCTGGAGAAAGCTACCAAGTCAAAGCAAAATAATAAAACATGTGCAGGGTGAAGATCAGAAGAGGGAGGCTGGAGGCTGCAGATAGTTTTCATCTCAGCCTCTCAGATGAAGACAGGATGGGGCAGGCTGAGCTCGGAATAGCTGCTCAGTAGCATGAAAGCAAGTGGAAAATGTTTGAAGCCTAGTAGCATCTTCTGGCTCACAGATTGGGAAACTAATTTGGGGGAGAAAAAGACCCTTTTACTCTTCCAGGTGTGTTTCTGTACTGTCCAGCAGCACTGGAGAGGGCTCTTCACCCTCCTCACCTGGATGGGCTGCTGGAGCTGTGCCCTTGCTGGGCGATGTCTCTGCAGATATCAGCTCTTGAGGATATGATCAGGCAGCCTGTCTGCTCAGCGTGGGCAAGACATTAAATGTTTACTTGCATTTTTAGGAGAATTCTGCACTCCGTCCTTTGCTTAATACATTAGGAAAGGTCTCTACCTTGACTGTGATAAACCAAGTGTTAAGATAACTCTCTTCTGTAAAAGCAAGGCCAGACTTTGAGCCCTGACTGCTCCTGGGACATGAAACTGGGTTAACCTGTACCAGGATCAGCTACTCCAACAAAAACAAATGGCAGAAAGGCAGCAGAAACCTATCAAAGCAAGAACGAGTGTTTGGGTGCTCTTTTTGCATTGCCGTTCTTCAGTTTGGAACTTAACTCTCCTTGTCAGTCTCTGAGGGAAATCCCACCCTCAGCTGACCAGGGGTGTAGACAGCAAGTTCCTTGGGCGTAGGGTTCATTCCTTCCCATCCAGCAGCTGACAGCAGTGGCCATATAGGAGACTGCAAAGAAAATATTCTCCAGTGACCTTTTGGATGACCTTGGTCGTGCACTCCATGCCTTTCACTCCCAGCTATTTCACTTTTTAGTTTTGTCAGCACTTGCAAGCGGACATGGCCTTTTGTGCGGTGCCAGGCCTTGGTGTGAATAATAATAAAGAAGCAATCGGAAGGTTGTTTAGGAGGAGAGAAGAGCAAGATGCAATTACAAACCCCTTCTGCTAGTAACAATGGCTCATCCCCGTGGATCTGGGATGGATGTCATCTGCTTGCCAAAGGGAGAAAGCCCAGCAGAACTTTGCCATCTTCCTAAAAGCTATAGTCCTCTGTGGACATAAAAAAACATTTATTTCCTTTACTAAATATTTGGTTAATGATCGCCAATGTTTTTACACTGGCATAACAGCCATCTCTGTGTTCTTCTAAAACATCTTTGCAGCCCCTCACTGTACTGGCTGTGTGAGCTCTTGGAGGGCTCTGAACTTCTCTCTTCAGTTTTACAACAAATAAGTATTCTTGGTATCTGTAACAAGGCTTAAACAAATTCAGATACCACCATGCTAGCAAGGCAGGGGAATAAAATTGATTAGAAGATGTGACATATTTGGAGAGGAGAGGAGAAGACATATTCTATGGCAGAAGTGAGAGGAACCTTTTAAGGACAAAATTAGATTGATAAATATGGCCACAAAGAAGTTCTTAAATTATTTAGCATCCTTTATGCATATGTGGGGATGCATTTATATGCATATCTTAGCTGGCAAACAATGATGTATGTAAGGCTGGGCTAGGCGTTTGGGAAATAGGAATCTAAGAGCAAAACCCATATTAAACCTCTTCAGACATTGAGATAAAAGACCTCTATGCACTCTGTGCAGTGGTTATTACAGAAGTGACAGTGAAAAAAACCTGCTGACTGGTTTTCCAAGAGAAGTGAATTGAGTTGGGGAAACCGTGATCTCGCATTTATATTGAAAGCTTTTAATTTATGCAGGCCCCACATCCACTGCCCCTTCATACTGCAAACAGTGAGACGTGGCTGGGACTTGAGCTGTAAAACAGCTTTAAACACAAACGAAAGTCTTCAACAACGTAGGAAAGCAGATGCTGTGTGTGATGGAAAGGAGAGGGGAAGACAACGAGAGGCCGAAGGATCAAGCTATCAAGTCTTTTACAGCTCTTTTTCTCACTGTATTTGTCCTGTTCTCTGTTTTCCTACCTACCAAGGTGCAAGGTGCTCATGTGGAGAATAGGCAGTAAAGGAAGTTCTTGGAAGTGAGGCTGTGAAGCATCCTACAAAGGGAGAGAGCAGTGACCGAGATCCTGAGCATTGCGGAGACGATCACATGCAGTGGCACATGTCATTGCCCTAGCCCTGGACTCACTGGGTGTGAATTAGCCTCACTTTTACACTGGTCAGGCCATTTGGGAGCAGGAGCTTAAGGTGAAGTGCTGGAGATCTTTGATGGCAATAGCAAGGGTGAGCTGGTGGCAGCAGGGAGATTTCTAGCCAAAAAGATTTACTATGGAATCAGCTCAAGGGCAAACTGGCAATCTTTTTTAGGTGGCAGCTCTGGTATGAGATTTTACTGAAGTTTTTTTTCTTCTCCTTAGCACCACTCACACATTGGTAGGCAGTTCCTACACAACAGCATTTCTGCATGCCCAGCAGCAGCTCTGCGAGACACCAGACAGCCTTCACAGCCGTGAGTTGGCCAGATCAGCTTTTCTCCCTGGTTTTATGTTTTGCCACCAAACACACCCTCCTCCGGTCCACTCTTGCCAGCAAACTGGCACCACAGCCAGGGAACTGCTGGGTGATCATGGGTTGTGAGACTGACATGTCACTAGCTGGCTAATTTGCAGAAAGTTTAGGTCTGATAATGGCCTATAGCTGAAAAAATCAGTTGGCACTACATGCGTGTTATGTTTCCTGAGTACGTATGATGGCAAATATTTTGGTGTCTTGCAGAACAGTTCTTCTTTAAAAATTACAAAAGTCCTAAAGCCTGCTTGTCTGTGCTGAGGGCATCTGAGAAGGTAAAGGGCAGTCCTGCCTTCCTGCCCCACACCTGTGAAGGCAACACACACCACTGAGACTCTTAGGGCAATGCAGTGTAAGCAAGGGTGTGCAAGGGGGATTAAAGATCCAGCTCCAGTCTGCCACAGTCATTTCCTTGTGCTAATGCTGGGAGACCTGGGAGGCCCCATTAAATACTTCCACAGGGCAGCCCAAACACCTGACATGTATCCTCTCACAATACGTAAGGACAAACATCACCTGCAGGGCTGGTTCAGGGGGCACCTAAACCTCGTGCTCAAGTTTGGCGCCAAAACAAGACAGAAAAGCTAAAACATTGTGTAAGACAGGGTCTTGCTTTCCTTACACCTCGTGTAATTGTTTCCACCAGGGTTACACGGGTGTTGTCAGCCTGACGGGCAGGTGTTATTCTTGTCACATGCATGCTGCATTTTTGCACATGTGTCAACAGCTTCCTAAAGGGTGCTACGAGTCTCCCGTGGCCAGGGAGGGTTTTGCTGCTTCTGTTCTAAATGCTGCATCACCTGGATTCAATCATGCATGACCTGAGTCATGTGTAGGGCTGGCCCAAAAATTTTCAGATGAATCTTTTTCTATTTGAAGTTGCAGTGCTCTTGAAACCAAAAGCATTTGTGAAACCATGTCCATCCTGCCCCTAATTTCATTTAAGAGAAGGGCAGGTTCCCACGGTTTCATTTTGACATGCCCCTAACAAAATGTTCCCATTTTTTTTTGTATTAAAATGGTTCTTTCTGGCTACTCTTTCAAAATGATTCCAAAAATACTTTTCTCTCATGTTATACTTTAGATTAAAAAAGAAAGGAGGAGGAAAACAAAGCCACTATAAGAGGAAATGTTTTCCCATGTTCAAACTTTAGGGAAGGAAAATTGCAGCAAAATAAAGTCACCCAACTAGCTGACGACCCAGCCCAGCCCTCCCGCACACGATTTTACCCCCCAGGAGGGTGTTTCTGGCTCTTGTTAATGCAGTTTTACACCAGAGACCAAGGCACTGGATCGATGGGACGAGTGATCTTGGCTTCCAGTTTTCCAAGTAAGCTTAGTTTGTAAAAAATTGTGCGGCTCATTAAGAAGAAAGATGTTGTTAGCAGTATTTCATTATGCAATTCCATCTCTTTGACAGAATCTGTGACTTAAATATAAATCATCTTTTTCCTAAACATTTTCCAGGATGATTTCTTAGCGCAGCTTTTAATACATTAACCAAATACGTTAACAAATTCAGTGCCGAGTAGATGCAACATGGAAATATTCATGTGCATTTTCCCCCTAAAATCCACAGTTCAGTTTTTCATGTTCTTGACTCCTTGAGTGAGGTTTTATTCACAGATAAGCACAAAACATCCCCCCAAAGAGATTTCACCATGTAGAATTTTGCATCCAGAAGACAAACCCACTTCTCTTCAGGAGTGGCTGGAGTGTGTGGTAATAAATATTCTAACAGTGGTGTTTCTTTGTTAACTAACCTTAATTTTCCTGTCCATAACTGATTTCCCAACTGCATGTAGAAAACACTGGTCACCCAGTTGGTGCACAACAGATTTGTCATTGTAAATGGCATAGAAATTTGGGACACCAGCAGAGAAATGTGAACATTTCTGAAGATTTACAAATGTCTCTCCACTCCTTTCTTTCCCCAGGCTTCAAGATTAGCACAAGCATTAGGCTTTAGGTATATACCCTAAAATAAATTTCACAAGCTTGACAAGCTTAAGAGCTCCCCTGCTTTCATAAAGCATTTGATGTTTTGGTTTGGGGAATTCAATTTTAAAGAAAAGGGTCACCTTTTTTTTTCACTCCTAAAAGAAAAAAGCTTGTATCCTTACAACTTGTACCATCTTCTTGCCTTAAGTATCAGATTTTGGAAGTGGGAGAAAAAGGACATCCTTGAAGGGAAATTTGTCTTATATAAATGCCAAATGCTGTAATTGCATATGATCCATGGTCTTTTCATCACAATATTCACCTCAAAAGGCAAGTTAAAACAGGT
Organism: Pomatostomus ruficeps; assembly: GCA_013400735.1. Classification (NCBI taxonomy): domain Eukaryota; kingdom Metazoa; phylum Chordata; class Aves; order Passeriformes; family Timaliidae; genus Pomatostomus; species Pomatostomus ruficeps. The sequence goes on from VYZT01017253.1 coordinate 71,752, forward strand.
CATTTGTCACTACTTAGCAGATCTGAACATAGCTCCTTTAGGAACTATTCTGATCCTTTCGTTGTGGAAAACCCAATTACATTTTGAAGTAACAAAAATAACAAAGAAAAATAAGGCAGAACGGGATGTGTTCATTTCCTTTAGAGCAGCTAAAAAAAAAGGTAACCAGGATAGCAAATAGCCCAGGATGAAGCTCAAAAAACCCCTCAGGTTTACACCTAAACCATTTGAATTGGCTTTTCCCATAACCTCTTCATTGAGGATACAGTGGACACAAAGGACAACATTTCAGATGTAGTTTGGTAAAGGAGCAGTTTGGGGTGTGGGATGGTGGTTTTGGTGCAGGGCTACACATTTAAGAATTCATATTCTGCTGCGACTTCTCCTTTGAATTAATTTTTTCCATCATAAAGGAGGGCTGTGGTGCTGCTGGAGAAATTCAAAGAGCTGTTGGAGTTTTATGAGCCTCTTCCGTGTAACATCAAGAGGTCAAAGACATAAAAGGTTTATAAGGTCAGTCTAACCCATTCCCTGGTCTGTGCAGGATTATGAGGAAACCCTAATAGAGAAATTAATTCAGATTGGCTTGGATGGGAAATCAGTCATGTGGGTTGGAAACGGGCTGAAAGATTGTAAACGAGGAATCATGATAAATGATAATGTAACAAGTTTATGGAAGGTATCTTGCAGGGTATCTGGAGAATTTGTGTTAGGTCTGGTCTCATCTAACATCTCTATTAATTATCGGGAAACGGAATTGAATTGCACAGGAGTGAAGTTCACAGATAATATTAAGCAAGGAGGACATGTCAGCAGCAGCTGAGTCACAGAATTTACACAGACAGATCCAGAGCAGTTAGGAAGCTGAGCAGAAAATATTGCCATTTTCTGAAGAGCTTTGTTTGCATTCTAGTGCCCAAAAGGCTAAGTAGGGTCCTCCCTTGGAACTGATTTCTGTTAGCTGAGTTCTGCAAATCTCAAAGTGAAGGTGCAGCACTTAAAGGACATGACCAAGGTCAAAGACAGAGTTGATGTTGGAGTTTTGCAGCCCCCAGAGAAAGGGCACTTACATTTACTTCTGACAGACACTCCTTTGCAAACATGGACATTCCAGTACTCAATGTTCTCCTTCCTCCTTCACCTTTTTGCTGATCAAGCTGGGCAGGATGCACACAATTCCCTGTGTAGAGCTTGAGCAGTGCTTTGGAGGCTGTAGAGGATGTGTTAAATTATCAGGGAAACCCTGAAAAACGTTGATTTTCTTTGGTCCTTCTGTTATATTTCTAGAATGAAATTAGTCTCCTTCTGGAGTTTTGTGCTGACTGTGGATTTTTGGTGGGTGATTTGATTTGGATGATTTCTAAAAGTCCTTTTGCCATGTTGTGCATTGTTTGATTGCTCCCCAGCACTTCAAATTCAAAAGTCCTCATACCCCTAATGTCACAGATTGGCTCCATTTTGTCCCTGTTGAATTTTGTCATTTCTTAATTGTATTCTGGTTGTGCCAGGGAAAAATTATGGTAGCAGACAGCCCTAAAACTTAGTTGAACAGGATAGTTATGAAATATTCAGCTGGATCATTCCTACTATTTCTTGTCCAACCTTAGCATGATTGCAGACAAAGTGCCGAGGAAATGTCTGGTGATGTTTGTGAAAAGAGTTGTGGAGTCAGGCCTTTCCTCTCCTCTTTTTCTCCTCCACAACGTCAGGGCCTTTGCTGCAGTGGATGAGACCTGGTCTGGTTGTCAGAGTCAGGCTGTGACTCTTCCACTGGGGGTCTGTGATGGAGCAATGTGTGGATGCTCATGCAGAGAGCCAGGATAGGAACACATATTAATTTGAGGCCTTTTCTGTCCAGCATCTAATCTAAAGGGGGCCCAATGTGCGATCAGAGGATAGAAAGGTGAACCTCCAGGAGCAACACATTTCAGTTTTTCTAAACATTTACATTAGGACAGGATAAACTCACCAGTCAGAGACATCATGGACCAGAGAAATAATATTCATGTTACGCATTAACCTTTCAGATGGATAAAATCAGGTGAGCTGAATGTCAATATGCATTTATTTCAAATCACTCAAAAAACAAATGTTCCATGGAATTTCTGTAAGCATGAGGATATGCTAAATCTAGAGATCCTTAGAGGAAAAGCTCGTGTCAGGTGAAGCTTTTCCAAAAATCCTAGGGAATAATCTGTGTTTGCACTGGCATGAGAAAAAACCTCCCAGAATAATTCCATGCGGAAAATCCAGTCTCCTTCTCTAGTCCATTGCAGCTTTTTCTCACTCCAAGCCTCTGACAGGGCTTTGAGAAACTCTTTTTGGAAATTATTATTAGACAGTTGCAAAAGAACTAAAATACATTAATCTGAATAAGGAATTAGCTCCCACTGAAGGAACTGGAATTAAATGCCATCCTCTTCCAAAATAGATTGCCAGATATTGGCAGTTTATTGCAGCAGGGAGGCAGAGATTTTGCAGAGTGCTCAGAAGACAAATGCTGAAATTCCATCATCTGGAAGTGCTTTACCATCTGATTACTCTTTGGCTTACTCCATCAGAATTTTTCCCTAAATATTTGCTTGAAATCCAAAAGTGGTTAGATACCACAAGGTCCCATCATCTGCAGCATTTTTGTTTTAAAATTAAAAGTCCAATCCTTCCTGTTCTGCCAGAACCAAAACCTTTCCAAATAGACTATACTAATATAAAATTGAAAAATCACTTTGCACAGCAGGTGATTTTGAAAAGCCTCTTTTTTGTTTTTTAACATCTATTGCATTAAAGTAATTGTAAAATATATATTTGGGGAGAAAAGCTTTGATGTATTGCAGGGAAACATCTGAAATAAGTTGAAAAGATGGTTGTTAATATTATTTACAGAGAATATTCTGCATTTCTCCAGAAGTGCTTATGCACAGTAATTAAATATTCATCTTCCTTTGTATCTTGAGCTCATTCTTAGCAGCGGCACTACATTAACATATACATCTAGGAACACATATAACCTAACTTTCAGCATTTTGTGAAGGTACCTAAACTAGGCTTTGGGGCATTGTAGGCTTTAGGAGGACTAAAATCCCTAAGAATGACATTCAGTCCATTTAATTTCAAAATTGCCCTCCAGAGGTGCCCCATTTTTCTCTTTTCCTGGAGCAGGCAGTGCAGTAGCCCTGACATTTTCACAGTAGCCCTGCCATTTCCAACTTGATGCCTTGGTTAGGCAGCCTGACTCAGGACCTCAGAGCCTCAATTCTGACTTCTCATGTTTTGAGCTTTGTTCTGGCTGAAGAGGCACATCCAAACCAGAAACCCTCCTTGAAGATAATAGGGATTGTGTACCCAGAGTAAGGACAAATACTCAGCTGTGAAATACAGCCACCTTGGGGATGGAGCTGTTCAGGTGTGGCACAGCTGATATCACCACCAGACTGGGGGGTCTGAGCAGAGAAAATTAAAGAAACCTTCTGCCAGATGGCAGCAAGGAGGGGATGAGGGGATTAAATCTTTGTTGCCTTTTCTTTTTTTGTGCTTTTTTCCCTCCTGTTCAGTTTGCATAAACCTGGATTATTTCTCCAATCCATTTCACCACACACCACATGAACAGCTGCTCCTAGCTTGGCAGGGAGGAGATGCAAGCTTAGGACAGAGAGGGAAGGGACCTCTCCTTTGGCAGCATCACCAGTTCCCACTGTGAAATACAGGGACTAAAAATGTCCAGCACCAGAATGGGAAGATTTGTGGAGCATGGGCAGCTCCTCCAGCTGTGTGTTTGCACAGCACCTTGCACAGCAGGGTCCTGGGCCGTGCCAGAACCTCACTGGTGACCAGTGATTATGGTCTGAACCGAGACCTCCGCATCTGCTGGAGTTTGTTTGTGTCCTCCCAATTCTCCACAACACAGAGGCTGCACCGAGATAATTTTCCAGGCATGCGGAGCTTGCTCAGTGGCAGCCCCTGCAATCTCTAGGTGAAGGGTTTGGGGTGATGTAAAATTTCCTGGTTGTCTCATGCTGTTGTTTTACACTGGTTTATCATTGCAATGTGCCCTGTGCTCACACAGTGCAAGACACACTCTCCCACAGACTGTGACTGAGAAAATACAGAAATCCAACTCTCGGAGTGTCAGTGAACTTCCAGTGTAAGAGCTCTGCAGTGATGAGAGGCAATGGGAAGCCCAAGGTGGAGAATCACAGAATCATTTAGGCTGGAAATATCACCGAGTCCAACAATTAACCCAGCGTTGGCAAGTCCACCACTAAACCATGTCCCCAGGCACCACATCTACATGTTTTCGAACAATTCCAGATGATGCCATGGGCTTTACTTTTTAACTGGAATAAGAATTAAAGAACACCTGTTAGAGGATTGCACATGCCAACACCTGCATCTCTGGGGGCTACTAAGAACACAAGATTTTACCATGAAGGGTACACTTTACAAGGTGATCTTGAGCCAGAATTTGCAAATATAAAAGCTACCTGCTGATGTTCACATGTGAGTGTCAAAAATCTCTTTGAATTAACTGAATTCAAAAGTACCCTGGGTAGGAGCCAGCAGAACCCCAGCTTCAGTTAGATTTTAATGCATAAACACAGGCCTACTTAAATGCCTCATTCCCATTTCCCCTTCCCAGATACTTGTCCAGCACCATGAAAAAAAAGAAAAAAGAAAAAAAAGGAAAACATCTGAAACGAGACATTTTTTTGGCTCTTTCCAGCTAACAAATGGCCAAACTCATTAAAAACCAGTGTGTGCAGGAGAGAAGGGAGGGGTGCTTCACGGTAGAGAAATTGCTTCACAGTGCCAAATTTGAGAATAATAAAAAAGAGGGAAAACTGATTAATTATCTCTTAGAAAAGAGGAATTTTCAACTAGAAGTGTTAAGTGTCCTCAACTGTATCTGCTTTGTGCAGTGCCTTGTTATATCTTACTGAGCATTGTGAGAGGAGAAGTTCCTGCTAGGACTTGGATAAGAGCACAGCAGCGTCTTGTATTCAAAGGCTGGGTTTAGCTAATCCAGCTTGGCTGTAAATTAACCTCAAAACCATTCTAGCCCCAAAATCTTGCCACATCACACTTGGCTCTGTCGGATTCTCAGTTACTTCTTTTCTTCCTGCCTTTGATAGAACATTTTTACAGTGTTTCAGTACTTTGGCTTTTGCTCCCCAGAGAAAACAGGATGAGCAGAGACAGATAAAATTAAAGAGATGTTTGCCAATATAAAACATAATTTAAAAAGAAAAAAGCACCCTTTTCTGTGTCATTATTGAAACTTCAGATTGTAAGAGCTTAAATGATTCCTGTGGATCTGCTTTACTGCTCACTTTTTATTCTCTGCTGTTTATTTTTTAATATTTCCCTTAAAAGAAGTAATAAAACCAGGCAAATTCAATCCCTTTTGCATTCTGGCAGGTTTTCTTCCTATTTCTTCTGTGTATTGGACTTGAAGTGGTATAGGGAAAGCAGTTAGAAGAGGCACACAGTGGGGTGCTCACAAAGCAAGAGGACCCACAAATACACCAGTGAAAACCTGTGTCCTCTCTTTAGAACCTCCAGATAGGGACAGTCATTGGATCCCATTCTCATCCACCCAAACCTCTTCAGCTTCGGCTTGTGGAGTATGGGATGAAGTTTTGCAAGCAGTTTTATGTCTTTTGCTGATACAGAAATAAGACAAGAAAGAAGGTTTTCTATACTTCTGGTGTATTCTGCTGTCTTTTTTTTTTTAATTTAGTAATTAGGATCTTGTTTAACCTATATCTCCACAGACCTCAAGAAATCTTAAGATTAAATATTCTCAAGAGATAGGACAACATTCAATCAAAATTCTTTCTGTTCACTCCATTTGGAGAAAGCCATGATCCTCCTGAGATAACAAAACTATATTGAATTTCACAAGGGTACAAGATAGCTTTAATTAATTAATTTGCTTACTTTTTGTTGCTAATATAATTCAAATCACTGCATTTAGGAGAAGGATTTCTCTATTTAAAAAAATTAACCAGCTCCATTCTTCCTCTTCCTTCCAAGCAGCTCATTTCATTTCTTTTTTTGTTGAAGAGGTGGAAAATCAAAAATACTCTGAGCCTCCCAAAGGCATCTTCCATCTGTGTCGTGGAAGACACTGTCTTAGTGCATCATGGTTTAGAAATGGACAGACTGAAAACTGGGCTAGATGGGCCACTGGTCTGCACTGAAAAAGCATTTCTTGTTTTTTTAATGCTTTTTACAATTTTCTTCCTTTCCTTTGAACATTTTTAATATTGCACTTGAGCTGTGGAGGAAATCAGAATTAATATGGAGTATTCATTGATTAAAAGTATTCATGATATAGATTCCTAGAGACTGCCAAATATGAGAGGCGGTAAATGCATTCTTCAAATGCATTCCTGCATATGTTAGTGAGAGTGTTTAACTGTATATATCCAAATACCCTCAAAGTCCCTTGAGGCATTGCTGTCAGTGATTCATTCCTGTGCTTCTCCTTGGCAAAACCAAAATCCTTTGGGATGAAGAGTAGCTGTGGACAAGAACACAGAAACAAGCACCATTTTTTTTTTTTTTTAAGCTGTACCTGGGCAGTTTTCATGGCTTAGCAACTGGCAGAGGCTTAGGTGTTGTCCCAGTTTTCACAGGTGGAGAGCCACAGCTCTACCATGCAATGCAGGAGCTTGGATTTCCCTCCACCTGGCATCTCCTTGCAATAGTTCTGGTCTACACTGAGCGCTTTTACCATCGTCCTTCATCCTGGAGGATTTAGGGGCCAGGTGCAGCCTTGCCTTTTGCTCTGTGATTCCTCCAGTGGCAGGGACAGGCTTTGAAAAGCAGAGGCTGATCCCAGGGTGCTGCCTCAAGGGCTTGCGATCCTGGGCAGGGCAGAGCACAGACTCCAAGGACAATGAATGGTGAGGAGGCAGCAGGGGCTCTGTGCCTGCTGAAAACAGGAGGAAAGTCGTGTTTTAATATCTGACTTTGTAGATTTACACACCCAGGGTAACCTATGACGTCAGAGGTCCTGCTGACATGGATCTCCTGTGGAAGGTGAACTTGTGTCACCTACAACAAGCTGTGCTGAGCCACCCACTTTCCTCCTGAGAGCCATCCCAGTGTTCCCAGGCTGCTGAGCATCCAAAGCAAGCTGTCCCCTTCACCCCTGCACCCATCTCGTGGGGCTCGGTGCAGACACCAGCTCACCTGCCTGAACTGTCCCTGCCAAAGCTGTTTCACTGCTCTGCCTGTGTCCTGCTCCTGATGGACGGCAGAGCAGAAAAAGGCAGAGACACCAGCTGTGCCCCAAAATTATCTCCCTGTGCTTGTGGTTCTCTTCGTGCCGCCTGTGACCCACCACATCTTCCAGCACCCTTCCCACCCAGGGAGGTGAGTGATCACAGCCCACACGGGTATTGTTCATCAGCTTCAAGGACACCACTGTGTCCTTGGGTGCACGGCTGCTGCTCAGGACAGCTGGGGACACAGCTCTGCTGGGCAGATAATCTATTCCTCTTTTCCAAGGGGAACTGGGATGGGATCTGAGATGGACTGAATGGGAATCTGACCTTGTGAGTAAAGGGGTCAGTTGAGCAATGAAGAGCTTGAAGATAGGACAAAGAATGAAGGAGGGTTGGAAAGGAGGTAAAGATGAAATATAGTCTAGGAGGGAAGAGAAGTGAAGCTGGTCTAGGAGGGAGAGGGCTTATTTTATATTTTCATCCTAGAGGGATGTGCAAGGGAAGCAGAAGGTGAAGTTAGAGCCTTTTCTCCTTCCGTTCTGTCCTTCCCTTGCCTTGACAGAGATGCCCAGTTGAGGGTGGTGAAGCACAGGGACAGCTTGTCCAAAGACATGGTGGATGCCCCATCCCTGGAAACACTCATGTCCAGGCTGGACGTGGCTGAGCAAGCTGATCTAGTTGCAGATGTTCCTGCTCATTGCAGGGGGTTGGACCAGGTGACCTTCAAAGGTCCCTTCCAACCCTGACCACACTGCTATTCTCAGAAAACCTGGTAGGGTGACACTGAAGGAATAAAGTGAGGAGAACCACTCAGAAGCAGCCTGTCCACTGCCAGAAGCTCCTCCAAAGAGCTGAGCTCTCTGATAACAGTCACACTTTGCTATTGCACCCTTATGAATTCTTCCATAATTTGATTTAGTTCTAGGGACATTTCTCTTATTCTCTGTTATTAATACTACAATATATAAGTCTCTTGAAACACTTTTCATCTGGTCTTGTGTCTTTTATCAAAAACTAAAAACCTAAAGCTGTTAAGAATAGGAGCACAGGCCCAGAGTCATCAGAAAGAGGTTCCAGTTCCTTTTTGGGTGCTCTGTGTACTTCTCTCTTTCACTTAAAAATCACACTAGCTGTCCTAATTTCCCTGGGAAGGGGCTGAAGGGCTGTGGGTTTGTTGACCTGCAGGACATGTCTGTGAAAGGGCCAGCGTGAGCCAGGAATGACAAGGCAGGTCAGGCAGTTTTTAGCATGACAAAATCTGGGGTCAAGTCTTAAGTAATCTCGTGCCTCTGCCTTAAATGGTGAGAAACCGGAAACTGCAGAGACCAAATCAGCATTTGACCTGTACTTTGGGATGGAGCAGATCATCCTTTGGATGTGCCTGACTCTTCACAGTGACTATAAACCAAATTTGCTTGACCAGCTGGTGAGTTGAGCCTCCTCATTGCTGGGTAGCTGGGAATGACTGAATTCTTCTTTATTGCAGCAGAGAGTTAGACAATTATTTTCTGGATAACTTCTCATGGCCACTTTCATACGTTTCATTTTTGCTGTGTGAACAGACCCCTTGGCCATCGCTGTGTCCCTATCTCCAGCCAGCCAAGGTGCAGCTCTACCTCAGTGTTCACCTGCTCTGGATGCTCCCTCCATCCTTCATCCACACAGAACAGCTGCACAGCAAACAGTGCAGGAGCACCTACACAGCTGCAAGGGCAGGAAAACTGCTACATAAAAATGTATGGGAAAATGCTGACATGAATCAGCATTACGGGCTTTGTGCTGGAAAGGAATGCTGCAAGAATTTTTAGTAACTGGGGGCTGTGTAACAGGGATCAACCGGTACAAGATCTCCACGCATAACTCTGCTGGGGACAGGGACAGAAAAATCAGTTTGATTGAGGAGAAAAAACCTCCCTCTAAAGTTTTGCCATGAGGCTGAAGGGAACATGAGCAGCCCAATATGTTAAACCTTAAATGAAATGGTATTTAAATTTTTTATCATTTTCTTTTACCATGAAAACTGTCAGCTGGCTGAAAAGCAACTTGCTTCATCCTAACCTCTGTGGTTTTTAGCATAATGTTTTCTGTGACCTACAGTAGAGTAGGAATGTCCTTATCAGAGGGAGAAACAACTGCATTGATTTCATTAGGATGTTTATCACACAATGTATTTCAGCAGACATTCCTGGTTGCCCTCTGTTGAACAGTTTAAGCTTTTAAGATAAAATAGCATGCAACCAGGATGGCATGCTTTATCCTCACATTTCTATAATGCAGCTTCATAATGATCCATCACTCCAGCTGATGAGCAGTAGCAGTTAAAGAAAAATAAAAATAGAGAGAAATTTGCTGGCAAAGGTCCTGCAGGTGTACGTGAATGAGAGTGATCAAGCAGTAGGGAACAAGGGCTCTTTTCCTTCTTGCCAGGGATCTGACACGAGTTTTGAAACCCTCTCCAGCCCAACCTTTGCTGAGTAGGGCACTAAGGCAGGAGCCACGCCCTCTCAAAAATACCTCAAACCCTCCCTTTTTCCATTGAAAGAAAGTCAGTGGAGGCTGATGTCATTCAAAGCAGAGATGAATGAGAGAATAATTTATGTTGGAAAAGACCTCTAAGATCACGGAGTCCAACCACTGACCTACCACTGCCAGGCCCACCACTAAACTACATCCCTCAGTGCCACCCCCACAGCTGGCCCTCCCTTCCATTTGCTGCAGTGACTACAGTCCTGCTTTCTGTCTAACTAAACGTGATCTTGAACCAAGAAAATACCCCAGCAGGTGAGGAGACCCTGCCTGGGGCTGGAGCTGCAGTGACCACACAGAACCCCTGGGTGAGAGCTGGGCTTGCAGCAGCTGCATTGAAAATATTCAGGAAACAAAAAAAGGTCACAGGCAATTTTAGTAGTGAGGGAGTATTTCTGGTGTCCCTCTGGGCTGCGTGCTGAGAGGATCTGTGCCTACCACTATTATCACTAGCAAAAGATATTTAGCTCAGTAGGAGCAGCTGGTTTTCTCTACCCTGAGAGGTTCTCAGCTCTGGAGCAAGTCAAACTTCCCATGCCACCTATATATCTTCTTATGAAATTAAAGGTCCGAGAATCCTTTATAGATAAGTTTCCAGCCTGAAACCTGGTAGGGGTTTATTCTGTACCCATCCATTCACAATTAGTGAATTTTACTGCTGAACAAACAAGGAGTTTGGATTTTCAACCACATGCAAGGTCAGGTCTGCATAGACACAGGTGGCAAAGTCCATCATGCTGGGGAAAAAGGAGAGTGAAGCCGTTCATGCCTGTCATCTTAGTTCTCATTCTCCTCCCTTTCCGAGTCTAAATATATCAAATGGCTTTGGGGCATCGAGAAAAAGAGAAGGAAGAGCAGAAAAAACAATTTAATACTGTCCATTGAAGCAAAGAATTTTGCTTGGCCCCTGTTTTAGATGAAATATCACATGCCCTGCAAGTGATCTATATTTCATTGCATCTTTAAAGATGCTCAGATCTGGAGAGAATTACCTGCCATCAGAATCTAGGAGAACAGACACTGTTAAGTTTTTATCAGACATTAAAAAAAAATTAAAAAGAGACACAAAGACACAGCCTGGGAAACTGATTCCAACCATGCAAGTGACCTTGCTAAGGACAGTTAACATCTTGTGTTGTAGACCCTCTGGAGATACATGGGTATAAAACCATGTACAACCAGTAACTATTATTATTACTTATTTTTGGGCGTTTGTTTTTCTGCATATAGGATCAGAGAGTAGCAGCAGATGTAGGTAAAACGTGTAAAGAGTCTTTAGTCTGAAACATCAAACAATTGTTATGAAATTAAAAATAGCAGCATGTAGGCATACGTCAGGAAGAACGTGCTAATTATCAGCAGAAAGTACCTTTTTCATGAAGAACTGTGTGGAATCTTGTCCAAAACCTGCCTGGATCTTCAGGCAACACTTATACAAGTCACTGTGGCCACATTTTGTTTCCCAAACCTTAGGCTTAGTTCAGGGGTTTAGCCATTCATGCCTCATTCTTTCACAAAATTCATCCTGGAGGACAACAGAGAACTTGGGACAGTGAATAACTCCCCTGATGTTTCCACGAGACTCCAAGAAGTACGTAGGTCCCTGGCTTGGACTCTGGGAGGTGCTAAAAGTCACATTGGCAGCACTGGGTGTCTATTTTCCCACACATCAGTTGCCATCCATAAAATGGGATGAAGGAACGACTGTTTTTCCCCATATTTCTTCTGTTTTCCTTGCTAAGATTGTAACAACTGCAGAGAAGCTGTGGCTGCCCCAGCCCTGGACATGTCCCAGGACAGGTTGGACAGGGTGTGTAGCAGCCTGGACAAGTGGAAGGTGTTCCTGCCCATGGCAGGGGGCTTGGAAGGAGATGATCTTTAAGGTCCCTTCCAGTCCAAGCCATTCTATGATTCTGTGATTCTCCAAGAGCTGTATTAGGGAAAAGCCCCATTTTCCCAAGTGCTGTGGTGCCAGGTTCATGTTTGCATGCTATAAAAGGCAAACCTCTTGCTTAGATAGGAAAAAATCTGCCTCCAGAAGGAAAGGAACAGACAAAATGTCCTCACAGCAATCCGGCACCTGTGATTTCCTCGATTCCATCTGAAAGCTCACTCTCTATTTTGCTGACATATGAGCTGGGTGCCCTATTGTACATCAGTGTAAAAAATAGCCGTTATCTGCTGTTTCATGGGAGATACGGCAGAACATGATTTATTTGTGCCTGCTCTGCTGCCTCCTTTGAAATGTTGCCGTCACTTGCTGCACCTTTCACGGGGGAAGGCAGATGGTCATCACAAAGTTTCCCATAACCTTGCCGTGCCTGCTGCATAGTGAATCAATGAAACCTGAATTACAGTGCTCTGCCTGGGCTGGGAGCTGTGCTGCTACAGCATCCTGCAGCGCCTGCAAGCCTCTGAATGTCAGCACTGCCCAGACACTGAGGAAATGTGAAATTTCTCTCCAAAATCTCAAAGTGGTGCCAAGTGGGGATTTTTAGCTGCAAAGTTGCATCTGATGTGAGCCAGGACTGCATTGCTCAAGCCTTGATTAACAGCTTGGAAATGCACTTTTTGTGAGTGTTTGAGTGTTAGGTGTGACCTCCTTAGAAAGAATAGAAATAAAAAATCCAAACAGGATTCAAGCATGAACTGCAGGGGATGAGGATTTTTTGAGCCTGAACAGCAGCAGCTGCCCCTCTGTGATAGCTGTCTCTGCTTGTGTGACATTTGCACTGAGGCTTCAGGTGATTTGGGAAGCTGGCACCAGACGGCAGTTCACCTTTCGTGTCAGCTCGTGCCAGGATACCCTTGCCAGAAGCCGCTATTTCAGTGGGAAATAACAACTGAGAATAGGGAAAAAAATGAACTTCTGGAAAGCACTTTGTCACATTCCCTGGGCTGTGGCAGGCAAATGCTGGGAACAGTGTGAGCTCCTGCCATGTAAGTAGGCATAGGCAGAAATTTCTCAGTGGGAGGATTGCCTCCTTTACATACCTGTTTGAAGGCAAGGTGAGTACATAAAACATTTTCAACACTATCTCCCAATTTCTGATGTTTATTTGCTCTATGAGCCAACATGCTGGACGACATCTATGTTTCATAAAGCCTCATTTCACTGATTTTTCCTTAGGATGGGAATCATTGCTACAAGCAGGTCTGGCAATTTCAGATAATGACCTGCATGCAGCACAGGTGCTTCTAGAAATGGTTAATGCTGGATGTAATAGATGTTAAAGTGTCTCCCCCAAATGATTCTGGCCTTTTGCAGATGTCTGCTTCCATGTGTGTGTGTGGAGGGCAGGGCCTCTCCCAAATTAAAGCTGTCAGCTCATTCCAGTAGTGTGCCTAGGAAAGGAACGTTATCTCCTGTGAACTCACTGCTGCAAGACAGTTTAGACACCAACTGCCTTGATAATTTTATGTTTTTATTAAATACAAGAGGAAATAAATCTGAAAACTTATAATCCAATTTATGTGGGGGAGAAAGCAAATGTTATTTGGTGCACAACAGACACTTAATCCCCAGATTTAGACTTTTTTGATCAAAGAGATTACTTGTGCTGGGACAGTTATATTCAGTGAGTCTTCTTCCTCAGTTTGCAACTGGATTTGATCTTCTAAACCCACACAGGCTTCCCCTGTCTTGGAAGGGGCACATACAATTATCCTACAAGTGGCTTAAGAGCAAGGACCTTTCTTGCAGGACCTTTCTTATTAAATCCTTCTAACAATTAAAAAAAAACCCAAAAAACCCCAAAAAAAACCACAAAAAAACCACAACAAAAAACCAAACAAACAAAAAAAACAAAAACGAAAACAAAACCCAAAAGAAATATTTAAATGGATCCAGATAACTTTACAGAAAAAAAAGGCCTGGTCTTGTTAACAGACAGAGGCTGATCCTGAGTGGGTCTGATGTGTTCTTTACTGATTGTCATGGAGTTTTATATGTCCTAGCATATACCAAAATAAGTGAGACCAGAGTAAAGTTTATACTCTTGAAATATATAAAGAAACAAATCTTGTCTAAACTGAGGTGTAATGTTGATCCTTCTCTCTGTGCCACAACTCAAAAGGTCTGATTTTAATTACATTTTTCTGGAGAAAGAGTAGCTATTAAACTTTGCGGATCTGTCTGTATACTGAGGAATCTGGCTTCGTTTTCTGTACATTTCTAACTTCTAAAAATCATCTCCAAAGTGTTGAGAAATCATAAATCTTCCAGAAATTAATCTTCATCTCAAACTTTTCGTAGCAATTGGAGATTTGTCATTGTCCATCAGTTAAATGTGGAAGGTGATCCTTTCCCATGGGGTGAGGAGCTTGCATGCAACATTTCGGTCCTGGACATCTGGGAACCCCTGAGACCGCAATGAATATCTGAGCAGTCCCTGAAGTGCAGCACAGAAACACAAACAACCCTATAATGAGTGAGACAGAATAGTGGCAGGGAGCAGGGACAGATCCCAAAGCCCCTGGGGTGGATGCAAGGCTCCTGCTGAGTGCAGTGGTGTTTGAGCAGAGCTCTGGTGTGCCTGTGAGGAGTCAGGGTCTCCTGCATCACTGCGTCACACGCGCGTAGACCACACACTCACCTTTCTGCTTTCTCTCCCAGGATGGAAGGAGCAGTTTCATTGGCCACCAGCTCGGAGGGGTCATGGAAGTGCCAAACAGCAAGGACCAGAGAGTCAAATCAGCCAGAGCCATCCAAATCACTTACTACCTCCAAACGTATGGCTCTGCCACCCAGGACCTCATTGGGGAGAAGTGGGAGAGCGAATTCTGTAAACTGATGCACAAGATGCAGCTGGATCACCAGGACCTGCAGCTCTACTCACTAGCATCCTTTAGCCTCTGGAAGGACTTCCACCAGACCAGTCTCTTGGCCAGGGGCAAGATTTTGGTGAGCCTGATGCTGATTCTCCTGACTGCTACCCTCTCGAGCTCCATGAAGGACTGCCTGCGTAGCAAACCTTTCCTGGGACTCCTGGGAGTGCTCACTATCTGTATTTCCAGCGTCACTGCGGCAGGGATATTTTTCATTACTGATGGAAAATATAATTCTACTCTGTTGGGAATCCCTTTCTTCGCTATGGGTAATTATTTATCTTCATAATAATAGGATTAACAGAGTTTAATGACAGGATTGTAAATTACATCCTGGGTTATAAAGTGCAGATTTTACTTTGAGTGAAAGTCTAAGTCATTTTCATCTTGCTAAATTGATCTGTGCCTTGCCAGAAAAAAAAAAAAAAAAAAAAAAAAAAAAAAAAAAAAAAAAAAAAGATGGAAACAAAACAAAGCAGTAGCAACAGTAAAAAGCAAATGACATTCCTGGAATCCCAGCCAATATGAGAGAGGGGCAGTTTTATTGATCTCTGTTAGAGAATGAAGGAGAAATTGTTATTGAAATCTAGTCAGCTCAGCAGACAAAATGCATATGTGTTGACCCGACTTTGATGGGAAGCCAGCCAAAAGAGTAAGTTAAACAGGAGGGTACCAAGGAAGGGCAGATTTCAACATCCTTCCCAAGGAGGGCTTTTCTTCGAGCTCTGCCTGAGGGGCAAAGTGGGAGAGGTTGGTGTAAGAATAAGATTGATGGACTTTATCTCAGAGAGGAGATTACAGTTGTGGTGTTTGCCAGGCTGTGAGCACAGGGGCCTGTCAGGATCTGTGGTGCATAATCCCTCGGTTTGTGAAGTCCCAGATCAGCTGCAGAGATTTCCTTTGTGTTGTACCCAGACAGGGGAAGGCGCAGAAGAAGAACAACAAATGTAAAACCCAGCTCTTTAGGCAGAAGAATTGTTTTAATTCCTTCTGTTACTGTTTGGTTCCAAGCACTTTTAGTGCATCCATGTGGTTGATGAGTTTGCTGGGAAGTTGCATTGGACAGGCAGAGGGAAAGGTGACCAGCTCAGTTATGGAGGCAGCATTGCTCAGTGCCCTCACATCCAGGTTTGTCAGAGTTTTGCCATTCCATGAGTCTGAACCCCAGTGACGACTGAGCAAAACCTCAATGGTGACAGCCCAGACCTAAACTTTTTTATGCTGGATTTTTGATGGCAGGGAATCTTATCCATGGCAAGAGCTCTGCATTTTTACAGCTAATTTAAGTTCCGTTCATGCTTCCAGTCCTCAAGACCAAGTATTGTATTATGGTAAGAGACAACTAAACATGCAAAGCCACAAGCCAGAGTCAAGGTTTGGAGAAGGGTCTTATACTCGTCTTAAAACATCAGCCTCCCACATTTTATTATCTTCCCCTAAGAAAACTCCTGTGGATGTATGCATACCCAGACCCAACCTCCTGTTAAATCGATCCCCTAGTAATGCATCTGTGTCACTAAACAAAAGGGCTGTGATGTGGCCTCATCAGTCCTGCTCTCAGAATCTCTGGAGCAGCTACTTGAGATGGGAAGGAACGGAATGGAATGGAGGGGTTGGTCAAGATTCCACAAGGGAAAGAGAGGAGTGGGGCAAAAGACCCCAAGGAATTGCATGTTTGGTTCAGCCTCAACAACAGTGATAAACAAGGCTTTGCCAAAGCCTCTAATTCAGTCACCTGCACTGTGAAATTGTGACAATGGCCCCTGGCATGGACTGCCCTGTGCCAGCTCTTCAGACATTGTGCACGGCTCTGTGGTGCCAGAGGTGATGGAAGGAAAGTGCTGAGATGTGGAAAGGGAAGAAAGCCAGCAGAGAACATGCCAGGTTGTGACAGGGATGGATCCTGACCTGTGTGAGAGGGGTGAAGGTTTAGGAAACGGAGAATGGAGAAAAGGATGACAGTGAGGAAGAGGGGCTTATGGTTGTTATCAGATTTTGGCAACCTTTTCCTGCTGTGTCAGGAGGTGCACATTAAAGGAGGAACCAAAAGGTACTGCCTTGCTTGTGCAGAAAGTAGAAGTAAAGGCAAAAAAACCCTGAAGTGATGAAAAGCACCTTCCCTAGAATGTGCATTCCTCTGTTGGTATCTCTTTTTAGATGGCTGGAGACATGGGTGATGGCACATTCTCTTTGTGTGACTGGGCCCAAACTTGCCATTCCCGAGGAGTTCCTCAGTTTAAACCTTCCCTGCAGCCCCAGGGTGAGGCACGGGTGGGAGTTTAGGAGTGCCTCAGTTTCCCACCTCGGTAGTCCATGACTTTGTTTGCTGGCTTAGGCAAAGTGACATTTATAACTTTCTGTTGTGTTTTGCGCTGTCATTCTTGTCACAGCCACTGCCAAGAGCAAAAGGAAAGGAAAAAACAACCTCTCTTGAAGTGAGATGTTTGCAAGGATTGTTTCTATAATATTATATTGAAGGCAATTCAGGTTGAAAAAGAGCATTTATGTAACTCTTTTTCAGAAGTTTCATTCAGGAGTCTCAGACTGAATTGGAAATTTCATTAGAGAACAGCTTGCAACGCTTACGAACTGCTGCTTGTAAATACTGGGCAACACTTTTACAGTTTAGTGAAGGAAAAGACAGGAAGAAAGCCTTACCAAAGCCTAACTGGGTCACATTCTGCAAAGTACCATGTGCCTTCAGTCCCTTAAGGGATACTGCCACCTAATGAGACCTCACTCTGCCCAAAATGCACCCAGGCCTCACTGACCTGGGCCTTCACTGGGCAGGGTTTTCTGCTGGACCTGGCTGTCACAGACTGGTCTGACACCCCTGAGCAGGTACAGTGAAAACGCCAAGACTGTTGATTCTGTGGGTCAATAAATAATCCCGGTGCCCGCTGTACCAGTGTCTGGCACAGCAGAAAGCAAACAGCACATCAAGCAATAATTGAGTGAATGTGGAAGGAAAAGTGAGAAAGGTGGGGTTTCCCTGAACTGCAAATGCCAGATTTGCAAGTCAAACTTTCAAAGTCAAGTTACTTAGATTAAAAAAAATAAAACCAGGCAATAACAGGGACAAAGACCCTGCAAGTGCAATGCAGAGTACACAGGCAGCATTAATTCTGGCAGCTCCCAACTCTGGAACACTTCAACCTGACATTTGCAAACCATCCACTTAAAGTACATTTGTTTGGTCAAAAATATGCAGTTTCTTCTAACGTTCACTTTTCAAAGGATTAATTTTAATGGAAATTTTGTGATATTCTGGGCTTGTCCTTTTCCCTACAAGGGTGGCAGGATACTGCCGTCTGAATGACAGGAATAACCCTGGATGTTTAGATCCACAATTCCTCTTGCAGTGCAGAGCTTCTCTGGGTTCCAATAGGTGACAGAAGCCTACAGAAAAATGAAATGTTTAATATTTTTCTAAATTTAGACTGAGTGACCTCCACCATAATTATTTGCTATAGTCCTGCTGTGAGGGAATGGTCTGCTGGGATAAAGCACATCTCGGCTGTACTGGGGGAAGAGTGTTAGCTCAGATTGGCTTTTCTCTTCTTTATCCTTGGAGGTGAAAAACTTCAGTCTTAAGTCAGACATGAGGACAGTGGTGGAAACTCCTGCTTGCTCTGACTCCCTCTTCCCAATGCCACAGTTTCCTCAGACAGCTGCCACAGGAAAAAGTTTCCTCAGCACAGTATCTACCACTGCATTTCTGGAGTCATTCAGGAGAAACTCCTCAGAAAGGTCCCCTACAAATAATTCTCTGGCTGCCAGGATCTCCTGCAAACATGAGCAAGGGAAGCTGATTTTTAGCTGTTCTTACCCCGGACAAATGGATAAATGTGAGTTAATGAAAAGGTGCTTCTTTGGTTTCAGAGCTTCCTTGTTTATTAACTGAACTGGGAGATGTTTTATTTGTCTTTTTTTTAGCCAGAATTTAATAACCTCCATGTGAAATCAGAATATGGGACAGTTCTATCTTGCATTTCTCTTCTGGGACAAATAAAACTTGCAGTTTCTTCTACAAATTTGACATCAGCAGAGCTGTCACAACTGGCTGTGTTTCAGACAGGAGATAGAGGGTCAAATAATTAAGTTTCACATTTGTTCTAGCCCTGGTTAGATGTTCACATATGCCTTTTGTGTTTGGATTCATATGCAATTTCAAAGGGGTGTTATGTACGTGACATAATTATGGTTTCCCATGCCTAATCATCACTAATTAATATAACCAGAAGGTTAACTAGATAATTGAGATATTATTGCTCCCATGATCTGCTTTTTAATGCACAGGAACCAGACTGATATCATCAGGGAGATAATGATTTAACTCAGCTGAGGTCCCAACTGTGTATTTTTAAATGCAGGTGTACCAATCACATCATTTTACATTATAATTATTTTTGGCCAGTCCATGAAGTACTTCATTACATAGATTAGTGGAAATCTTATGATAAAAAACCACCTACAATATAATCATAGTGTAATTATGCTTTTTGTACTATAAAGGGTACTTGTTTCTTAGAAGGCTGATTCACAGTGGATGTGAGAAGTGTTTCTTGTCATTTGTAAGGCCAGACCACGAAGTCCATAAGATATTTGTGGGAACAGTCTCAGTGGGTGCCCTACCAGACCGTGCAACATTGCTGCCGCTACTGCCAGGAACCACACTGCTGCTAGAGATGCAGCAAAGAGACAAAAACTTTAGGGACCAATGGGCTGCCTGTGTCCAGCAGCAGCCCCATGCCTGATGTAAGAGCTCAAGATGGATGGCAGAGATTGTACTTTCAGTGCAGGTTTTTCTGTTAAAATTTCCCATTATTCCTTCCCCAGAGTTATTCAAATGGAAGGAGGAATCAAGGCAATAACAGAGAAGACTCCAGGCAGTTATTAGCATTTCAGATAGAAGCCATCTAACCTCTTTCAGATGGCAGTTGTTGAAATAATGACTGGTGATCACCTTTCAGTAAATTTGAGATGTCACAGTATTATATTGGTGGCAGAGTCATGGAAAATTGCAGAAAAAAAGTCCTAGTTCAGATGAGGAAATTATTTTTTTCAAACCTCAGAAGACAAATGTGAGAGCCAAAGTACAGGCTGTCAGTAGTTTACCTGTACATGAAGTATCACAGCAGTCTAACCTTTGCTTCAAGCAATGGACTTCCTGATTACAAATGTGACAGAAGCATTTCAAGAGTGACTCAGAGTTTGGGTTTGTCCTTTTGATGAAGCAATAAACCAAATCCCATATGGATCTCGTGTTATACGTTCACCTCCTATGTGGATCAGGATCAAGAGAACGACCCTCTAGAGAAAAGAGATCTGACATAAACCCCCACCCCTCCATGCCTTAGAAATGTGTAGCACGGGTCAGGCCGAGTAGGCCGAGGAGCCAAAAGGAGAGCCAAATAAAAGACCACACAGAGACAGCAGACGGAGAGGGCAAAAAGAGAGAGAGGGCAGAACCCTCTGCCTTTATTTATATGTTTTTACAAATCACCGTGGATTGGAGGTAGAAATCACCACCTCTTAATTCCATTGGTCAAAGCATCTATTTATCATATTTCTCCACCCATGAGAATGAAATTATAAACAACAGAGACAGTTAACAAAACATAGATAGTTGTTAAGAAACCATGGCCATGTTTACAGCAGAATGTGTGAGAAAGTATCACAGCAAAGAGAAACACTGAGAAACTGCAAAACTCAGGACAACAAAAATGCAGTGAATCTGTCATTTAGATGTAACAACAGTTCATGTCCCTACTCATTCAGCAGATCATTAAGGACTTGGAAGTACCTTGTCCTTAATTATAAAATTTCTGTTCTTGACTTTTACAAAGGAAAATGGGAATAGCACACACACACACAAAAAAGAGTCAGCAGGGAAAGAAATTAGACGATTTAAAAATGTTTAAGATTATTTTTTTGGATGGGCTTCTAACACAAATAATTCACATTAATGGTTTTAGAAATTCTCTGTATTTGTAAAGTTGATTTTCCCATAACATGGTGTATTTCCTCAGAAGTCTATTCCCTCTAGCAGTAGGTGGGGTTTTTTAATTTCTGTAGGAAAGAAATTTCACCTAAGAACAGTCTTTCCTGGAATTTGAGTAGAAGACTAAAGCCTTTCTGGGATAATCTGCTGCACTTGCACCACGCAGCCTGGTCCTGCAATTATGTCCTGGAGTGGTGATGGTTGGGGAGAGGGGTGGGACTGTCCTCTCCTCAAACACGGCTGACAGGAGATTATTTCTGTCCTTTGGGCCTTCTCACACCCAGCGGAAAGGGATACACAAAGCAGCCCAGCCAGCCTCAGTCCCAGCAGCAGGGTTTGTGCACCCAGTTCAGGTGTCCCAAATGTCCCCACCTTAACTGAGGGACACAATCTCAATTTCCTTTGCAGGCAATAGAGAGAAATAAGAAACTCCAAAGCGATTTGTAGAATTTCTTTGTAGATGTTTGGGATGAGCTGTGCTAATCTCTGGAAGGTTCTATCGATCTCTGAAAAAGGGTGACTTCTTAGACTTTAACACCTGAAGTTTTGTAGTTTTCAGGTGCTAAAATAGGCTCATTCCTAGGCTGGGTTATTTAAGGTTCTTTATTGGATGCGCTTTTTCTGCATGTTGATTTCATTTAGGTTGGACATGAGGAAGAATTTCTCCAGAGAAAGGGAGATTAGACATTGGAACAGGCTGCCCAAGGAGGTGGTGGAGTCACCATCCTGGAGGCGTTTAAGGAATGATTGGATGAGGCACTCAGGTCTACTCGACGTGGTGGTGCTGAGTCACAGGTTGGTCTCGACAATCTCAGGTCTTTTCCAGCCTAATTGGCTCTGTGACTCCATGATTCTGTGATTCTGTGATTCTGTTATACACATAAGCTCTAAGACACAGATACCTGGATGCATATACAGCAGATATGCACAGACTGCCTTGAATCCCTTAGAGATTGAATCTGGCCCTTCTTTTCCTGCAGAGACTCCTCAGACGGTCTCTGATCAACCCAAATGTCATCCTCCAGGGATGCTGGGGCTGCAGGGCTGCAGAGCTGCAGGTCAGGGACTCCCAGGCTCAGCACAGGCTGAAGCATTCACCCTTGGACCACTGCCCAAGCTCAGACCATCCCTGCCAGACTTTCTGTAATGACTGAGCAAGTACAAAATACATTCTCTGGGTTTGTTGCTTGAGATCAGTCAGGTAAACTCTTCCTCCTTCTGACTCTAGTTGGAGCTCAATTAACTCATTTGTCCCAAGACAAGTCTCCAAATACTGTTGCCTGTTATTGTTGTTATTATTATTAAAACATCTTCCTCAGCTCTCTATCTGCAGCTAACAGGCTGGTAGCTGTTATTTAAACTCCTTCTAATTTGTTGCAAGCATTTCTAAAATCCTTTGGAAAAAGTGATTTGATAAGAGAACACGATTTAAGCTAAAAAGTCAAAGGCTGAAAAGAATGGTTTGCTTTTGCACTTCAAATGTATGATCACTACTCAACCAATATACCAATTCAGTTCTGATAGAAAAGGATATTTCCTCTTCAGGTGCTTCACACATTTGTCTGAACACCTCTTGCTTTGATTTTTCTGCCTTTTCATGGCAATGTTCATTCCTGCAACTGGGTTACTTAAGGTTCTTTATTGGATGCACCTTTCCTGCGTGTTGGTCTCATTAAAGCAGGAGTTTCATTCCTTGAGCTTAGGATGTATCGATGCACATCACATTTACCTCTGGCTAATTTGGGCTGGAAAGGAGCTGCATCATGGCAGAAATTATTTAGTTCCATGTATATCATCCTTAATAGGGCACTGACAAATCCAGCCTCGATAGCACCAATAGCAATTCCACAACCTGCCTCGACAGCTTAAAAAGCCATACATTTCTAAAGGTATTTCTTAACATTTCCACTGCTGCAGTTTGCACCTATAACTCCAGGGTCTGTCTGGCCCGACTGTGGAGTGTAATTTTTCACAGTATCTATGTATATGTAAATACTTGTAGGATATTTAATATTAGGGCTGTGCTTATTTCAGTTTGGGTATAATTTCCTGCCAGATCTTTTTCTCCCAGATATTTTACTATTAGTTCACACTTTCCTGTGAGCTCCGTACACACAGGAAGATTGATGGTGGCTTCTGGTCTCTGCAGGAGCACGGTGGATCTGCAGGAAAGAGCAGATGTGGGGTAGGCTGAGGATATGTCCTGTGTTCTTTGGTGTGTTGTGGAAAAATTCAGCCTCGCATTGCTGTTTCTTTTCAGCTGGGGAGGAAATGTGGGCTCGGTTACTCAAGGAAGCACAGAGTGACTGCTCTATGCTCCATCAAGCAGAGTCTGTCTGCTCGCCTTAGATACCGTGATCCTCTGCAGGGAAATCCAAAAGTGTGCCTCTGGGTTTTGGGCAAAAATGAAAGGCAAAAAATGTATTTGTTTTTCTCCTGGAATACATTTTGTGTGCAAATCATTCCTGGAATTCACTGTTGTGAGGTATGGTTGTGGCTCAAAATTCAGCCTGATGAAGAAAAGGCTGGATTTTTACACAGTTAGCTAAAACATCTATATTATTTTGAATAATATTGCAACACTAAGCCATAACCATAAGGAAGAAGCATAAAAATTAATGACCATGCTAAAAAACCTGGTTAAAAAATGGGTACAAAGAATTCTCACTTGTGAAGGAATTTTCCCATAGCTGCCTTCTTTTAGTCTGATAATTTTCCCCCAAAGAGTTCGAAAAAGGATACAGAACTCAATAGACCATTTGCCAAATGTTCTAAATCAATATTTATCTGCTATATTCATCTGCAATGTTAAAAACTTTGCATAGAATCAAAGGCTTAAGGAGTCTATTGCAAATACCAAATGAACTAAAAAGACTTTACTCAGTATTGTATCATTTATATGTCCTTTGTGCAGCCACTAGCTAGTTGAGCTTTTAATAATTCAATTTTATCTTTCCATTTCTGATCCTTTTTCACTCCTCTTCCTTCCTATGAAGTGACTTCTGCTCTCTGGTGGGATAACTGCCTGCAGTCACATCCAGCATGCAGGACCCAACTGGCTCAGGGCTCACTGCTCCATGAGCAGTAACGAATGACAGCAGCAGCCCATGGTATTCATGCCACCCTCATGTGCCTGTGCTCCTGGCCCTTCAGGGAAAGGTATTCCCAGGAATGACAGCTCTGAGTTTCCATGTGTTAGTCCTGCTGGATGTGGAGAAACAGGTGACGTTTCATCCACACTCATCTGACGGTGACATGGGGAAGGAGATGCTATTTTGGATGCCCACAGTGGCAGGGAGAGCTGCGGCAGCTGAAGATGCAGGCACAGGGCTGGATGGGGTGAAAACCACAGCCCTTTGCAGCTGTGGATCACTAAAAATGCTCTTTAGTTTTCGTTCTGCAAGAGTGAGCACCCTGTCCTCACTGTCTTGGCTGGTTTTCAGTGAGGATAATTGCATTTGTCTCTTCCTGCCATTCCCCCTGCTGTGCGGGTCAGGTGCAGTGCTGGAGAGCACTGCCTGGCTCCAAGCACTGTGCAGGTGCTGCTCTGCAAGCAGATGCTGCGTTTTGCCCAGACGTGGCTGTGTTTCACTGGCGAATGCAATGGCCACATTATGCGGCTCAGCAGTCTCTAAAATCTTTCTGAGTTCCCTGAGAACACAGAGCTGTGCCTCGGCATGTTGTCCTTGCATTTTCCTGCAGACATCTCTGGCATTTCAGCACTAGGGAATTTTTTGCTCATATTCTGTATTCCTAAAGTCCAAGGAGGAAAAGCCTTCCTCTACAGCCTGAAATTACACTTAGACCTGCCTCACCCACATATCCCAATCCATATTCAAACGTAAATATCCCCTGGAGTTGTTAAATATCGTAGCTTTTCTGGTGTTACGGACTCCACTGCTGTTGATATTCTGCTTTTAAAGAAAACTATTTTGCTAGCATTGCCATGAAACCACTCAGTACTATAGCATTTTGCAAACTTTGCACAAACTCAGAAACAGCAGGTATAACCTACTAGAGGGATCACTTGCATTCCTTCATAAAGGGGGACCTAATGGCAGATTAGTGCACCTGGTGACACCCTAGAGGGTGAAAAATTCTGTGTTTCTTTAAGTTTCCAGCTGATATTTTTTCTGTTATTGTTGAGAAATTATTATCCTCCGGGGAGGACACAGAGTTGCAAGAAGCTGAAGGTAGGGAGGTGCTCTGCATACTGAGTGCGGAGCAATGAAACCTTCTGTCCTTCCACCATAACTGGAAACTGCTTAACACAAAGGTTTCTGTTAATGCAATTTAAACCTTCTAAAACCAGACTGGGAGACCTGGGAACAAAAAGCCTGTTTGTGCTTAGAGCAGGTATCACTGCAAAAGGAAACTGCGCAAAGAGCAAAACCCAAACCCATCTAAAGCATGATCTTCTTATGGGAGCAGCTGAAAGAGAAGGCTGCAAGGGAGAGATGCTGGCTGCTCTCCTGAAAGCATTACCAGAAAGCACCATGGTGGAGCTGTACAAAAGCTGAGTGTTTTGGAAAAAAAACCACCAGTGCAAACATCCCTCCCATCACATTCTCTGTCATCCTCAAGACACAATTTTTAGGAGTGAGAGCTGCTGGACTCACCTCATCTTCTACTGCAAAAGTAGAATCATAGAATCACAGAATGGTTTGGATTGGAAGGAACCTGAAGGATTATCGAGTTCCAATTCCTCTGCCATGGGCAGGGACACCTTCCGCTACCCCAGGTTGCTCCAAGTCATGTCCAACCTGGCCTTGACGCTTCCAGGGTTGGGCAGCCACAGCTTCTCTGGGCACCCTGTGCCAGGGCCTCACCACCCTCACAGGGAAGAATTTCTTCCTACCATCTAATCTAACTCCACCCTCACCCAGTTAAAGCCATTCCCCCTTGTCCTGTCACTGCATGCCCTTGTCAAAGTCCCTCTCCAAGCAGCTCAGTGCCTTTCGTATTCCTTTATGTGGACTTTGAATGTGTCTCCCATCAGAGCTAAGAAACAGTAAGAACTTTATCGTGCAGTTAGTCTGCTTTTAAATGAATAACCTTGGTAGGATATTGAAGTAGGGAAGGCTTTACTAATCATAGATGGAGATGTTCTAACTCTTTCTTAGGTTATTTGAAGTCAGGCAACGCAGTTAATGAAGCAAGTCCCGAAAGATCTCTCTTACGTGGATTTTGACCTCTGATATACTGATTCTTTCCCTGAAGGGAACGTAATAGAATCCCTTTATGGACTATTTAAAAAAAAAAAAAGTGTAGAAATTTATGACGATTTTGAAATTGGTCAGGAGGTGTTAAAGTAATTGGTGGTCAAGGACAGACAAACAAGACCAAGTACATAAACATAGAAAATTGGACAAAACAAGACAAAAATGTCAATCCATTTTTTTAATATTAAAAAAGTAAAAGAACTGTATATGTGGTTCCATTTTATAGCAATGAAATTGATAAATCTTAACCACTTGGGAGGTTTGTTCACAAGTTGCAAAAGACACTTGTCAGCTCTTCAATTTCTAGAACATTGTCAGTGCTGCAGGAGACCTTTCCTTCTCCTTTGTGACCTCCTTTACCCGACCCTCTCACGTTTGCATTGCACTTCCCTAGCAGCTGCCACTGTATTGCCAAACACACAGCAAATAATGCATTCCTTAGGAAACTTTCTATTTTAGCTATTGAGAAAAGCTCCTTGGACTTCATTCAGTGTTTATTTGAAAAGACAAACATACTTTTAATTTCATCAATCAGTGACACAAACGTCCCTTTCAATATCTTTTCCTGGAGCACACTGCAAGGTTTTTAATTCCCAGAGGGGATGGTTTTACTTGACATTAGTAAGGAAAAGTGAAAGCATCATGGAAATTGTTGAAAAATAGAGACTTTTTTTCACCTGCAGATCAGGTTCTTTCATGTTTCCCTCGACAGTGTGTGGAACTGTGAATTGCTCCACTGTTAGCTTCAATAGCAAATGGAGTACACGGGTCATTTTGGAAATTCCTCAGCCTTCAGGTGCTCCTCAAAACAGATGCCTTCCCAATTTTCCACCAGCTTTTTTCCCACCATCTCCTCTGAATTAATTCAAGTATCTTTAAATTTTCAATTCAAATAACACCAAATTCCAGCAATATTGGACAGTTATTTCTCATGAATTCCTCTGAAAAGAAATTAATTATGCCAGTAGTTCAAGAGTAGGAGACTTTTTATTTCCGGGGAAAAAGAAGTGATAACTTTCTAGTGTTCATGATTTTCAAATTCTTTACTTTTCACTCTAAAACCTCATTTTACTTTTCCTCTGGGGGGGTCAAGAAAAGGAAATAGAGAAAAAAGGGCAAGAAAAAAAATCAGGATGTGGGGAAATTAATAAAAGGAAACATCCAGTAGTTCCTTTCCCTTTTTAAATTGTCAACACAAAGGAAAGAAAATGATTCATTTTATTAGATAAAAGATTTAAGCACAAAAGTTCCAACAACTTTATTTTCAAAAAACTTAATGTAAAATATGATGGCAACAGATGTTTTAACACCCTAAATCAAGCTTCTATCTCAAAAAAAAATCAGCAAATTTTATGCCATAAAATGATTTTTTAATGGGCATGATATTATGGAAAATATGTCTTATTAGATAAACCTGATTTTTAAAATTTAATCTCCAGGCTTACAGGAGAAAAGAAACCATGCTGGTATACTCTATTTAAATAACTGTAATTTGATTTACTCTTGCACAACATTTTGATACATGTGCGTATTTGTACTGCATTAAATCATCGTAGCTTATATTAAATATAATAATGAAATGTTAAACTGTAAATGCATGCTCTTCCTGCTGGAAAGACATAAATAACCAGGGGAAAAAAAAATCTGCTGTGGTATTCAACATCTTTCCCCATGTTCTGGAATGAAAAAGAAATCAATAGTAGTAAACTTCTTGGATAATGCAAGGTTTGGCAGATAAAAAATAATGAAAACGCAGCCCAAGCACATCGTTAAGCGGCTCATTTTGTCAACATGTGCTCCATCACAGTTAAGTGCTGGATTATGCATCTAGAAACAAAGAATGTATTCACATTTGCAAGAAGAGCAATTGCATCCCCAGAACAAAAAACAATGAGATCACAGCAGATAAGCAATGAATATGAATTCCCAGGGTGCTGCTCTGTTAACATGGGAGGAAGAGATGGGAAAAGTCTGTTAGGGAAGGAATGGGAAGTGGCATCAGTTAGGGGGATGACTTTAGGAAGATGCTGGTTGGCATTTTGTGTGGACTTACCTGATAAAATGTAGATGTCTGTCCCGTATACAGCATCTCTGTGGCACGGCTGAGCCTCTCCTGGAGTGCATTTGAAAACAGACTGGAAAACTGGAGTCCACTGAGAGGAATGGGATGTTCATGTAGCACTCAACAGCTGTGCAGGGCAGCTGGAGATGGCATAGCAGGAGCCCCGTGTCTGGAAGCTGCAGGAAAACCACTTGCTACCAGAATAAAGACACTGCTCTTTTCCATGGAAAGCAATTCACCACCGGGCCAAATCTTCAGGGCTCGATGGACTCTGTATGATTAAAAAATTAAGACTAAGACTTCATTTTGTAGTGCACAGGTTAGATCTCAAAACTGTGATTTTGATGTAGAAATGAAAGGTTGCAGTGATTTGGCATATGATGGAAATAATTTTCCCTAGTCTCAAAACCCGTAACGTTTCTGTTACGGAAGGACATAAATTTTGTCTTCTGTCTGTGTAACAAATCTGATTTGCTTATGCTCAACCTAAATTTTCAGCTTCTCAGCTTTATCACACTATTCCCATTTTATACCCGCCTTTAGGGAGCTTTGGATAATTGTCTTTACTCACCAGACTCATACAAATATTCTTGCAAAATTATCTTATGCTCATACCTCTGTCGCATATCCTTTACTTTGCAAGGCTGATAATAAAAACCACTCTGCTATTTCCTGGCATTTTGTAAGACTGCAACATTACAACCAAAATTCAAGGTAACTTCCAAAACCTTTCTTCTTAGGAAATTTTGATAAGTGCACAAAGTCCACTGACTGCTTGATATAAACAAATGTTTTGATGTTTTGCTTCATTTGTTCTAGAAAACTTCCAGCTTTTAGGCTCTTCAGAGCAGCTGTGACTCACATAACAAACACTTCCAGGCCTACATGTTTGCTCGTACGAATTCAGCCTGTGCAGAGAATACTGGAAAGCTGTTATTGTTCATATGGCTCACTGGCTTTTGATCACATTTTGCCTGAACCCATACAACAGTAGGACTCCATGAGATGTCCCATCACAGGGATTTTCTCTAATGAAGACATTCTGCATCCCTTCTACTGGTTTCTGTTTTCATATCACTTCCTGTTACACACTGGTCTTAAAAACTTTGCTCTTCCATAAACCCTTCCAGTGCTTCTCCTTTGTGACTGTCCCAACAGAGAGCTGGTGAATGCTCGTGTGTTGCCTCTCAGCACAGAGATTAATTTCACCTTCTTCCCTTAACAGGTAGCTTTGTTAATGGTATTTCCACTTTAATGCTGATATTTGCTTTTGCCTAGACATTAAAGCTGGTTTTTGTGGTTAGCAATTGCTGCACTCTACCTCTTAGGGTCAGCAGCATGATTTGCTCTTCACATCTTCAGGCCTTTGACAGCCTTTTTTATGTCTTTCCAGTACAAACTGGCAGTAATTCAGTGAAGTTGATCACAACATTCCCTTCACACTGGTAGGGTACATGAGAAGGCTGAGTATTTTGGATTTGTGGAATACAGTGAAGGAATAAGTCTCAGTAAGAGACCAAATTCAAGCTCTTCTTCATCCTAATTGTAGCATTTGCTTCTTAACACACTTGCTGGTTCTATAATCATCACAACCTGGATTTCACAACAGATTAGAGCCTATATACAGAGACTCAGATTCTAGCACAGGGCAGGAATAGACTACTGAAAGTTTTCTCTCATCACAGCTCTCCCTTTACGGCTTTCTTTTGGTAGCTTGCATTCCTCAGATCGATGCTGGGTACTGGATTTCCAGTATAACAGATTAGGTCAATATCCAAACCATTTGGGGACCTAGTACTTTTTGGAAATCCGAAACTGCTTCTTAGTGCAGTCTATCTTTAGAACTACTAGCAGTAGGGAGCAATTTTAAAGGGAAATGGAAATAAAGCAGTTATATTGCTTTTTTTTCCCTTTTTATCTCTGTTATGGCAATTTTACTTTCTGCTGACCACTTCCTAGAGATATGATCATATTATTTCCCTGCTTTCACAGATTTCTCTAGTCATACCTTTTTTTCCACACTTTATTTTTGCCTTCTGTATTCCAGGCTTCCCCTGGTCAATGCAGTTCATCAAATTCTTCCTTAGTCCTTTCTTCCCATGCCCTTATATGCCCTTGGCTCTTCAGAATGAAACTGAGGTCTTTCTTTTTTCTCTGTTTGCAGTTACAGCATTTGATTCCTATTTGGATCAAGTGTGTGACATGGGACCATGAGTCTCCTCGAAATGCTCTGCAAATCTCTTCTTTGGTTCCTAAGGAATTTGGGATAACTGTGCTTCCCCATTTCTTCTTCTTCCAGGCAGCATCCTTGTAAATCCCTCTGTGCCAGTTGCCTGCTGCCTGCGCCGGTAATCCCCACACGAGGTGACATTGTCAAATCATAATCCAGAGTCTCCTTGTCGCCTCTTCCTATTTGCTAACGCTGTTCTTTTAATAGTCAAACACAATAATCTTCCAAGTGACAACCAAGACCTCAGCTTATCTGCATGGAGCCACAGAGGATCCAAGCAGTCAGTAAGGCTAGAAGGGGAATTTGCTTCCAGCCCCTTCGCAGCAGTCCTGGGATATGTGCTGCCTGCTCACCCAGGGGCTGGTTTGTAGTGTCTGCCCACACCAGCTCCAAGGATCTGGGAAAACTCCATCCTGTATGAGGGGCGGGAGTAGGACCATGGTGAGGAGCACTAAAGGACCTGACTGGCTAAAAGGTATCTGGCTCTCAGCATCCTGACCCCCTTTCCTCTATCTTTTGAAATTTTCTCATTGCTCTTCAGATAACGCAATTGGTAAAATGCGCCTGGCTATGCTGTCATCTGCACTTTACTTTTTGGGTTTTGAGGGGTGAAAACCTGCCATGGGCTGCAGAAGTTGTGTTCCTAATTGCCCAAGTGGAGTCTGTTCCTGCTCCTGCAGGCAGAGTCCAGCTCACAGGTTTTACCCGTCTCTCAGATCCTCATCTCATCTGATCACAGGTAAAAAAGTGTCTATGGGAAGGTCCTCCAGTGGCCAGACTGAGCTCTGAAGACCCCCATGGCGGCACGAATAATTTGGTCCTGGTAAGTGCAGAGAAATGGGAGCATCATGAAACAGGAGAGATCCTTGTACCAGATACTTCAAAATACTCGATTAAAATGTATCTGTATTTTTTGTGTTAGAAAAAAAATATTGCTGGCTTTGTAGTCAGGCAAAATATGCAGGTGGTGTACCAGAGAAGGGGCTCCTCTACTTCACCCTTCATCAATCTTCTGCCTTCCCAAAACTCTTCTCAATAAATCAGTGTGGAAATGGCAGAAATCATGCCCTTTTCTCGCTGGCTTCTCATTGTTATGGTTGAATTCACAGGATAAGTCCATCAAAGTCAATGGAATTGACTCAGAAATTAATTTGTCTGGGATACCTTGCAGCAGATGTGCTGTTGGCTTCTGCTTTTAGTATTGCTGTGTTAGTAGCACGGCCCTATCGTGTGAGATCCATTGCGGGCTCTGAGAACCCTGCAGCACAAAATCATTCCAGAGACTGAGAGAAAGGAAAACTGAAAAATTTCATCAATGTCACAGAGGAGACCAGGTTTTAGAAATTTAACATGTCCCTCATGGTTCCCCTTCATGGTCTGGTTTGGGACCACACTGCCCAAGTGCTGCAGAACCATGGAGGAGGCCAGAAGTCTGCTTGGGCAGGTGCCCAGGGCCTGCCACCACTGCATGAGATGAGAAAAGGAACCATTAAAACTACTTTTTAATTCAATTTACTTGTGGTTGAAAGATTTTCCCTCACTCCAAAGCGTTTGTTTGTGATAGATGCAGCTGAATTGGGCTGTAATGAGGCCATGGGTTACTTGGCTGAGGAGGGTGTTGCTGCAGAGGTGGAGGTGCATTGCACCACTGAGGTAGAGCTGCTTCCTTCATGTTTGGCTGTGAGCCACCACCAAAACTCTGTCAGGAGGACTGAGACAGCTGCTCTAATGCTATATATGTCTATACTATGCACTCTGGGACCTCCATTCAAGGGCAGATTAGCATTTAAAGAGGATAACGAAGGGTAGCAGCTGGCTCATCTGCTGCTCTATACCCAGACAGGCTCACCCAAAGAGCTACAAGCAAGAAAGAAAAACCATATCCACTTTGGAGAGCCATAATGATATTGGGAAGAAAAGAGTCTTGCTGGAAATACCTCAGACGCGCTAGACACTGGCTGATACAGGAGAGAAAAGGAAAATTCTTTTGCTCAATGAAAAGATAAATGAGCAAGAGATCAGCCCTGATGCCAGCAGAACTGCTAGAGGCACCAGCATCACCAGCGAAATAGCAACAGCACTGGCAAATAGTTTAATAATCCCTAGCTGATATCAGCATCCTTCTGTTCAAGTCTCCAACTGAAGTCACAGAATAATTAACCTTGGCTGGGTTATAAGATAAGCAATGTCCTGAAGAGACTTGCACTGAAAGCATATTTACTGTCACAAGTGGTTGGGAAAATCACATCAAATTCTTACCAGAAAGCTGGCGTATGGCATTGCACAGATAAACGCGCATTTATAGGAGTGGACTATGCTAAAGGTGAGGTATAAGGGCTGAGCCTTTGTAAGAGAACTCTCTTTTCATCTCAGGGATAGGTACAAGGGGCATCCAGCATCACCAGGGGGATGAGGCTCCCAAGGCAGTAGTGTGCTACGGAACCGTGGCTATCCAGGTACCACGGATTTGTTGTATCCTTCCTTAAAACACACAGTGCCACTACCACGTGTCTTCACACCAGGCAAGGCCCTGCTCCCCCAGAAAACCCCAGCAGGCACTTTGCACAGCTGTTCCTGCCTCATGGAGTGATTTTATGAAGAGACACTCATTTTTTGGCTTAGTGGCTGCCAGCACATCTGGGACAGGCAAACAGCAGCCACCATTTCAAGACTGTTGATAAGGCTTTATCCTGTTTCATCCTCCAGCATTGCAATGTATTTAAGTATGAAAAACCTTCAAAGTTACCACTTAAATATGGATTAAATACGGATTTGCTCCTTTAAGCATGTTTTTTTGAGTAGATAAGGAGGTTAAAACTTCTGGGTTTTTGATCTGAGAACTGAGCCTGAGATACAAAGCAAGAAACAAAAAGCTCCTTTATGGTCTTCTGCCAGTAACACCTCCTTGTGGGAAAATGAAGCATCTATCTACTATCTAATAGGGAGAAAGTGTGGTGAGAAATAATTTAGGTGAAATGGTGTCCTTGAATGGGTGAAGAGACTCAAGATGAAGCTCAGGAGAGAAAAAAAATAAAGAGGGAAAAAAACCCCAACCAAACAACAATAACAAAAAACCAAACCAAACCAACAAACAAACAAAACCAAAAACAACAACAACAAAAAAAACTACCCCAAAAGAGACAAGTTGAAACATTTGTCTATTCTGATGAAGTTGTAATGTTTTAAGTTTCTACTTTGTGTTAGCTAAAACATTTTAAATATCTTTCTATAGAAATAAATTCCTACTCTGGCAGATGAAAAGGCACGAGTGATATATTCTCAGGAACAGCTACTATGATACTGTAGTTATGATGAGACAATAACATTGTAGTTAACTTTGAGATAATTTTCATGCCCATTTTTCACATAACTGACAGTTGATCTACATGATGGAGTTATCAAATTTCTTATTATTTATTTCTCGCTTAATAAGTTCATTTTGTGGCATAGAAGAAGTAACAAAACCATTTGAGTCTAAAATACAGGTATATGGACACAGCTTTAAAATTACAGCATAATTGAAATGCTATTACCCTCTCCAAGCAGTTTTATATAATGAAGTGTACAGCTATGAACGTATATTTGGAATGTTTTGAAGTGATCATATGTGGTTATGAAGTGGCCACATATACTGGCAGATCCGGTGGGAATCCAAAGCCAGGTGTCTTAAATATTAGTGGGCCTTCCTTCAGCTGGCATTTCAGCTCTATGGAAGGGCCTGTGCTTAAAAGCTACAGTTTACTCATTCTTATTTGTTCTAAATAAAACATTCAAAAATACAGGTTAGTATATGGCATCTTGCTGCTTTGCTCATCTGAGGATTTATTATAATTTCAGCTTTAGCTTTCTGTCCTTCCAACACACCCTTAACTCCAGTATTGAAAGGAACAAGCTGAAAGTGGGAATCTTTGACTTATGATTTAGAATTTGAGTCTGATAATTAATGAATTACAATAGAAATATTGCTGTCTATTTTAAGCCAAATGAAATAAAGAGGCTAGGGGGATTCTTTAATAACAATAAACATGGAACTCTAATTTCTTTTTATGCTCTGTGATCACATACAAAAGATCTAATATAAATAATTGCATTAGATGTCCTATTTTTGGAAAAATGCATAGCTAGTATTTAGGAAGACTCTTATTGCTCTGATTTATCTATTAATGAAGCAAAACCCAGTTAATTACCTAATTTGCATGATATTTTGTATCCACATATATGCTGGGATGAGCACTGGGGAGAGGTTTTGCATCAATCCATTTTTAATAAGCTAATGAAGTTGGCTGGGCTGACTCTGCAGATCAAATCATTGGATATTTTTCTCTTGCTGGACTGAGAATTTGTGATCAAGGTACAGATCTAATGAGCTTGTGAGCCGAGAAAGGCAGGACCTTTCCTCCTCCACTGCCAAGATGCTGTTACTGCTCTGGATCTGTGAATCAGGAACCTGTTTGATGTCCCACACTCTTGTCCCATGGCCTCGAGTGAGGAGGATATTGTAGCTTGTGGGTTCCTGTCTCTTACCTCCTTCCCTGCCTGCTCCTCTGCCCCATTGCTCTGAGGCAGGAGAGGACCCTGAAAACTGCCAGCCAGAGTCCCTCATATCAAAGCAGAAAGTGGCAGCACCCTTTTTACATCCCACCTTCATGCTCTGGGGTGTTTCTTCCCACTCTTCGTCCGCCCCCACTCTGTCCCCTTGTGTTGGGGATGCCTTTTTCAGCCTATCTGTCCCCAATGATTGTGTGCTTGCTGTTGCTGCATCCCATGTGTCTGTCAGGAGCTGCTGCCCCAAGGAAAGGAGACTTACACAATTTTCAGACTTACACAATTTTCCCTGGGGCCTTCCCAAGCCCTGTGCAGCTGAGGGTCTGATGTGCCATGTAAAGCGGATTTGTACCTGAAGGCATCTTTTCTAACATTAACTATTTAACACCAAAACATTTGGTCTAAACCAGTTGGTTTTGGTTGTCCAGGCTGGGCCTGCCATGGCCGGGCAGTACCCCCAGGGAATGCTTTTTCCCACACCCAGGTGGAACGTGGAAATAGTTTGGAGTCCCCATTGATGTTCTCATCTCTCTGAGTTGGACAAGAGAGGGAGCCCAGGACAACAAGTTTGGTGTATAAACTAAACTCTGCATGGCTAAAGTTAGGAGAGATTAATTTCATCCTTGGGGTCTTCTGAAACACTCTCACATGCTCTATGCACAGAGAAAGTGTCATTAAACATAAAATCTCATGAAAAAAATAGGTCTTAAAATGCAAACATCTGCCACTGCAGAAATGAGGGGATTTGGAAGAAAAAAGCTTTCCAAAGAACTGTCCAGAGTCTTCCAGTTTCTGCTGCTTCAAGTAACAGCTACAACGTATGAGCCATTTAATACTGAAAAGAGGGCAGGCTCATCACTGAGATAAATTGCTCGTTCTGGAGACTCAACAGCAGCATAAAAGTAACAACCAACTAAAAAAAATATTGTCCTAATTACACTGGGTCATATATCGAAATATGGTAATTTGAGTGCTGAGTCACCAAGACTGCTGAGGAAAAAGTTTTTACTATAAAAAAAATTGGTGAAGTCTGTGTTTTCTGGTTTTAAAGCCATCATTGGGAATAAGATAAATAAAACCACACTGGCTTTTGACCAAATCAATGCAATTTTGCTTGATTTAATCCACCATTTTAAAATACATTTCGAGTTTTATTCAGACTATTTACCTTTGTGTCTAAGACAAATTTTAACAACTAACATGAGACTGAAGCTCAAAGAGCAATTTGAGCTCCTTATTATCCAGGACAGAAAGGTTTTACACCCAGTGGAGAGTGGTAAATGCCTTCATAAAAGTTCATCTTAGCTATTCAAAACT
Organism: Pomatostomus ruficeps; assembly: GCA_013400735.1. Classification (NCBI taxonomy): domain Eukaryota; kingdom Metazoa; phylum Chordata; class Aves; order Passeriformes; family Timaliidae; genus Pomatostomus; species Pomatostomus ruficeps. Next base: position 107,717 of record VYZT01017253.1, read on the forward strand.
CAGTTTTATAGACTAATTAATTGTCTTAACTCTTTCTATAATTGCTGGTGACAAGCAGGTTCCCTAGAAAGTGATAAATCCTACATATTTTACCTCCCTAGTGCTGTGGTGAGGTGCCTGTCTGTATCTGACCATAGCTAGACTCTGACAACTGGGCTAGACCAGATGCACAATTTTCAGATCTCTGAAATCAGTGAGGTTAATCCCACCTGACTTGATGCAGAAGATAAACTTCCATGTGCTCCTAAATTTCAAACTGCATTTCGTTTAGAGCAGGGAAAGGATATATTTTTACTCCAAT
>VYZT01017253.1:109912-145906 GCA_013400735.1 Pomatostomus ruficeps
TAACAGTCCAAGCATTCCAGAGCTTAAGCTCTGCTCGAGAGCAAGATAATGGGATTCATCTTTAATTGCCATAAACAGCACCCTTAGTGGAACTAGATGTCAAAATTTTAAATTCCCTAATCAAGCTGGCATTTAGTTACTTTATCCAATGAGATGGGGAAACGATCTTAAAACAGAAGTAACTATATAAATACATGTTTGTATTTCTGAGGAGAGAATTAAAGAGTTTTCTTTCATTTGTGAGAGCTTTGCATTTTTTTTTCTGCAGCTGAATCTGATCTCTGACAAAGTAAGAATGTGCTCTCTGGGCTGATTAAACCAAGCAAATTTCACAGCGTTGGCAGAGTGGGGCTGAAGGTCTCCTGATGCAGTAATGGTGCTTGCTCCGCTCCCAAGAGGTGGGAGAGTATTATTTCAGGTCTGCTGGAGGATGGGGTTTTAATGAAGGTTTTTAATGCCACACTGCATTGGTGTGTGCTGAGATCCTTCCTCCATGAGGAAAAGCAGCTGACACTGGGAGTTTTCAAGCAAAACTCTTTGTAGGGCAGAATACCAAAAGCACTGTTGTGTTTTTCTGATGTGACCTCCCCACAAGGACTGACAATAGAAATTCTTGCATTTCTGGAATCGAGGGAATAAAGTAGGAAAAGAATGAAAGACAGAATGTTCTCATCCTACTTGTGCTGTTGCATGCCTTAACTCCACTGAATCTGGTGAGAGCCCTCAATTCACTGCCCTTGCCAAAACCGTAGGTGAAGATTTTTTTCAAGATAGTAGCCAAAAATGAGTGAAAATATCTGAAAATGTAGACTGAAATCTTATTATTCCCCAAGGACACTGCATTGGGTCCAAGAGAAGGAAAACAATAAATAGGCAGATGGCAGCTGGGAAGCAATGTGACCACGAGGAATAAACACACTCATGAGGAGGCGATGGGAGCAGGGAGAAGCCCTGGCAGTGGGTACAGTTACCGTGAGTTTGTCAGTAATGACATCCAAAGGAAACTTGGCTCTTGCAAAGAGCGAAAAATTAAACAAAGCAAAACAAAATAGAGAAGGAACTTGTATAAAGAGGAGAAGGACTAAGCCAAAGGGCTTTAGTTAGAAGACCGAGTTTATTTAAGAACAGGCTATGATGCTTGAACAGACAGAGATGGAAGTGATGACAACGAGGAAAACACATTCCAGGCTTCTCACCACCTCAGAGCCTGTAACACTGACAATCAACAGACACGCTGCAAACCACAATCCCACCGTTGCCATCACTGTTTGGATGTTTCCTCACTTCCAGCACCTGTTGGTACAACCATTCCACCTGCAGAACCTGGGCTGCAGAGCATGGCTGAGGCTGCAGGACATCCCAGTCACGTCTGGGAAATGCATTTCTTCTTTCTGCTGTGAGTCCATTTCTCAGTCATTCCTACTTGCGCAACATTACACCTCACTCCTCTCATGATTACACCGTCCTTACTCAAACAGAAAAGCAACTCCTAAGTACTCCATCCTGGCACAGGGAAAAGACAAGGGTGGAGTTGGTATGACCAGATATTGTTCCTTCCCTGATGCACATACTCTTTTGATCTTTGATATTGCATTCCCTTTGCCTCATTTTTTATTTTCCTCAGAGCATGAAACTTCCTCCTTCTCTGTGTTTTGAAGACAGAAAGTCATCAGGAACAGCCTCTGAATCAGACCCCTTTCGTCTGCTCATGGCTAGTTTCCATGAGCTGGAAATGTGTCATAGGAATTCAACACCTTCCTCTGGTGCACCCTGAGGCTCCACCTGCTCTCCCCTAACTTCAGACACTCATCTGAGATTCCAGCCTGCCCAGGGCTTTCTACAGCCAAAGGCAAAGAGGGAGCCCCAGCAGGTGTTCCTGATCTCAGTAACTGCTCTTCCCAGAGATTGCAAGGGAGACTAGTGCAAAAAATACTAATGAAGGTGCCTCTTAATTGCGTAAAGTTGGGTGGGGTGAAGCCAGGAAGCAGAATGCAAACTGAATGTCCCACTCCATGCAGAAGTTACACAGATATTGTTCCCTCCCCATCCCTGGGCTGGTGCTGACCTAAACTGGATGAGCCTTTCTTTGAGACCTTGCAACACAACAATCACCTGCTAGACCTGGTTTCTCTCAGCATTAACCATCACTTGTTACTCCATCACTACTCACACGAGTATCTGGATCTTGTCTTTCTTTTTGTTATTGGATTGCTATTTTCATAGCAGTTTTCGCTGTGCTTTCTTCTGTCCGTGAAAATAATTCTATTGAGTTTTGCTGGTGGCATTTCTGAGAGACAGTCAGCTCAGACTAGGAGAAAACAGGCAGAAAAGAGATGATCTCCTTCACAGTGAGACAGAGCCCCCACCTCTCCTGGTATACTGAAGGTGATCTCTTGTTCTCTGGTCTCTCTAAAATGTTTTTTCCTCTATTTTTGAATTGATGAATTGTGTACAACTAAAACATAAGAGAAAAGTCTCATCTAAGCTTTGCTGTAGAATTCTGTAGTAATTGTATTTGCCACAACCAGGAAATATTCCATAATTTATCACTTTAATCCATTTCTTTCTTGAATGTTTTTTGCCAAAAGGAAAAAAAAAAATCTATGGATTAGCTATTTGACCGACTTGAATAGGAATACTTCTAGTTAACTCTGTAGGGTTCAGTTGTCTAATACCCTGGGGGGATCTGGTGCTATTTACCTCTCATGGATGAATGCATAAATGCAATGGACTAAAAAACACCTCAAAACATCTGTGGTCTTGCAAAACAGCACAAGTTTTTGACTTCTATATAGTCAAATAACAATATTAGCAAAGGTACAGTCCTTTATGTAGTTGGTAATATTTATATCCAATCACATTTTTTATTACTGTTTTTTTCTTATTTAGGACATACTTTGAGGGGCCAAGCAAAAATTTCACTTTTTTTGAGCTGAAAATTGAGATGGGAGTAATCACATAACCTTAGCTGGCCTCACAAGGGAAATTATCTTCTCTTTATTTAGTGCTAGTGAGAACTTGCCTTATTTGATTGTATTGTGCTAATTGAGGAAACCTAATTTAAGAAAGCTGGTCTGTGAAATCCTGCTACTTTCTTTTAACTTCAAGGTGTTGGTGATTCTCCTAAGAATGAAGCAGGCCCATAAATTTATGCTGTTGTAATTTTATAACGGATGTCTCTGGCAGATGGCACATTTTAATGAGGTTGAAAAATCCCTACGGGCTCAAAAGAAGAACTGAGAACATAACAAACATTTCATAAGGAAGCTAAATTCAATATATTTAAAAACAAAGGAAGACTATTTCCTGTAGCCAACCTATATACTGACTGTTTTTATTCTCAAGGGTTTTTAAAACAAAACAAACCCCAACCATTTTAAATGTGCGTAAAAATCTTTTTGCTTTCCTCTAGGTTGTTTTTCATTAATGTTTTTACCTCTGGTTTCCACCATAGATATGCTTGAAGAGTCCTGTACAGAATTACCAAAAATAACACTGTATTTATATTGCCTAAGGGAAGTGACAGAAAAAAATCACCCCTTCCCGAATTTCCATCAGGACAGACTCATCTTTGGTGCAACTTCTTATATGACTAGAGATCAACTTGGAATAAAATGAAGCTGAACCAATGAAGGTCTTTTGCACAGGAGCGAATCCAAAGTAATTTAAGAAATTGTAGCAGATGTACTTGGGTTTAAGACAGTATAATTGAAATGACAATTCAGAAAAGTATTTAAGCACAGACATAACTCCATCTCTGTTCATGCTTAGCTTTAAACATGCATTAAAATCCAATCACTTAAATACATGCTTAAATATTTCCCAATGGGATTCTTTCTTGAATCACAGCCTAGACTCTGGAGCAATGTTCACGTTTTATGATGTGCAGTATATTTACGTAATGTCACACTTCACAAGCATTCAGAATGGGAAACTTAAACTGGTTAGTGATGTTTTAGAACTACCTTCCTGTTTATTATGCAGACTTGCCTTGTGTCTCTGTGTTTAAGAACATCTTTTCTTTTCTACTAAAAAAAAAATTCAAATCCCAGACAGCTCCAGTTCCTTCACCATTGTGTTTTGGACTCTTAAGTCAATAGGTCTGGACAGCACCATGAAAGATGGTGAGGAAACGCAGGGCCTATAAAAAAGACGGGGACAGATATTTTATGATCGGAGAAGGAGTAATGGTTTCCAGCTGAAAGAGGGCAGATTTAGATTGGATATAAGGAAGAGGTTTTTTACAGGGAGGGTGCTAAAACACTAGAAGTGGTTGCACAGGGAGGTGGTGGAAGCTCCATTCCTGCAAAATTCAAGGTCAGGTCGGACGGGGCTCTGAACAAATTGATGTAGCTGAAGATGTCCCTGCTTATGGCAGGAGGGTGGATCAGACAACCCTTAAAGATCCCTTCCTACCCAAATGATGTTTGTTGCACGGCAAACAATGTACATGGAATTTCAAAGCTCTGTTGGAATACCTTTTCAAGTCCAAAGTGTTATCTATCAAGATTAGCCACTTTTGTTCCACATCCAAGCATTTACAAAGCTCTCTCTTGAAAGCCACACTATGTCAATTTATTTTTTCTCAGACTCTGAACTGCAATATTTGTGATACTTTTAAATTTCAGATCTTGCCTACACATCAGTCTTCACAAAAACTCTTTTGAGAGATTAAGCTCTTTAAGAAGATCAGCCATTACAGGAAAGAGAATGTGGAAAAATAATCTATACCCTGTGTACTGTCTAGCATGATTAAGGCTTTGGATGTTATTTGGAAGTAAATAAGCCAAAATAATTATAAAATCACTTCTTAATATTTCTCAACAAAAAGATGTCCCTATATCAGCTATTTGGAGGGTCTTCTTTTTCCCTCCAGTGCCCAAAGAGGGAGCAGAGGCGATCATTTGGAACTTGATTCCTCTTTTCTTGGCTGAAGAGAGGGAAGATGACTCCCAACCACCCTGGATGTTATCTTTGCCACAGACTGATCCATTACTGCAGCAGAGGCAGCTCCATTTCCAGGCACTTCCAGATGTCCTGAGACCACGAGCTGAGGAAGTGTGACATGAAGTCAGGCTTCATTATGGCATTTATGCAAGGCACTTTGGGGGATTTGCATTTACGTTTCCTCACTTTTTCCTTTCTAAAGCCTCACTGATCAGAACATAATTTGTTCAAAACATTCTCAGCTGAAGAATTTCTACGTGAGAGCACATGCTTTGCCCCCAGGGTAATGCTTGTTTGACAAAAATTAAAGAAAACAATTGACTCTGCTTTTCAGTAAACACTTGTTTTTAGGCAAACAAACAAACAAAACCCCCATTTTGATCGCTTGATATCTGAAATTTTAACCAATCTGAGATTAGCTAAAAGTTTGAGCTACCTGAAACTGGAAACCATAAAGGAGTTAAGGCTTCCCTTGAAAAATTTAACCAAAATATGAATTTTCTGATAGAAAATAACTTGTTTTTTCTCACTGACTCTGATAGCCTGAGATGTTATTTTTAAGCACAGCTTCTTGAAATACTGTGCAGCTTTATTCTGAATGAGATTTGCTGTGGGTGGGCAGCTGATTTTGTGGAAACACATCTACTGTGTTCACCTACATGTGTTTAGAGATAAGTTGCGTAAGAAAAGGAAGTGGGCTGATATTTCTTCGTGCTTCAGGCTCTTCTACACCCTCACATTTCTGAGCTGGTGGCACTGCTGGTGCCACTACCACAACACTGCAGCTGAATACTTTTGGCTATTTTTGCAAATTAGATTTGTGTTTAGCTTAATGTCAGAGAGGAGAATTTCTTCCTTCCCCCGCATTTGAATCTCTTCGGAAAACATCTATTACAGTCTTTGAGCTATAAAGAACCTATGCTAATGTATCACTAATCCTGACAGATGTCTTTGGACAATATTTTAGTAAAATATATTTACTGCCAAATGGCTTTTCAAAGGTAATGGTCCGTTGTTAAAAATGGTATTTCATGGTAATTTGAGTTCTTTCTGAATTTAGGACACTTCGCCATGCAAGAATGTAACCTCATCAGAAAGCAAAATAAATTGCTATGAGTGGTATCCTGCTTTAGTTTGCATTTTACACCTTCTTTCCCAGAACCACTTGATCAGTTTTGCAGGAGAAACACTCAGTGAAACAAAAAGTTGATTAAAACTGAGTGTTTTCCAAACCCATTTTTATTAAGACTTGCAATGTGTTCTACTGGCATTATATCTGAAAGAGAAACGCTTTGGGGTTTCCCTATCTCCTCCTTAAAAAAAAAAAATCTTGGCAATCTGATCAATAGAGTGGGAAAAGGGAAAAGCACAAGAGAAGTCAAAAGCTTTGCCTGCCTCTTGTGACACCAACCACAGAGGGTTTGTACCTTGGTATTGGCAGGATATCCTTTGTCACCTCTGCTTCTCTCAGATGCCAACCCCTCTAGTAAATGTGTGAGCTTTTGTGATTTGAGCTCATCTTAAAGCACACAACCGCTCTAAGATGCTGTAAATTCATCTCCAAGATGAAATTCAGGTTTAGATCAAAGTAAAGACTTGCAGAAAATATGAAAAATTATGTTCCTTCACATCTCCACCTCACCTTTGGAAAGATAGAAAGGAGAAAAAAAACATTCTTTGATCTCTTCTTTTCTGCAGCTACAAATCAAGCAAAGTCCAAGTTTTCTGAATTTAACTTTTCAATTTATATTTACTTTTTTTGTTCTTCCTGATATATATGAGACTATTGCCAATGTTTGCTGACCTGACAGAAATGCTTTGCCGAGTACTGATTGAAAACTTGACTTCCAGACACTTTAGTTAAAATATTTAGTTAAAATTTGCTGCAGATTTATTGTAAGGCATACACTACTTTTAAAAAAAAATTCACCTTGGGAAATTGTCAGATTGAACCAAGAACTTTCTATTGCCATGACAGCTTATTCTTTCTAAGAATGTGTTGGAGTAAGAAGATTAATTAGCGAAGCTGAAGTGCAGGATGCGGGAGGAAAGAGGTGGAAAACCTTCTTCTTGTCTTTTGAGGAGAAAGGCCGAAGATATCAATTTTCTCTGAACTGCAGCAGTAGAGAGAGGCAGGCAGCAGCAGGGAACATCACCTGTGAGTGGATAGGCTAAAGAAATGTCACTTATGGAACCTGGTGCCTGTTCGTGCTGCTAAGAGTGACTTCCAAACACATCCAGGTGGTCCCATAAACCAGGGAGCCTTTGGATCATTCCAGTCTTCTGGAAACAGGAGATCCAGTTCTTGCCCTCAGAGGTTTTAAATGTGGCATCAAAGAGAACACGACAAGATGAAAAACCCAACCACACTTACTTGTATTTCCTACTTGACCACCGCTGCTGTCAATATTAACTTCTTAGCTACTTGATCTGCTTCTGCTCCTGGAACTTTCTCTAGTCATTGCCAGATATTCATCTTGCTTATTTTCCTCTTCCTAAGTAGTAAATCGACACGTGGAGAGCACCTGAGTCCCTCTCCTACATCAAGTCCGTCATGGCAGCCCTGACAAGGAAGTTCAAACGTCAAGTAGGCTCTTCCAGGAAGAAAACTTTTATTTCTGTGGATGATTTCCAATGGATGAACAATCCCAACAACTCAACAATTTGAAACAATTAAGTCTGGAGCCAGGTCTGGGAATGAAAACATTCCAGGACTCAACACCAAGCTGATAGGCGTTGGAATGCACGAGTGTAAATTGGAGAGTTTCATCTGACAGGGAGAGAATTTTATGTGGGGCTTCTGCTCCAGAAGAGTTCCTGATGTTGGAGAACTGGAGGGGGCCTGTGGGGTTGTGTGGCACCCCATGCAGGAGTTACACAGGGTTTCATTGCCAGACCATGATATCTGTATGAAACAATGGACAAAGTCCATTTGCAAACATTGAAAGAGAATCATGGCCTGCAAGGGAGGAGAAAAAAGTGTGAAAATTGGATTAATTAACCAGATGAAACAAAGTGAGGTATTAAATGAGATTTGCATCTCCCCCCTCTATTTTAAAGGATAACAGAGAACTCCATCCATTGCAGGATATTGCAGCCTCCCTGGACAAGAGTTCATTTGTCTTTTTTTCAATTCTGCCAAGGGTAGTGTATCAGTAAAGATGTTTATGGTTTGCCCATCCAGCAACATGACATCAAAACCCAGAAATAAATCAAACATCTTCCATAGACCTTCAAGTCAGAGGGGAAATGACTCTCAGCCCAGGAAAGACAATTGAATATAACAAAAACAAAGAACTTCAAATATATTTGGACATCTTAGGCCACAGATAGGCGAGAGTTAAAGTTCCTATGCACCTTAGAAGATTAATAAAAAATCAGAGGCTTCCTTATTCATAAGACAACTTTACCAATCAGTTAGAGGGAGAAAAAAGGACAGAATTACTAAACTCCATTAATTATTTATTCTGACAGTCTGAACAAGCAATTGAATTGAGACAACTTGGGAGTCTCTGTTGACTAATAGGGGAGAAATATTCCAGAGTTTAAAGGCACGGAGTGAATTGAGAGTCAGTGTTTATTAATACATGATTGAATTTACTACTCCGAGGAGAAGTTTATGTTATAGCTCTTTGGTTCTCATCTACAGAAAAGAATAATTTGGGAAGGCCTTAGAATTGTTAGGCAGGCTCTGAAACATAAAATCATAAAGATAGTAAAAAGTTAGTGGGAAATTCCTGAAGGAGAATAGATAAGATGTCTATTGATCATAAATCCTATGCAAAGGGCAAACTAGAAAAAACAGAAAACAAAGAAGGTAACCAGATGAAGGAATTTTTTTAATGATAACTAAAAAATCATTACAGAGTATAAATAATTTATTATCACAGAAAGCCTGAAAGACAGCAGACATCCTGAGTTTGTTTTATTTTGTTTTAGTCTCTTGGTTTCAGTATTATGATGTCAACTAACTCTTGCTGAGCAGCAAAAGCTTTGTAAAAAAGAAAATAAATTAGAAGGCAAAGTTGAAATTCTGAAACTCACAGAAGGCAGGAGAAATAAAGGATGAGCTTTACACGGTACAATAGGCTGAGATGGTTGCCTCAGCAGGTCACTGTAGGTTCTCTTTGTAGTCAATGGGATGAAATATGCACTGTTGAGTCATAACCTATGTGTCCTGATTTAGAAACCCTACTGGACCGAAATGAAAGTGTTCCTCTTTTGTGGATAAAAAGAGTGTCCAAACAGCTCAGAGTTACATGTGTTCAGATGAACCTCACTCCAGATGTTTTGTAAATGCTTGAAATTCCAGGGAAGGAAATGGAGTCTATCCAATCCTAAGCAGAATCTATATGTAGCAAGGAAACAAAAAAAAAATCACAATAATTTGTAGCTTGGATTCTTATTCTCTTAGAATTTTATGCATCTTCCATCCCTGGAAGCAATGGCTGTATCCACAGCAGTTAGCTAGACTGTGCCACTGTTTATTCTTTATCCTGGAGGCCAGCTGGCATTATCTGACAACATCCATATGTTTCAATTCTCATAGACTTCAAAAGAGAGTGGCCATATCCAAATTTCCTATTGGGAACAGTTCCTGGCCCATAATACATCCTCAGCTGTGCCTGGGAACTATTTATGAGAACGTTACTTGGCCCAGATCAAACCCCTCTGACAATCACAAATATGGTGAATGGTTTTGAGGTGTTCATTGCAGGATATTTTTTGATGTAATGATATAGAGGTACCCACTGAAAATGACTGCATAGCACAGCTTTGGAAACCTGGGCTTTGATAACCTGCAGCACATTTCAGAGAAGACAGTGGCAAAAAAATACCTGGGTGCATGTTGGATTCACCTCTGAGTTATCTTGTCTCCATTTTCAATAAAACGTAAAAAGATAGTCGGGAGCTACAAAGGAAGGTGATAATATAGTGAGAATGACTGATAGCTGTGCTGATAAAGAGGAATATGTGCTGGATAACCTGAATATATATGAATATAGAAGATACAATCAACGGGAAATGGGCATTAAAGTGATCACTGTCAAAAAACTGAAATCAATTCAGGTCGGAAGAATAGAAAATGATGTATGATTTATTCCTGATCTCTTTTATATAAGACATGAATCAATCACAACAACACAGGGCTACATTTATGGTTTATTTTTTAAGTCAAGAAGGAGATAAATCTGGAGTTCCACTGTTTTGCACATTGGTAGATGAGCAGTGAGGGGTCCAGTCTAGCAAAGAGTGTGTCCTGGTAGCCCTGGCCCAGTCTCAGTGGGAATAGGAGGAATAAGAATGTCACCAACCATAACACAAACTAAATATCTTGATCAATCTGAAAAAGCAGATGTTCAAGAATTTCGCTGACCACTTAGGCTGCCCGGAGGCCTTGCGGGATGATGGACTGCGCTTGGCCGGGTAGACTTGCTGCAGAAACGCAGTTTTGTATCAATCCTTTTCTGTCTGGCTGGTGCCTCTGCAGCCGATGAGGCAGATGCGATCGATATCAAAGGAGCGAAGGTGGGGACAAAGAAGCGGGAGCAGACCCTTCCCTAGCAGCACCCAAGGTTTTATTGTCAGGAGATGCAGGCTACAAGAAAGGACCTCGTGTGGCCGTGATACTGAGTTTTTAAGGGGAAAGGAAAGGGGCGGTTACAGAGGGGAGTGTCCAGGATTCCACAAATCAGAGAATGATGAGGAGTGACAGGTATCCAATAAGTTCTGAACAGGGGCGGAACTTGTTTGAATTAACCAATCAACATAACAGAACAACAGAACTTTCCAGCACTTCCTGAATATTAAAATAACCTTGTGAATATTAAAATAACTCTGAGGGGAAAGGGGTGGAACAGAGACTTTGACTCGCAAGGCTAAAACGGGAGGATCAGGGGATTCTCCAGCCGTGCTTTCTCCATCTCCCTCAGACTCGCTATCCTGAGAGGAAAAATCTATCCAAGTTATTTCATTAGTTTTCATAGAGAAGGAAGGCTGCGTCACTGCCACATAAGAAGAGTGCCAAAGAGATCAAAATCCAGATTGGGGAACAATGGACAAGACCTCTGTTGTTACCACCTGGCTTTCCCTGACACCACCATGATTTTTAAGTCATACTGTAGGATTATTGCAAACTATACGCTTTCTTTTTGGAGGAATAACATTAGAGTAAAAATCACATCTGAAACTGAAAAAAAAAAGGAAAAATTACCATTACTCTGGAACTGTAGATGTGTGCATGTCTTGTGCAACAGAAGTTAATTCAGTTGCTTAAACAACCTGATTCAAGATAAGGCTTTCTTGGTTCTCTTTGTATTGAAAGAGGTCAAAGCTGGGATTTAGCTGCTTATTGCAGGTATCTTGTGCAGTTTAAGAAGCCCTGGGATATATTCTGCCTGGCTTCCAGCTGCCAAAAGAAAAGGACATGAAGAAACTCATGTTAAAGTATCCAAAATATTAGTGAACATCTACATTTCCACCACTGGATTTCGCCACTAGGAAACAAACAGTCAAGAGAGCTTTTCAGCTAATCAAATGTATTCCACTTTTCCACAAGTGCATCCCACTTGCAGGACTCTGTACAGTTTTCTAAGAGTATGAATTTTCTAAGAGTATGAATCTCGGAGTCGTGTTTTGGTACCTTGCATACTCCAGGCCTGGACACCTATGGTTGGGCCTGGTGATTTTGTGTAACCATATGTTGTCAGGTAAGAAAATGTCTCCAACGCAGCAGAGCCTGATGAAAATCAATTTCCAAAGCTTTGTGAGAGATAATCTGAAATAATCTTGTAAACTTTAGCAATTATTCCCTTAGAATTTGTGGAGGCAGGCCCCAAAGGATGGGACTAGGGAAACATAACTTTTACCCTTAAAGAGCAGCATAACCAGAACGATCCAGAAACTTCTAGACTGGCCAACCTAACTGTGAAAGCCACAAAGACAGAGAAGAAGGTTGTTGAACAATCAGTTTGCAAACACTGGCAGGATAATAAAGTGATAAGAAAGAGTTAACATTAATTTATCAAGAAGAGATCACATCCAATTAATTTGATGTCCTTCCCTGATGAAGAAGCACAGAGTTTAATGTAAAGACATATAAGGTGATTTATTTCAGTGACTCTTATATTTTCATTTTCCCATAAATAATGGATGCCACATCATTAGTCCCTCTTCATGTGCTTTTTATGTCTTGGATGTGTCAAACTCCTCTGTTTAATGTGTGGCACATTTCCCAGGAAAATGTCATATTTTTAATTGACACCCTGCAGGAATTGCCATACCTTGGCAAGAACAAAATGAGACATTCACACCAGAATTTGTGATGGAAGTATTGTCACCATGAGAGATTACTCATGTCCTTGAGGGATTCCCCCTTCTTGAATCACAGTTCTACACTTGTGTCTGTCATGGGTAATACTTCCCAGTTAATCAGTGATGCAGTCAATCACTGATGTTATCAGCCTGATTTTCCCAACACCTACACTGGTACTCAGAATGCCATAATCATTAAACTACATTGATATCAAAGCACAGCAGAAAACAAAAACTTTCTTGATTTACAGAAAAAACCACAACATTCAAAAGCCCCATTTAGAGCAAAAAGAACTGTTGAATAAAATGACTTAGGAAGAACCAAAATCCGTAGGATTTAGTATGAAAGTTCTTGACTAGAATTTGTGAAAACCCAAAGCCTCACTCTTAGTGATTTCTGTTAAAAGTATTATAAGATAAATGTCTACAGTGTTCAACATTTTTTCCCTCCTCAGAATTATCATGGTGGACTTTTCAGTATGGGCTTCTAATCATATTTTATTACATGAAACCTGCAGCAAATTATAGGCTGGTTTGCAGTAAATTTTTAAGCAGATAAAAAGGTGCTCAAATACTAAATTAGCTTGGTGCACTCATCTTTCTCTGAATATAGACTGTCAGTGCTTCTTCAGCAGTTTTAGTTTAAAGAAATTCTCAAGAAAATTGTTAAGGTGACATTTGTGAAGTTGAGTGTAATAAAATTTCAGAAGTTTCTAAGGGAAAACTGTCAAATGTCAATATGTCTACACATGCATATATAGTGGGATTTTCAAAATTGTCTTTGAGGTAGAAGAAGAAATTACTTAGATGTCTACCAGTCAGTTTAGATGTCTACATACATTTTTAATTACCTCTTTAATGTTAAGAGTGACTAAAATGTCATCTCACCTAGAGTTATCAGCCTGAAAATTAAATTTCTGGTCTCCCTCAACAGTCAGTGACGTGAAGTGGGTGTCCCCAGAGAAAAATCCATCCCAGCTATTTTAAGATCGAATTAATCATTTCTTTGTCTAAAGAGGAAACTCAGGTGCCTATCCTTGTCTGGTGCCTTTGAAGAGTAAACAACAAGTATCAGGACACACCATGTTCAGCCCTGCCGAGACATCAGCTGGGGGTGGGAACTGAGGGACCATCGGGTTGGTTCCTTCCTGTTTTACTTAATTATGGACTGAAAAATGAACGTGAACAAACTGAGCATGTCAGATGTTAGAGTAGAACTGTGTGTACTCAAGTACCTAGAATTCATGTGAAAGGGTTTACTGAGGCTGTTCTCTTACAGAGAAATGTCTAGGTTCTTCTCACAGTTCTCTAAATATTTCTTTGAAGTAGTTTTCAGTTTCTGAAGTCTGCCTACTTATGTTTAAGCACCTAGGGATTTTCTATAGAAAAAGTTCTTCATGCATTTGTAAAATTCAGGTTTGAGTTGGAGCATCTCAAGTTTGAAAAACTTGCCTCCAACTCTCCATCCTTTTCTTGCCAGAAAAAGACAAGAAAAAGAAAGAGAATTGCTTTGACATAAAATGCTCCATTTGGCCTGAATCCCTTTTTGTAGATTCTTGGGAAAAAAGCAGCAAAGGAAATTAAAAAACCCCTGCATTAACAAATGATGAAAAGTATCTCCTTCCTGTCAGGAGATCAATGGAAAGAGTGCCTACACTTGCTTAGATCCATTTCCAGGGTTAATTCCCTGTCCAGCTGAGAGAATCAGTGCCCACTTGATTCACAGTCCAGCAGAGTCTCTGCATCACCATGCAGCAGGAGCACTCTGAGGGAGGCAGTGCCTATCCAGGCACTGTTATTCTGTCCTGGCAATATTTGTTAAATCAGGGATTGATTTGAGATGTCACTGGATTCAGTCCCAGATGAGTGACATAATCCCCAAATGAGACATTCTCTGCTCTCTCGCTTTGTCTCATCTCACTTGGTTTAAGGCATTTAAAGGCACTTTTAAAGCCAACACCTAAGAACAGGAAAGGAAAGAATTATGAGTTTCTACCAAAAAAAAAAATTACTTGGCTAAATTTGTACTCTTTATATTTACTGTGAACCAAAACCAAACTTTATGGTGCAAGACAGCAACTTGTACCAGCAATAGTGTGGCAGCAGGACCAGGGCAGTGACTGTCCCTTGTGCTGGGCACTGGTGAGGCCACACCTCGAATCCTGGGTTCAGTTCTGGGCCCCTCAGGACAAGACAGACATTGAGGGGCTGGAGCGTGTCCAGAGAAGGGAACGGAGCTGGGGAAGGGTCTGAAGCACAAGTCTGGTGAGGAGCAGCTGAGGGAGCTGGGGGGGCTCAGCCTGGAGAAAAGGAGGCTCAGGGGGACCTTCTGGCTCTGCAACAACTCCCTGACAGGAGGGTGCAGCCAGATGGGGGTCAGCAATAAGACAAGGGAAAACAGCTTGAGTTTCACCAGGGGAAGTTTAGATTGGATATTAGGGAAAATTTCTTCACTGAAAGGATGGTCAGGCATTGGAACAGGCTACCAGGGGAAATTACGGGGTCACGATCCCCAGAAGTGTTCAAAAGTGTGTGGATGCAGTATTAGAGATGTGGTTTAGTGGTCGACTCTTCAGTGCTACGTTGGTTGGACTTGATGATCTGAGAGGTCTTTCCCAACCTTAACTGTGATTCTGTGATTCTAAAGTGAGATATAATGGCAGCAATTCAGTCTTGAAAGAATAAAGATAAAAGAAAATCCCACCAAGATTCCTCATTGTTCCAAATCTACTCTCAAATAAGACCATGACACTCCTTTGGAAGCTGAATACTTACCAACAAGGCTAAAGAAATTCCTTCACTTTAATATAACAAGTAGATGGGAAGGAGACATGAAGAGCTGTGATAGAAATCAATGGAGATAACCACAATAGAAAGATTTTCAGATACCTCATTTTGATTATCTGCTCCTTCAAGTCAGTATTCAAGTCAAATTGTACCTGTGCAGGTTACAGTCTCTCCAAAATCCCTTTTCAAGGGATAGCATTTGTGGTGTGAATATGTGAATGAGTTCCTTGGCAAAGAAACCTGAAAGAATAGGCTAAACAGGGCCCTTGACTTAAGTATCTCCTGTTCCTGTATTTTTTCTTAGTTTAGATTTTTCATCCATGTGGTCCAAGATCTTAAAATTGCTGCTTTCTTTGAATAAAAACTTGTGATTTTTATCAGAAGTTTGCCTTCTCCTTAAGGCAAGCTCAGGGCTAACTGACCAGCATTAAATTTTTTTGCCCTTGGACACAAAAATAGGGGTCACAGAAGAAGTGAGATCATTCACAGCAAGGCTGGATTGGGTTTTCTGACGAGATGCAAGAATCGGAGTCACCAAGTGCCAGGGGACACCCTTCAACTAGAGATTGGACCCTGGAGAAGAAGAAAATTACACTTGAACAAACAAATCTGAAAAAAAAAATTGAGAAAGGTCTGCCAACCACCTATACTAAAACAAAAAAGTAGAGAAAAGGTCAATGTAGGGCAGTGAGCATTTTGGGTTTTATTCTACTTAGTTCATACCTGAGAGCTCAGAAAGCAGGCAAAGAGGAGATATATGAACACACCCTGCCTTCATCTGGGCTGCTGGCAAGTCTGCCTGGACACACCACCTCCCAGTCTGCTGTTCCAGAAGTAATAAAATCTGTCATCATCGTTCTGCTAGTGACAAAGGCAAAGAAGCATTTTCTGCAGAATGGTTTGTGAGAAAATTAATTGACAACAGGCTTCTTGGCAGTTTGCAACCATAACATTTGTATGATCTGCTGATGCCACAGTTTTATTCCCTACTAATCAGATATTGCTCTCTTTACTGTGCAAGGGCATCTCTTGTAGCAGTTGTTGGCGTGCAGAAGGCAGACCTCGTAACAGTAATAATTCCACAACATCTTTCAGTCTATATCTGCACATATTGTCTCAGAATACTCCATGGAGACAGCCCCAACACGCAGCAGCCAAAATGTGACCATCTGCTTGATCACTTCATGATGTGCAAATTCAGCTTTGCCAGCCACCTCCTGGGATTCAGTACAAAGCCCTGCCTCACCAAGGGAGCCAGCTCCTCAGAGACAATTGTGGTTTATATTTACACACACCTGGATTCGTCCCACCTGGCATAGCTGAGTAGTTGACATCTGAAGCTCTGTCTCCTTGAGCCTGCTCCGGGTCAGTGGAAGGAGACAGACACCTGTAGATCTCCTGATACACAAGCTAGGTTGTCCAAGATCTGACGGGCAAGGAGGTCAATATCTGTCCTGCACATGACAAGCTGTGGGATGGCAGGTCAGGGTTACAGGGATGGGGTGCTGTCCAGGACCTTCAGCTCGTTGCTCTGAGATAAGCTGAGTACACTGGGGAACATTTGAAATCTTACAGAAATGAGCCAGAGTCCCCTGAGGCAACAGAAGCCAAAAAGGAAATATCAGGGAAATGTCTCTAAGGAATTAAAAGGTGTTCCTCTGGGAAGCCCAGCTGAAGAGCCTCTGCATGAATGCCTCAACACACAGCACAAGCAACAGACAGGAGAGGTTGGAAGCCACTATGCTTCTAGGAAGCTGTGACCCAGCAGCCATTCCCAAAACTTGATGGGATGAATCCTATGACCAGAGCACAGCTATCAGTGGGTACAGGCTCTTCAGAAGAGACAGGGGAGGAAGCAGAGATGGAGGAGATGTGGGTCAGGTGAAGCCCCTGAACTTCAGGAAAACAAACTTCCGCTCTTCACGGAGCTAATCCATACAACCCCACAGGAAACTCTCCTCAAAGACTAGGGAGCAGAACACACCTAGAGGATCTTCAAGGAAATCTTCCACAGAGCACAAGGCCTGGCAATCCCCAGGAGCAAGAAACCAGGAAAGGAAGGCAAGAGACCAGCATGACTGAGTAGGGCCAAACTAAAAGACAAGAAGAAAATGTACAGGCAGTGGAAGCAGGGACAGGTATCCTGGAAAGAGTATAGGACACACTCAGCTGTGTAAGGATGGGGTGAGGAAGAGCAAGGGACACCTGGAGCTGAGCTTGGCTAGTGACCCAAAGAGTAACAAGGGCTTCTACGGGCATGTTGGCCAGGAAAAGAAGGTCAAAGAAGGCACAACTCCCTGATAAAAAAGGCTGGGAAACTGGTAGCAGCAGGCCAGGAGAAGGCTGAGATACTCAGCGACATTTCTGCCTGAGAAAACAGCGCAGGACTGCAGTGATCTGGTGCTAGAGCAGCAGAACTCCATGTCCATGGCTATGTGAAGTTTTCATCTTCGCATTTAAAATGAAAAGATACTTATTGTTAGCATTTCATATGAAATATCAACATTAAACCTAAAAAGAGGTTACAAACATGTAAATTGTGTAGCAAATTTTTAATGGGAACATTTTCTGTTTCTATCTCTGCTTTTCTTGAANGCAAACGTAAATTGTGTAACAAATTTTTAGTGGGAACATTTTCTGGGAACATTTTTCCGTTTCTATCTCTGCTTTTCTTGAAAAATACATTTCATAGAATCATGGAATGGTTTGGGTTGGAAGGGACCTTAAAGATCTCCTAGTTCCAACCCCCTGCCACAGGCAGGGACATCTTCCCCTTCCCACACAGGGGATATCTTACAGACCACAGACAAAACTGTTGTAAGAAAAGAAATTTTAATATTCCTTGCTGAAACATTTTTATATTTTGCCAGAGTGTTCTAGTTTCTATTTAGCAATCTTTTAAGCTGTGCAGTTGGAGCCTTATGAATGAAAACACCATTATAACAACCATTTATCAGCTTGAGAGATATGGACTGAAACGGTACAAATTTCTGGCTCAGTCTTATAATGATAACTCATGACAATATCTAAAATCATTTTTAGTTCTTTAAAACTGAAGGGAAAGAGCAATTTGCTATGTCATCGCTGGGATGAATGGGCAACATTCTCAGAAGCAATCAACTAAAATAAACTGATATATAGGTTCCTGTAGGAGGCAAGCAATCTTAAAATCTCTTTCTAAAACAAAGCATAACTTTGCATTCTGTCCCACACTTAAATTGCAGTGATTTACAAATATAGCTCGCTTTATATTTATTGTTATTTGCCTTTCTGAGTAAATTCAGTGTACTGAGAGCACATCATGAAGTGCTTCTCACAAAGCTTTGCTGACAGGAAAGTAATAGAACAAAGCATTCCATGAGATCAGAGATTCATTGGGAACAGTCAGCACCTTGCTTCTGGTGTAGATTATAATTTTCTTTCTTCTGAGTTTAGCAAGCAAAACCTTCTTTTGGTAACAGACTTACGAGGCTGCTTCTTTCCCGATTTTTCACATCTCTCAGTTACATGTACCAAGCTATTACATGGGATCTGTGGTCCAGGTTTGGGTTATCTCTGCCTTTCCCCCATTGCAATGCCTGACAAGGCAACATTTTAAAGTGTATCAAAAGCACTAAAAACGGAGGGTTTAAAGTAGTTTGATCCAGAAGTTTCCTCATTCTGCCTTTTTCCTTCACAGCGTTGGGCTTCTTATAAGGCGTAATCAGCCTTTTTCGAGAGGAAGGATAGCTGGAGCAGCATGTTAGATGGAAAGAGATGCAGAGATCATCTCCCCAGTTCCTATTATCCTGCTGGTTTTAACGGTCAGAGAAATTAGTGAATGCACACAGTAAAGGCAAATGGGAGTGATGGGTTCAAAACAGCTGAGGGTTTGGTGCCAGAGCAGTAGGGACACTTGTGTCAGTCACCCTATAAAGCAAGGCAGCCCCTGGCCCTCCCACCAGTATGGCTGCAAGTGCTTTCAACCAGTGAATCCATTGTAATCAAAAGGTGACAAACTGAATTAGCACACTGTGCTTTCTGCCATGTCCGCAAAGGGATGGAGTTTATAGATCCCCCAAGTTTATCGATATAGGCATGGAAGCTGGGTACCTCAACAGAACTCAGAAATTCAACACCAATGTGATATTTTGCACTTGCAGTGGCAGAACAGCATCACCCTTTGGCTAAAGCCTTTACTAGAAAACAGAACAGAGCCAGGACTGTGACTGTTTTATGCAATATTAATTTTTTTGCATGCTCCCTGGCATGCTTTTACTCTGTCCGTGGCACTTTCCCAAATAATTCCCAGGTGCAAATTAAGGTTTGTGCATGGCCACTCTGTTCTAGAGGCCAAAGGAGTAACATACCGTAGTTTTCATGCTTAGATTGCACCAGCTGGCCTCTGTGACAGAAAATTAACCCTAGAAATAATTAATTCATTAGAATGGATGCAGATTAGGAATCTCCAACAACCTCCATAGGGACGGATGCACAACAAAAGATTCATCAGAGAAAGCACTACTTCTCCAGACTCCTTGATGTGCTAGGAAAATACATGTTCAAACTAATTTAGTGTTCAAAATTATTCCCATCTGAAAATATGGATATTCAAAATAATAATGGGAAAAGGAAGGGCAGACAGCAGACTCCCTGCTCCCGGTATTCCAAGCAAAAAGAACTGTCCCCAGAACAGAAGGGTGTCTCATATATTGTTCCAAGACTAGAGTTTAGCCTTAAATTTTCAGGCTGAGTTTACCCAGAATAATAATTAAGTGAAAAGCTTAATTATCCTCCCCCTGGGATGGACTGCTAAAGGTCAGGTTTCAGATATATTAACGAGCTGCTAAATGCTGCTAACTGGAAATGGCTTTTTTTAAGCCCTGCACAAGCCAACCCACTCATGTTTTTGATGGCAACACTGGGCATATCAGGTGGCTGTGGGAGTTTTGCCATGAAATAAAGGCTCCTCTTGTGCTTTATTTACAACCATTTCAGAAGGGTTTATGAGAAGCAGCTTGAAGGTGAGGCCATGCCCTACACAACTCAGAAAGAGCTTGTTGATCTAATTTTACCTCTTTGTGGAGTCCTCTGGTCACTGATTTGAGGAGTGAATCAGAGCCATGTAGGGAAGCAGCCTTTTGTTGGTGACAGCCCTGATTCTTGGAAAGGTTGAAAAACAATGAGAGAAGGAGTCTAGGGCTTGTAGGAAAAGCAGCAGTCATGTGCTATCTTAAAAATTGGGAGAGAAACATATTTTAATAAATGTCTATGAGTTTGCATGGTTTACTTCTTCTGTGTCTTGGTCCAACACCCAAGGTATGAATCCCCAAAGACGTATACATATATTGATTGATATCAGGCCTTAAGGATATAAGTAGCAATAAAATTCCTGTGCTACACGCGAACAGCAAGGCTGGTCAATGCCATGAGCTTGCTGATGGATACTTCTGACAGTTCAAAACTAGACAGTTTAAAGCTGGATTTCTTTTTGTCTCAATTTCCCTGCCATAAAATTGGTGTAACACCCATAACAGTCTCACAGAGGTCATGATATTCATTCATAAGTGCAGTGCGTGAGGGAATCGATGCATGCACTGTTCTACCATCCCACGGCAAAATAATCAATTTTTAATCACTGCTGTGCACAAGTGCCACGGGTAAATTGGACCTGAGACTAGGCAGTGAAAGGGGCAAGTATTTGTATCAATTCAAGGACAGGTTTCCAAATGTTATTGCTACAATACTAAAATTAGTAAACTCAAAAGCTTAAACACCAGATTTAAGGGCCTGAAGAGCTGCACAACTTTAAGTCATGCTTCTTGTGCATTTGGATTTTAATGCAGTCAAGCCCCAGGAATACAAAGGAACATAAAAGCATTCAGACTGACTCAGGCCAAAGGGTTTATCTAGCTCAGCATCCTATTTCTCATAGCAACCAATGGCAAGTGCTTTAAAAATGAGGATTTCAACAGCATCAAGTCATACTCTCCCAAAACACTCCCCCAGGCTCCTGCTGCTCCTTGGCTCATTTACTTGTGCATCCAAATATGTTATTTCTGACTTTAATGACCCTTTCCATGCAATTTCCCTCCATGAATGTGTGCAAGTTCTTATAACTTCCTGAATGGTCCATATTAGTGTTACAGGGTTTTGAACCAATTGGTACAAGCGTAGCTGCAAGCTGTGGAGCAGCAGGCAGAGCATCAATATGTTTTGCAGTTTTCATTTCTCAATAGAGCTGCATAATGAAATTTAAGGAAAAGGATTTTATTCCCATCATCAGATAAATAATTTCTTCTCTTTTGGTTCATTTTGCTTTTAACCCCTTGTCTAATGAGAGGAAACCCTTAGGTCCAAGGAAAGGCTTTTGGCCATGCAGAGGCATGCTGAGTACCTTTATAACTATTTGGTAGCTTGTCTGAATGAATTCCTGCATCTACAGCATTCCCTGTCACTGCTGTCTGAAAAATATCATATATGTAACCTACACATTCTATGTTGGCTAAATTTATAGGATCACGCTGAAATATGGGAGAGGGCTGCTGCTCCCCAAGCGTTGCTGTGTGAGCAGCACAGTTTGTGCATCACAGAGCAGGGCAGCAGCCACATCCCTGCATCAGCTCCTTGGCAGCTGCCCATGACTGCCGCTGGAGCAGCCGGATGTGAGGATGTGAGGATGCTTCCCAACCTGAGCAGCCCCACTGGTGGGACAGCCTGAGCCAGAGCCCTGGTGCTGCCATGATCCAAAAGCAATCCCAGGCTTGGCAAGGCAGTTGGAACAGCCTTCCTCCACACTCCTGTGCAGTGCAGGAATGTGGCTTTTTGGGAATGGAAGGGAGATTTAATACCTATTTTTCAAATTGCTGAGTCAGTCCCCATATTTCCTTCACTCCCAGCAAACAGAAGCAAAAGGCCAATGTCTCTTCCTGCTCTGCCTTCCCATCCCTTCTCCGAAGTAAACAAATGTCAGCAAATCCTTCACTAACAACACTATTAAAAATATCCCCCTGTCAGCAGACGGGTTCATTCCCTTTGCTCTGAAGCTCTCTCTTCATTGCAGCAAAGGTGTGCTGTTACATCAAGATAAGCACTCTAGGTGGAAATCTCAGTGCCCAGGGCAGGAAGAGAGGTGTTGTGCTCTGCACCACAGTGTCACTGGCTGGAGTAATTTCCAAATAGGAGTTATTGGTGTAGGAATTTGACAGGATTTGACCTAGTAACTACCAAGGTAGAAGCTAGCCCTGCTTTACTCTGCTGGAACTTGTCCCTTGGGTAGCAATTGAAAATGAGCTACTTCAGCCACGATGCAGCACTCACTCTCTTCAGTGTATTTCAAACCAAGCTAACCCCAGCACCAGATCTACAGTCAGAGTGAAAAGATGGTGCCCCGTTATTGTTTGGGGATGTATGAAAAATATTCATGATCAGAGTGACTACATCCCTTTCAAAGGGAGATAAATCCCC
Source organism: Pomatostomus ruficeps (assembly GCA_013400735.1). Classification (NCBI taxonomy): domain Eukaryota; kingdom Metazoa; phylum Chordata; class Aves; order Passeriformes; family Timaliidae; genus Pomatostomus; species Pomatostomus ruficeps. The sequence continues at coordinate 132,407 of VYZT01017253.1, forward strand.
ACAAAGCTTTGTCCAGGTGATTTTCCATCTGTTCCAGGAAGGGGACCTTGGTTGTTACAATGAATAATTTCACTGGGGTAAGTGAAGAATGAAATTTTTCTGCTCATTACTTGTTATGTCTGAAATCTTGCAGTTCAGAAACTTCAGATTGTGCAGACAAATGTACCTCGTCACTGCAAGGTGAAAGTTTTCTCCTTTCACAATTGGGTCCCACAACTGATAACATTGTACACTTGCCTCATGGATAAAACTCTAGGAATATGTCCCATTCCCTTCAAACACTCCTACACTCTCTCCATCCATTCAAATTTACAAATGCACTGGTCATTTTTGGGGCACATATTCTCTCATACCTATTTACTTCTCCAACTATTTAACCATTTTTTCGCTTTTCGTTGGAGAATCCATTATTGCTCCCTCTTTGCTGGAAAGCAGCAAAAGACCAAATATATTGTTTCTATAATGATTCAAGTATAGATTATTTTTGCTGGATTCCAGAATTTACACTTGATCAAAACACCTTCCTTTCTTGAATCTCACTAGAACCTTATTCTTTTGGATGTTTCTGGATTATCAAATCCAGGTGATAAAGTGTTCTGATCCGTGTCGCAAATCCTTCCCATGCTTTTAGCATAATCAAGTACATAGCAAATTCATTTAAGACTTGATCTAAATTCATTATCTTGTCTTCTATATGTCACTTAAACTCTCATCAATAAATAGCAGTTTCCATATGTGCAGTTCTTGTTTACAATGTTCATTAAAAGGCTGAAATGGGAAACAGCAAAAAGCATTTTAATTCATTGCTAAGCACAGCAGAAAACTAAGCAGGATTCCAACTTTATGTACAATTTGCAAGCCATATACATTAGCTCAAACGTAAATTTCCCTTAATGAGGTGTGCAGCTCGATTATTAATCACATCCATTGAAACATTCTCCATGTTCAGCTCTATTTCAATGCGGGGGGGTTGCTATTGAATATTTCTGTTCCTTTGAATGAGGAGTTTCTAGGCATGGAAAAATTGTCAAATTCGACCTTAAAATGAACTGTAGCAAGCGTACCTTGAATACAAAGATGTGTCATTAGAGTTCACTTAGAAACATGTTTGTGTCTGGTAGCAGGTCTCTGGCTCATCTCCAGGGCTCATCCTGGGCTTCCTCCCAGGGATGATTATGGGGAAGCTCTGGAAAGGTCTTTTCAATATGAAAGATCCAAAATTGGGTAAGATTCAAAATCAGAGATGCCAAATTCTTGTTAGCATTAATTATTCTTAATTTAAGTCAAGATCAAGGTCCCACTCTGGTGGTCTCTGTGTAAACAGGGATAACAGTGTTTGCCTGGAGAGACTGCAAAATGCGAGACAGAAATGAAAGACCAAGGATGTGCCAAAGGCACGTGATGTGTAAGTAAATCATCTCCATGCGATTTAGCTCAGTTCCCATAGGTGCTTGCGTATGTTTGGGCTTCTGTGTGTTGTCTGGGACATTTATTTTGAGGTGGATTGGAAAGGGTAGAGTGAGGGGGCTGTCAAGGACTGTGGAATAAATTAACTGAAGAGGGACCATATCAGAAAGGAGACCAAAAGACCACATGAACCACCACTTTTAATCTGTGTTTCCAGCAGATTGATGTTAATCTAATTTCTAGGTTGTTGTTTCTTAGGATACTGGAAGGCAAGGAAGGAACTACAGCTGTGACTGCTAGATCATTACATCATTTTTTCTTGTCTGCAGCTGCGGCTGTGGCTGAGGAGTTGGCAGAATTTCATGGGAGCAGAGTTAGGCTGATACTGAGCTTTTTGAAAAGCAATTATACAGCCAGCTCTAGACAGAATCAAATGTTTGCCTCTCTCCTCACCGCTCTTCAGCCTCAAACAATCAGGGGGGTGCTGTCTGCCAGGCTCCACTGAAATGCCCATGAGGAGACCAACTCTTTTATGTTTTGGTCTCATCGGAAATTCCCAGAATTATTTAAAAGGCTTTCAGAAGTGCTCATGCAAGCAGAAATAAATGCAATTACTCAGAGTACACATGAAGGCATACTCTGTATATTTAACAGGAGTGCCCCGTGATGTACTGTAACTTTTTAAATGAGGTTCATTTTGTAATGGGGATACACCAAAACTCGGAAGCTGGGAGTCATTAATGTGTTCAGGCCTATGGCAAAGTGGCCATAGTCTGGCAGAAATATTTTTAAGGAAATCAAAATATCTATTAAATATAACTGACTTCATTGATGATATTTCTGACAGATTTAAGTGCACTTTCTGTGATTATCAGAAGTGCTAAAATCTAGCAATAATGAAATCTCTCGTGCAGCGCTGGAGATTTCCCTGAGGTCCTTGTCACTAAAGAAGATGGCTCAACTGGCTGAGGTTTCATTGCACTTGGTTAAACATTCCTTTATAAAACCCAGCTTTGTAAACTAGAGAATTTGTTATGATAGGGATCTGTTACTTAAAAGAAGAATTCTACCCTGAATACTTTTCAAGACAGAAAGGCACAGCAGGGTGTAAAACCTGTCTGTCAGCATTTCTGCATAAATCTGGTTAGAGAAGAAATTGTGCATGTAGTGACCCCACAGGAGAATGAACCTAGGAAGGATTTAATTTCTCTGTTTAAATGCTTTTAAATATCACAAAATGCCATGTACCAAATGAAATAAAGAACTATAGGTTTAGTGAAAACAAAATTTCTGCAGCAGATTCAGCAGGAGATCTTAACTAGACCATGCATTGCTGTGGTTGCTGTAAGCTCTGTGACATTCGGGAGATGTAAATACTGCAATACCACTGAAAATTCCTGTGGCTCAAGGACACTCCTCCCTTTGGACAGTGCTACTCCTCAGTGCATCACTTCCACAGTTAGACCCTCTACCCCAAAGTCTGAACCCATTCCAGGCACCTTACTGATGGGATGAGGTCTCACTTCACTTCTAGTTCTGAGATTCTGGAGAAAGAGTAAACCAGTAACCACTGTGAGAGTGGTTTCATCCCTCAGCTGCCTCATCAGACCCTCCCAGTTACCACTAAAGCAGCACAACAGCCGAGGCAAAACTAAAGAAAGAAGAAATGGTCAACAACTCAACTATATGAACAGTTCAATTACAATCACTTTACAAGTGCCTAGAGAAATGTAAAATTAAAACCATTCTTTTCCTACCTACATTTTAGATTATTTTTAAAAAATGTGTTCTATCTTTTCCTTCTCCTTAATCAAGCTGGGAATTACTTTACTCAGAGTTGTGGTTAGGCTCCACTTCTTAGCTGGATGCATTATGCTGAGATCTACCTTTATGGAATGGGATCTAGATTAAGGTACACATTTCCTACTGCTACCTAAAGTATGACCAAGCTTCAAATTTTCTTTGCCTTCTGCATCCGAATCCCTAAGGATTTACTGACTCTTCATAAAGAAGTAGTTTAATAATTTTTTTTCTATTGCTGCTTCCCTCCCTGAGATGCAGAAAGTCCTTGGTGACTGTGATTAATTTGCTTAATCTCTGTGCTTCAGTTTTTAAATGTAGGTGGGGATACCAGTATTAATGATACTAATATTGGTGGTTTAGCACAAGAACAAATGCATCCTACACTGCAGTGTGTTGAGATTCAAAGTTGTTCCTCTGTAAAAAACGTGATGATGTGAATCTAAGCTCCCTAAAATGGGGTGTTTTTTCAGATCAATAAACCTGGGTGAGTCCAAAGAGACAGCAACCTGGTCTAGTGGAAGGTGTCCCTGCCCACAGCATGGAGTTGGAATGAAGTGGTCTTTAACCCAACCTAAGCCATTGTATGATGCTGTGATTCTGTGCTTCAATATGCTCCTAATGATCATGGCCACTGCTATTATGGGGCATTTATTAGATAAAACTAGACAAGTTTTTCTATGACATGAATTGCTTATTCCCAGACCAAAAAAAACCAAACCAAACCAAAACAAACAAAAAAACCCAAACAAATTACAACAACTAAAAAGAGTTATTCCCCTAAATAAAATAATGTAAGGTTTATTTCCAGTAGACTTGTGACAAAGAATTATAATGTGAAAATATACTTCCTGCCCACTACTATGATTTAAAAGAAAGATGTTTCTTCACCTTTTGTATACAGGACAAGTTACATGTGTGGATGTTCATGAAAACTGAATATAATACTTTGGTTCCTCAGTGCAGAAATGCTGAGTAAAGCTGTGCTATTGCACTTCTAAGACTTTTTGTTTGTTTGTTTGAAATATAATGTAGACACCAAGGTTATCTCCACATTGACTGCAATCACCTATTGCAGTAAATCATCTTCTTTATGTCTTGATGTAAAAAAAAAGTGCAGAGTCATGCTGATTTTCCTTCCTAGAAAGTTTACAAAAGCTGGCAGCAGCCAGCCTCTCCTTCCAGCAGAGCCTCATGGCTTCGGACTGGACTGTCAGTGGGTATTATGGGGAGTGATAAATGCAGATCAAATTCTTATCCAAAGAAGCTGACTGATTGTGGCAGAAGCAACAGCTAAATGCTGAATGAGCATGCTTTGGTTAAGAAAACATCAAAGACAGATTGTTTTTCATGGCTAAAAATCCAAAGCATCTCAAAACAGAGTTAGGTGTGCTGATACAAAAGTGAGAGACCCTGGGAACCCGAACAGAATCTGCCTCCCAGCACTGACAGGGTGTACCCAGCACCTGCATTAACATTTATTAATCTCACCTTTAGGCTTGTACTGAAGAAGACTTTATGGCCTCCTTAGATAGTGTGTTCCAGAGTTTAATGAAGCTTAAAGAAAGAAAGATTTGGTTTTTCTGGTATCTTAATCTAAATGGGTTTGGGGGGGTTTTTTTTGCAAATAAAACCAGTGAGTTCTTCTTCTCCAAGAAGAAATGAGAAAGACTGGATTGCTGCCCTTAATATACCTTTTTTTATGTTGAATGTTGTTGAGTCCTCACTAGCATTCCAGTCTATAAGGGGGAAAAGTCCATATCTCTCCGTTTCTCTTTGATTTTCATATAGCAATAACAGGCCATTGTTTGCTGGTTTTATTCTCCAGGGCATTCAGCCTACTTTTTCCAAATTTTTTTTTAAATGTCACCCACAGCAGAGGTCTAGAACTAGGTGATTTTAAAGGCCCCTTCCAACCCACATCTTTCTATGATTCAATTAAAAAAATCATGCCCCATTTCAGAACAGTTCTCCAGTTCTCCTTTTTGAACATAGATACTTTGCTGCTTCTTTTCATTCTTCTTGGACCACCCCATCTACATTTATCCCCTGAGATGATTTCTAATTGTTCAGAGATTGCTTTGGTTTAACTTTTAATTGATTCATTTCTTCAGGTTGAATGGTTGAATTAATTTAACTCAATCAAGTTGTCTTTAATCTCTCATTTCACTCTTTTTATTTTTATTCCTATCCTCTTTCAACTTATTTTAAATATCTGCTCATAATTTGGTTTTTAAATTTGAGGCAGATAACACATTATTTACTTCCATCTTCTCTACAGCCTCCCTTACTTGCTCTCCTACCCTCACAAATAATGGAATAAAAAATTCTCATCTCCTTTCCCTTCAAGTAGTCATAGGCCATTGCCTGTCCAGCAAATAAAAAATTGCTGTACTTCATTCACGTCATGTTAGTACCAGAAAAACTTGGCAGTTTTGACCCCGAGCCAAAGACCCTCTGAACCTTCCTAGAACTGCTCAGTGAACTTAACTCCACTGTCAGTGTTGTTGTGGCATTAGGAATGGAGCTGAAGGAACAGAATTTTATAGAGTGACTATGTTGTCTGAATCTTGAGAACTGTCAGAAAATGTTCAGGGAAAATGGATTTGTATCCTTGTTGGGAGGAGGGAATAGACCTGCTTCTCCGGGGAGAGCAACAGAGGCTGACTGGAAAACTTGGTATCGCAGTAATGGCATGGGGAAACCAGTCAGGCAAAGATTTCCTCTGTGTCAGCAAGGGAATCACTGCACTGTATTGCAGGTCCTCAATACCTGTATTTGTGTGATAGAACTGAAGTTACTTGTAAAAGGTGAACAAGTGGAAATTTTACATTCGTATAATAAAAATCATAAGAAAAATCAGTGCCAATTTTGACACTCAAGGAAGCTAAAATATCAATATTTTTTTCCCTTAAGGTACTATTTGTTTTATTTGTAAAAATGCCTAGGGTTTAATTACAGTGTTTGGAACATTATGCAACATTTGAACATTATGACAAGGTTAGGCACACACATTAGTGCGTACTCTTGAGTAGTTCTTCACACGTATGTTTGACAATAAAGCCCCTCTCTATTAATCATTGTGCACCTACCTCAAGGTTAAATGTACCCAGGTACTCATCACTGACAATGTGATATGTTAACACTTATAAATTAATAACAGTAAAAACATGGCAGAGGTGCAGCTGTGAAATAAACTTGCAGGAGGGCAGATAAGCGAGGCTTTGGAATAAGGAGAGAAAAGTCCCTATTACTGTTGATTGTTGATAGAGCTGGTAGAGCATTGCTTCACCCATTTCACTGCTGGAGCGTGTCCAGAGACGGGAACAGAGCTGGGGAAGGGTCTGGAGCACAAGTCTGGTGAGGAACAGTTGAGGGAGCTGGGGGGACTCAGCCTGGAAAAGAGGCGGCTCAGGGGGGACCTTCTGGCTCTGCACAACTCCCTGACAGGGGATGCAGCCAGGTGGGAGTTGTTCTCTCAGGTAACAAGCAATAGGACCAGGGGAAATGGTCTCGAGTTGCTCCAGGGGAGGTTCAGGTTGGATATTAGGAAAATTTTCTTCACAGAAAGGGATGTCAGGCGTTGGAATGGGCTCCTCAGGGAAGTGGTGGAATCGCCATCCCTGGAGGTATTTAAAAGATGTGCAAATGTGGCACTGAGGGACGTGGTTTAGTGGTGGGCTTGGCAGTGCTGGCTTAATAGTTGGACTCGATGATCTTAAAGGTCACTTCCAACCAAAATGGTTCTGTGATTCCTGTGCCATTACATTAAGCCATGCCAGGACATGGGCACTTGAAGTGGTGACCAGCCAGCCCAGGCCACACCCTGCAGGAGATTTAAACACTTGCTATAAACATAGAAAAATTGCATTCAAGTCACTTGATTCTGCAGATTTACTCAGCTGAAGGAGCCAATTCTTTCTGCTCGATGGCCCAAAAATGACAGTGTGCAAGACAGCTGTGCCTTGAGAATTCGAACAACTCACCCTAAACTTACCAGGGAATTCAAGGTCCCTCATGACCTGAGATGCTCGTTCATAAGAGAGCAACATTTCCACACAGGCTTTTTGCTAACTGCAAGACTTCCATAATACTGCATGTTTATCTTTCACTAGGGACACTGATCTGCAGAAAAGCAGGTAACATTCACAGAACCTGACAGTTTATGCTGTAATTTTCCCTGTCTTAGAATGGCTGTCAGGAGTCTGCTTTGGGCAACATAAGCAGCTGTATGAATCCAAACAATTTAAATCTAAAGACAAACTCAACAGACCTTTCGTTGCACACACTTGATTATTTGCAAATCTCCTGTTGTCATATTTCTGGTTTCGATACAAGAAAATTTGCTTTGTGCCTGCTTTAGTTCATGCAATTCTTCAGCTACAGAGAGTGAAGGCAGAAACATCTGCAATCTACTTCTTTTTCTGCTCAGTAATGTGTCTCCTTACATTGGCTGAAATTTTTTCAGGCCTAGATCCAAAGTGCAGAGAAGTTTCCACTTTCTAATCCAAATTCAAATTTGTGATTTTAATAGTTTTAATTGTTAATTTAAGGCCTGTTAATTTAAGCACCTCCAGATGAATCTGGTATTTAGCTTTAGACAGACACTTCACAGTTTTCCATTTGTATAACCGGTGATAAAACCAAATTTCATCTGTCAAAATTTTGTTTAACTGCTGGAGGATGAAATATCTGGGGGATGATTGGACCTCCCCTCTATATATGCACACATATAAACTTTGTTCTCTCATTTCAGGTCATGGAACCAAAGGAGTGTTTGAACTCCTTTCAGGGTGGCGTCGGACCAGAGAGAATCTGCCATTCAAGGACCGGGTAGCAGATGCCTACTCAGATGTCATGGTCTCCTACACGATGACAAGCTCCTTGTATTTCATAGCCTTCGGCATGGGGGCAAGCCCTTTCACCAACATCGAAGCTGTAAAAGTCTTTTGCCAGAACATGTGTGTCTCCATCCTGTTGAACTACTTCTACATCTTCTCTTTCTTCGGCTCCTGCCTGGTCTTTGCTGGCCAGCTGGAGCAGAACCGGTACCACAGCATCTTCTGCTGTAAAATCCCCTCGGCAGAATACCTGGATCGGAAGCCTGTGTGGTTCCAGACCATGATGAACGATGGCCATCAGCACACTTCTCATCATGAGACCAACCCGTACCAGCACCACTTTATCCAGCATTTCCTCCGAGAGCACTACAATGAGTGGATTACCAACATCTACGTCAAGCCATTTGTGGTGATACTGTATCTCATCTATGCCTCTTTCTCCTTCATGGGGTGCTTACAGATTAATGACGGAGCCAACATCATCAACCTTCTCGCCAGCGAGTCCCCAAGCGTCTCCTATGCCCTCATACAGCAGAAGTATTTCAGCAACTACAGCCCCGTGATAGGCTTCTACATCTACGAGCCTCTGGAGTACTGGAATGGTACTGTGCAGGAGGACCTAAAAACACTCAGCCAAGGGTTCAACACCGTGTCCTGGATCGAGCAGTATTACCAATACCTTCGAGTGGGCAACATCAGTGCAACCAACAAAAGTGACTTTATCAGCATCCTCCAGAGCTCCTTTTTAAAAAAGCCAGAATTCCAGCACTTCAAAAATGACATCATTTTCTCCAAAGCTGGAGATGAGAACAACATAATTGCTTCTCGTTTGTACCTTGTGGCCAGGACTAGTGAAAACACGCAGAGGGAGGCGGTGGAATTGCTGGAGAAGCTGAGGCCACTCTCTCTTATACAGAGCATCAAGTTCATTGTGTTCAACCCTACTTTTGTTTTCATGGACCACTATGGTTTATCAGTAACTATGCCTGTCCTGATTTCTGGTTTTGGCATCCTGCTGGTGTTAATACTGACCTTTTTCCTGGTTATCCACCCTCTGGGAAATTTCTGGTTAATTCTCAGTGTCACCTCAATAGAGCTGGGTGTCCTTGGCTTGATGACCTTATGGAATGTAGACATGGATTGCATTTCTATACTGTGCCTTATCTACACTTTGAATTTTGCCATAGATCACTGTGCACCCCTGCTTTATACATTTGTATTAGCTACTGAGCACACCCGAACTCAGTGTATAAAGAACTCCCTCCAAGAGCATGGGACAGCCATTTTGCAGAACGTTTCTTCCTTTCTTATTGGGTTGGTCCCCCTTCTCTTTGTGCCTTCAAACTTGACCTTCACACTGTTCAAATGCTTGCTGCTTGCCGGCAGTTGCACACTTCTGCACTGTTTTGTTATTTTGCCCGTCTTTCTAACCTTTTTCCCACCCTCCAAAAAGCACCACAAGAAAAAGAAACGGGCCAAAAGGAAGGAACGAGAAGAGATCGAATGCATAGAGATTCAGGAGAATCCTGATCATGTTACAGCAGTCTGAAAGGCTTAGAAAAATATAATAGTATATTCTCTTTTTAAAAAAGCGTTGCACAGAGATGCAGGGAAAATAGAGCAAAGATCTCAGCTGCTTGTGCTGGCCAGGTCTGACAAGGCAAAGGAAGATCAAGAAGGGGTATTCATGACACCTCAAGGTGCAAACTTTTTTTAACAAAAATAATGAAAGTGAAATAATCTCAAATGTTTTCTTTGAATCCTCATTCTCCACCAGGGAAGAGTCTGTTGGCCATTAAGCGTTCCTGAGTCTCAAACTGTAGCTCTAATGGGAATTGCTTAGTATGTCATATGTAAGACTGAAGCAAAGGTACAAAAAAGAGTTACCATTAAGTAAACATTAGGGGGAAAGGCAGATTTGTTTTAAAAAATTGTCCATGGAAGAGAAAGAAACAATATTTCAACTGAGAAAAGGTTACAAGACCAAGAGAGATTGAAAATGCCATGGTAATTTTTTATTTTCTTGAGCAAGCTAGTTAAGATGAAACCTATGCACTTGGGAAGTAAATGTTTAAAACTATCTAAGCCAAAGTACTTCCCAAATCCGGTATACCTTGTATATCTGTAACACCACAATTAGAGCATTATAGCAAATATGGATGGCAAAGGGATGCTGTTTATATAGGAGAAGAAATAATCATAGCCATTTGGACATTTAACAGTTCCTTTAAATGTGCCATATCTCTGTTATCCCAAGAGGTCACAGCTGGTAGTTAATACCATACACATATTTTAGTATTTCCGAATTATGAATTTCCCCTTGAATTAACAGACCTCACAAAACTAACCCAGGCCATCACCACTGCAGCACTGTTTGCAGTTCCTGCAGTGTAACACTTCTGAATCCTAATTTATCGGTGTTGACATTAAATACTGAATATTAATCAAGCAGGCGCTTTAAACATAATGATGGATTGCATTTCACAGGCACAACGTGACCGTGCAGCAGCTGAGTCAGCTCTGGAGCACCTGCACAGTATTATCATTATATATTTGGTCCAAGGGAGGAAGGGATATGTTTGCTGGTCCCTGCAATATGCTGCAGGAAGTGGGATTTTCCCCTTCTTTAAGCAAAACATTATTCAAAAAACTTGCCACACACTAAAAAAAACTCACCTTGTAAAGGTTCGCGTGGGGCTGGATCAACCCCTAGTTGTAAGAAGACAGACTGGTCCCCTGTGGGAAGGGGAGGGGAGGGTGAAATGTCTTTTTTATTGTTATTATTATTCCTAAATATTTGAGTGTTGATCATCTGCAACATAAAGCTTTGTTATGGCAGTTGAAATTCCACAGGAGAGTGCAGTAAATCCGCAGTTACTATGTGGCACTAGAAATCGTACTGTAAAGGACTATGAATGACTTTCTCTGCTTTGTAGACTATTCAGCTTAGTAGCCCAAGGGAAGGGATGAAAACAGACCTAGCCATTTCAGTTTGCCCTCAGCCCAGTTCTACACTGGAGCTTGCCATGTCGATCTCTCCTTTCAGTATTTTAAAAGGGCTTGCTTTCTCCTCTCTGGAATATGGTATAGCGTCACCTCCATGAGCAAAGTCTTCCTGAACCTATAGTATCCATGAGGACACTATGTAAAGATATCACTATATGGAGTGTCTATGTCTACTTTGTATTACTTGTGGGTACCTTTAAAAGATAATCTGGAAGCTGTTTGCCTTCCAAAATGTGTATACATGTCTATGTGGCTGGTAACTCAGTCTCAAACCTGCAGAGTTTGCTGATGAGGGTGTGTACATATTTTTACTAAAAAGCTCTCTGCAAGATGTTAATTCTTTGCTATGTGACATGTCTCACCTCTTCCTACTGTTTCATGGTTAGGGAGAGCCAGAAAAAATTCACCTGCAGTACGAAAAAAAAAGCCATTTGAAAGCCAGTTCTAGAGCTCATGAGCTGCATCTGTTTCCAAGGAATGCAATTTCACCTCTTCTCTATACCTTCTGTACCTTGCCATTATCATTTGCCAAAAATGACCTCTGTGTTTTAGGAGTGGTCAAAACTCTTGATTGTTTGAGGAAACTTTTGAGTGCAACATGTCTTAGAGAGAGAGAAACTTTCTAGACAGGCAAAGCTTCCAAAGTTTGCATCTAGATCTAAACTTCAGGGGTAGCTAGATCAAGGTTACTGGTTTGACACAAAATATTCAAGGGCCAGACACAGAACTGAGATCTCAATAGTTCAGTAAGATTTAGGAGCAGGAGATGCTTTATGTTGGGTTATGACTCAGGTGTGTCTCTAGTTGGGAAGATTTACTGACCTTGATTTGCATCTTGATTGTGCAATATCCATCCCTTTTTGAACAGCCCATTGTGAATGTCAACCTTCCCATGCTTCTTCTTAAATTTCCTCCACTGCCCACACAAAACCTGGATTGTTGCAGCACTGTGACTCTTGGTTATCACTTCTGGAGCTGTCTCCTGGGAAATTCCTGGTCTTCTCTTGAACTGCCCAGAGGTATCCCAGGGATGTGCGTCATGCATTGTGTTGAGGGAATTAGCACTTTCCAAAGCCACCAAAGCCGTGATTCATCTCATCTAACTTCAGATATTAACAATGCAGATATTTATATCTGAACTTCCTTTATGGCCATAAAAGAGTGACAGACACTTCTGATCCATTTTACAGGTATATATTAGGAGTAAATTAATCACACTTTATAAATTAAGATTTCTGTCCATTGGTGATCAAGGAAGCTCAGTGCAATCAGTCCAAACACAGACATCAGCAATGCAGACTCATCCAGACCTGGGGAGATTAACCCCACTTAAAATGACAAAATATCAAGACAGACATAAAAGATTATAAACATGCCTCCCAAGCTTCAATTTTAGGGATAAATCCCAGGAATAACTCAGCTCAGATTTTATGTTTTGCCTATGAAGCTTTATGCAAAACAGATTGCTTAAAAATCTGGAATTCTCTTAACAGACAATAGTGAGCCAAGACATCAGAAGATGTCAATATTAAAGGAGGGCTCACGCAAAAGAACTAGAGTTTGATGAGGTGTCAAACCAGCTCCTCTCAGTGTCATGCATGTGCAGTAGCACTTGTGTAACAGGCACCAAATTACAGATCACATACTGGGACTAGAAGGTTTTTATTTCTGTGTCGATGCAGAAGTGAAGCAGAAAATAAACCAGATCTTCCATGGATGTCATTTTGCTATTTTTGTCAACCAATTTCCACATCCACCAAAAAAGACCAGTGCAGCTGTTACTTCTGCAGATGCATCAGTCTCTGTGGAACAAGGAAAGCTGGAATAATCTGGGGATAGAGAATCCACATTTTTTAATTACTTCTGCTTGTTTTTGCTTATTTTTCTTTCAATTCTTTTTAGTACTTTATACCTTTTTCTACAGCACCTTTTCAGCTCAACTGGAGCTGCATAAGCACCTGTGAAGAAAGCACATAGCTCATGCCAAGCAATTTGACACTCTGATACATGCTGCATACTGGATCTTCATTACACACCTTTTTCCCCAGTTTTCATAAATCCCCTGCAGTACTGTGCATATTCCTTTAATGTCTGATTTTATATACGGTCTAGATAATCTCCCAAGAACCCTGTGTGCATCTCCTGCTTGGTTTGATTTCATTCCTTCAAAGTGTATTGCTCTGAATTCATTGTTGAGATAACTCTGTTGAAACCAACAGATTTATTGTCTTGATATATTTGACTTTGCATGTCTTCAATCTGCTAAAAAGTGAAACCATGACAGATGAGCCTCTTACATTGTTGGTGTGCTTGCTGAACAATATGTCTGTCTATACTGTGTAGCCATAGTTGCATGCTGCACTCGTGAAGACCTATTTCTTTACACTTTCCTCTGTGGGCTATTTTAACCTTAATCTATTTTTATGTCCCTTTTTTTTTTTTTTTT
>VYZT01017254.1:0-13339 GCA_013400735.1 Pomatostomus ruficeps
CCCTTGTCCTGCCACTACACACCATTGTGAAAAGACCCTCTTTTCTGGGTCCTGTTAGGTGCTGAAATAAGGCTGATAGAGGGTCTTCCTGGAGCCTTCTCCAGGCTGAACAACCCCAATTCTCTCATCCAGTCTTCATATACTCCTGCGTGTAATGCATATTTTCCTTAAGCCTTGTTTTCCAAAATCTCCATCTCCTCTTGACTTCAACTGAATTGGAAAGATCCAACATATCTGGAAATCATGGCTGTAAATACTTCTGTAGAGAAAATATAGATGTGGAAAGCTCTAACATGATAAAAATATCACTTTAACTGCACCATTCAATGATCCTCACAATTAACTAAATATTTTTTTCTCTGAACTTAGAAATCACAAAAGGGAAGAATATTTTTCTCTCTTTTTTGAGTCACCAGTCAGGAATATATCAATCTTGTTGATTTTTGGACAGACAAATCTAATCTAAATTCTGTATTCTAAAAAACATTGGTCACATCAGTAAAAATGAGAAGAGAATAGATATCAGTAATAACAAATTTACTACCCAGCATGCTGAACAAAATGTTAGTGTGTCAATAGGTTGTGTATTTACATTGTTTTGACAGTAAAAAGAAATGCTATAAATCTAACCATAGAAAGATATGCCATCACTGTAATTTCTGTAAGTTATACAGCCAATAAAAATAGTCTTCAATAAAAACACTCACATTAAATAAATAAATAGATAGATAAATAAATAAATAAATAAAGTGACAAATTGAAATAATGGAGCAATTTCTTTGGGTTCTAAAGTAAACAACGGTATTTTTTTTTTTTTTTTTGCCAGTCCTGTTGTCCCTTCTCCAGAACTGTAATTACTTACAACACAGAGGAAAGCTTTATCTGGAAAACTCTCAAACAGCAAATTTCTGGAAATGAAAATAAAGTAATATAAAAGAGTTATTTGTTATCCAGCCCAATGCTGTGAGACACTTTTCTGTATGTGTTTTACATGTCACTCAAATACATTCTCAAGCAAACTTGTATCAGACCCTAATAGCAACTAAAGAAATTTTCTTTCTACATTTTTGATTCTCCTAAGCTGCAATAAAAATCTGCACTATAAATGACCTTTGAAATAAAACATCCAGAACAGTGCTCCACAGCTCTCATAAACTCTAATTAGTTGGATTATTTTTTTTTTTTTTGGCTGGAGGAACATGTAAAAGGGAACAGTAAGTAGAATTGCACTACTACTCTTTATACCTATAAGTATCCAATGTTTAATTCAATAGTCTGGGTTTTCAAACCCACAGAAAGTGGAGAGAAGCAGAATGTGTCACTCTTACGTGCAGCTCAGCCCTTTCTGGGCTTAAGAGTTATGCTAAAATTTTGATTGAAGCTGCTTTTATTCAGATACATCTTCTGGAACATTATAGCCTGCAGTATTTGTAATTAGGCAAAATAGAAAACCCTGCCATATACCCCAGGGAAGAACTGAAGTGCCTGAGATGCATGGCCTAGGCAGTCTTTGTCCGTTCTAACACGATAGTTGTTTGAAGCGCTGGGGCTATGGACTGCGATTGCACCACTATTCTTGGTGTCTCTTTTGGCAGCAGAGATTTCAGGAGGGCCAGCAAGGCACACGCCTCATGAGCCGTTCTGAGGGAGCCAGAACAGACACGCGGATCAAATTAGTACTCACTCCTCTCCAGTGGCATTTTCAAAGTTATATTAATTCTGAAAGTTTGGTATTATTTTTGCTCCTATTATATCTGTTCTGTTCTGAGCTTTCTGTCAAGGCTTTCATTAAATACAGAAAGGGCAAAACAATACAGATGGTGATATGCAAAGACACATGTAAATGTCGTATTTGATATTGACTGCCAGCACACAGCAGTAGCACTGGATTTCTGCCAGAACTTGATTTAGGCTGTCCAAAGTTTCATGGGTTAGGATTTCTTTGGGGTGGATTTTTTATGGGTTTTGTAGAGCTGTTTTACCACAGTTATTCAACGACATTTTATACTTTGAAGCATTTTTCCTAAAAAGATACCTTGTGTAACAGGGTAGCGCAAACAGTAAATCACTTGTGTGGTAAAAGTATTTTTAATATTACCTCTGAATTACAAGATAAAATATATTGAGCACCACCCATCCTCATTCTGGTAAGAGAGTTCTTGATAAAGGACCTCTCATGGCAACTTGATGCCACTGATGGTTGGGGTGTAGCTGTGTGAGGGGGATGTAAATGTTCTCATACACCATGACCTCTGCAGAATATGGGTATTATCAGTATTTATTTAAGTTTCACCTGTATTTCTTAATTTCTGAACTTCTCTTTATGCACACCAGACCTTGTTTTCAGTAAATGTGGAAGAAAGATTGAAGAACAAACATACATGAGTGGTTTTGATGTGGACATTCTCTAACTTTTCAGAAATTAACTTTACAAATTGATGATTTTTTTTAAGAGATATTATTCCTTACCCATACAGATATATTCCAAATAGTGGAGTTATCTTTGAGTTTTTCAGGGATGGGAGTAAGTATGCTTTAAAATGAAAACATTCTCTCCCTTCTTTTACTCTGCTTTTAAAACTGGTCTAATTGATATAACAGGAACCTTTTTATCATCACATAGGAGACTATTTTTCAAAAACGAAAACAAGCTGAACTTTTTCTAAAGATGAGTCTATATGCCACTGTAGTGACAGCTTAAAATAAGAGGTGCTACAAGTAGTGTATTTCTGCTGTATATAGTGTATTATGGGACTAATTTTTGGCTTTCTTCTCAAGTTGCAAGCTTACTTTTTCCTGTGAAATCTAAGCACATCAAACATTTTTCCAGTCCCACAGTGGTACAGTTTTTGGGGACAGAAATTTGAACATGAATATTCCATGTCTTAACTGAGGGGTTTGGATTGCTATAGACTCAATCTCTGCTTTTAAAGAATAACTCCCAAGAGAGATTAAAATCCACGAGAGAGTAACAAATTAGCCAGTAGTTTCTGAGTTGCTTCCCCTTCCTGTTTTCCCCTTGCTCTTTTTGATCAATTTCCATCCTTGTCAAGAAACATCTCCAAGTTCAACGGTTTTGATGAAATTAATATATTTTCAATGGAAAAAAAGACTGACATCATTGTCAAAATGTTTCTAGAGAGCAGAGTTTCTAAGAGTTTAACAAACTCTTATTTTTTTATGTCTGAGAGTGATTAGATTGTTAAAAGCAGTGAAATTATCTAAATTTTTTCAAAGCTAATAAAATTCATGTAACATTCTCCATACATAGGAGCTTATGTTGAAATTCTAAATGTTATAAAGTAAGAGGAAATAGTTTCTACATATTTTTTCCATGAAGCCAGGATTTTATCCTCTTATAATTTTTTATGGGCAAAAATGCAGCATAATTTTATGTACATAAAACCAAGAAATTTTTGTTAATACAATGGAAATCTGAAGTTTAATTATTACTAATCCAGATGTAATTGTTACAGAAAGCAAAATAATGCAGTTAAAATTTTTAAAAATACATGGCCCATCTCCTGGAGCAATGTTCACTCTCCCTCTGCTCCTCTGGCTCCTGGGGTCAGGTCTCTCATGCTGGTGCTGAGAGGGGAGCTGTGTTATGGGAGTCCTCAATATCTGGAGTCCTTTAGTGACAGGAGTATGATGCTGATGTGGATTGCTGCCTCTTCCTTGGTCTACAATCCACTTTGGATTATTTTTTAGAGATTTTGTTACAATTTTACACCTTCCTGTTTCTTCGCTATCATAACAGGTCTGTGTTTCCCTGCTCTCTGTGTTAGTTGTAGATCTCTTGCTGTGCACAAAGTGCCTGTTGCTATAAAAACTGCACTTGTATCGCACAAGACAAACAAAAGAAGGACAAATTAGCCATGGACACTTAGTCAGTTTGAGAAACTGCTGTCACAGCAAAAGCAAGTGGAATGAAACTGCAGGAAGGTCAAGGAAAGGTCTCACAGAACAGGAGTGACAGACCTCCCTGCTGAGGCCTTGCAAACTCGGCACAGTGCTTATGGCAGTGGCAGTGCCGTAATGCAGGATTGCAGCCCTTTGTGACAAGCAAAGCCTGGGCCATAGCTGCCTTGCCAGGGCACTGCCCTGCCAGGCTGCTGCAGTGTTTCCTGTGGTACTTGTAGAAATCACTGCTCAGCCAAAGATGAACTCAGGACGCCTAACAGCCCATCCAGTGCACAGATCCTAGGAATGCTGTGTTGTGAGAACTGATTTTCAGGAAACTGCAAAGACGTGGAGCAGAAGCCAATAATGTTTGCCTCACCTCTAACACTTTCCTTGCCTAGTCACCTTGTAATTATCAGTAGCCTGGACACGATTTTCAAAAACTACAAGATAACCACAAACCTCGAGGCTTGCAGACTCTTCTCTATAATCTTGCAGGGTTGGAGAAGAAGTTAAAAGCAGTTGACAGACTCAAATTTTGATTAATTAACACTTACATTCTTGATCCTTTTCCAGGTGAAAGACCACTAAGTAGCTCCTCTGTCTTACAATTAAAATAACAGTTGCCATCCCTTGAGGGTGAAGGATGCCAAAGGCTAAAGCAATTAAATGCTTGTTATGCTCTACCTGTTGGCAAAGCTGATAATTCACAGGTAGTTTGCTACCTGCAGCTTGAATAACGAGGTGTACAAAATTTACAAATCAGGGCAGTAAAATGGACATGGCAGTACCATTCAGCTGCTCTGCCTGAAGATGAGAGGTTTCATTAAAGCAGGCACATATTTAGAGCTACAACCATGGAAGAACATGTGAATCACTGAAACTATTGTATGGAGTTATAAACGCGTCTGTAAAAGCACTTACATTTGGCAATTCAGATAAAATTTAGTTTTGGTTGATTTATAGATCTGTGTGAATTTTGGGGTTTTTTTTCTGTATTTCCTTTCTGTGTTTTTTTCAAACCTCAAAATAATGAAAATATTGATGAACAGTGTATAAAACTATTCAAAATAAATTACACAGAGACAATATGCACATATATGACATTGTTAAGTACTGTATACAAAGAACATAATCAGTATTAAATTATCATAACAATTGCTACCTGGTAGGTCCTCTAGGAAGGGAACCCAGTGTTTACTTCTATACAGTTCCTGGTGTCAATAGACATTCTTATCTTTCAGGGAAAATGATGGACACAATTTTGTTAGGGACATTATCTCTTGATAAAAACAATGTCCTTTTCCTAACAAGCATAGGTGAAGCTGTGTTCTAAGAGACAAAGAGATGTCTTGCAGAATTAATATGTCATTTTTTATCATAACTTGGTATTTTCTAAAGTACTTTGACATTACTTTGTAATTTCAAATTTCATAGATCATTATTTTATTATTTTTCAATCCAGATGTAATCCTAAATATAATCTGAGTTCCTAACCTTCTTTTATTACTTATTTTACAGAACCTATTTTTCTGAATTTCTTTCAACAGTGGCTGCTCACCCCCGTGAGATAAAGCAGCATTGCTCAAGTCTTCTTTAAAAAAACAGAACATTGGAAGCCTGAAGTCTGAGCTTTCTATAACAACAGCTTCTAGGAAACTCTCTTATCCAAAGGCTACAAGTGAAACAATTAAAATACAACATCAGAGTAGTTATAAGAGGCTGGACAGTAGGATGGACTGAAGAAGCCTTCCTCAGAGTCCTCCAGAGTAGATGGCCAGAGTGAGGGAGCGCATAAACTCTGATTTTGCCACCTCTCCATTCATTCCCTTGGAGAATTTACAGTGCCTTGCTATGTTGCCTTTCAAAAGGATGTTATCAGTCTATTACCAGCTGTAGTTTCAGGGGTTTTTTTTCTTTAGTTCCTACCTTTGAGCAGACTGAAAGTGATTCTTGTTTATATTTATTTAATGAGATACAGGAAAACCATGTCAGGAAAACTATGTCAAAATGTGTTTTCTGCATTGTATCCTGAGGCCAGCAACACTGCTGGTTGCTCTGGGCTCCAGTGCAAATGAGTTATCTTCGCACAGACATGACACTGAGTAGCTTTTGCTCGGAATGCTTTATCCTGAGACTACACAGTCTGAAGAGAAAATTCAGTACCGGGCGTGGAAAAATATAATGTTGGTTTAGTTGACAACATTAAGCTTATAAAATTTCAAAATCTGTATTCAGATTGTCATGGTGTCTCTTGCCAAACCAAAATCATAATCGAAAATTTACAGCTGACCTATTTTTAACACTGGAAGACTTATGTTAGAATGGCCTGAAGCACTTTCCTTTTGGATTCAGATTACTATCAACCAGATAGGCACCCAGCAAGAAGAAATATGAAGGAACTGATGATTCATTGTCAGAATTCAACAAAATAGGATAACTCTATCTCCTTGAATTATCCAGCTAATGTTTTAGAGGTTGCATAATGCATTATGCATTATTAAATTCTTACTGAGTCAGCTGATGGGAATTCAGACTCTGATGAGGGTATGACTATCAGCTGCCTGAAGTGGTACTCCTCAGACAGAATCCAGAGACATTCAGGGCAAGTTAATGCCCAACATCTTACTTGTCCTTCTGTCAGTTCAGATTTCTAAATAGAATATATGCAGGTATTTCTGATTTCTTTACAATTTGTAAAAACAACATCAACAAAAGAAAAGTCCAGACACTTTGTAGGGGCTGGGCTTTTTAAAGAAAAGAGAAAAGAAAAATGATCTCTAGAACAGCAAGACCTAAAGGACGTCTTTTTGCTAAATAAAACTCATCTGTATTGGACTTCATCATGTTTCCCTTTTTTCTGTCCTTTCACCACTTTCTAATGGAAAAAATTCACCCCTCAAAGAAAAAAGAAAATTACTTGGGTTTCTCTGTGGTATTATGGATTGTCTAAACCAGAAACATAATTTAGGGGCTGTCCTTAACCTTTTCAATGTTGAGAAGAAAGGAGTAACGAATGAGCTTTAATTGTAGCCCACAACTTACTGTAGCCATCTCTATCCGAAAAGTTATGGTGGCAGCTATCTAATGCTGTTATGTGTAAGATACTGTCAACACTGGCATTGTAAATCCCATTTGACTGGTCTCTGGAACTTGGCCATAAAACAAGTGCTTCAAATTGAACCTTGCTGTGCACGGCTACAGACTAACAGCTTTTCTCTTTTCTTCATACATATTTTAAATTAAATGGGTTTTCAAGTAAGCAAGAATAAAAGAAAGCTATACTTAAGAAAATAAGAGTTCTCATGTTAGTTCATTTATTTTTTTCTTTATTGCTCAACTTCTAAAAAAATAGATGAGATAAAAGCATTTAATTTTATTTCTTTCCTCTCCTGTTTCTCACTCATGTGGATTTATTGCTACCATCCTTCAGTCATTTGGTATCTGTCCTTCACTTTCCTATCTCCTGTCTGTTTCATCTGTATTTTCAGTTTGTTTCATTTTTGGCACACTTTCTCAAGTCTTTGTAGGGTCTTCCAAATGGTTTCCTGCTTATATTCTTTTACAGCCGTACTGCTGTTGTAATGGAAAGCCTCTGACAGATCTTTAACTGCAGCAACCACCCCTTTTCTTTCTTATCTGTGTTTCTTATTCCTGCAGTATTTCTCACTTAATCTGACTTTTATATTCTCACCTTTCTACTTTTCATTATCATTGCTAAGCCTGCTGATTGGAACGTGAGTGAGAAAAGTTGATGTCTTCACATGCCTACCAATTTTTTGTCATTCTGTCTCTACTTTCTTGTGAGATGTAGATTAGCAGTGGTCAAATTAAAGGTTTTCCTCTTTGTTTCTTTCTTTCCTAGAGTGTTGGTAGGGGTTTTTTTCCCCATTCATGATACACTATCTTGTTCTCTATCAGTCTAGTTCTGTATTGGAAGGAACCAAAACATCCCAAATTACAAGAATTAGCAGCGCCTTTTCCTCATTTCTCCCCTTAAAAGACCCAGGTCTCAAGGAGGTATCAACATACTTTTAAGAACCTTTCCTAAAGCCAACATTACAGGCTGAACACACATCACAGTAGACAATACATTAGAGGAAAATCTGTATTTTTTCTTTACCAGTAAATACAGAAATGTAACAGTAAAATTAAAAATGACAACATAAAATCTATTTGTGAGGTGAAATTTTTGGTTAGGCAATGACACAGTAAAAAATACCATAACACAGAAAAATTACTTTTGTCTAAGAATTCTTATATTTTACACAGGAATTATAAGGAAAAAAGTTTCAAAACTAAGACATTTTTTAGTCAAATTAGAACAGATTGGCCACAGTATACACTAACACTGAGGCCTTCCATATATTGTGTATACTGCAGAGGCAAAACAAGTAACCACACAAATGTGTCCTGAGTGGCAATAATTGAGTATTACCATACTAGCACTGTGATATCAGAGAAGTCTCTGGGACTTATCAGTGAATTTTACTGACTATAATAGAATTGCTTATTCACATTTTCACTTCTGGGAAGGGAGTGGAAGTATAGGAAAAAAAAATAAATCTAAAGCTCTGTAGTTTAAAAATATAACTATACTCAAGAAAATAAAGAAGGAAAAAGTACTAAACTGAGTTGAGTTCTCCTCGTTTACTGCATGCATTTGAATAACCTCATAGTGTATTATATGGTTAAGTTAATAAAAAAATTCTTAGGTCATTCCAATATTTTAAAGTGTCATTTATTCTTTGAACCCAAGAGTATAATAGTATATTCTTGTTCCCTGTATTAATTAATATTCAGATTTTTAGGAGAAGATATTACATGGAAATCCAACCCTACCAATGATTTTCATAGTGGTCAATTGTTATTTTTACCACATTTATTTTGTAAAAGATAGAAAGCTGAAGATATTTGCTGACTTGTCATTGACATAGATTGTCCACAGTGTATTATCTTTGTTATTTTGTCATATAAATACATCGGCTGAATAACTCTTAGAGATTAGTATTCAATCTGAAAAGTTTTTTGTTCTTTCTTACAATTATACCTCTAAAATGTAGTAATTCTGACTACTGTCAGGACTTATTACTAACCTGATTTTTCAGGCAGTACATTCTATTTAGAATTTCCCTAAGTGAGCTTTATTTCACTGATCATAATCTTGGCATCTATGGTATACCTAATGCATTTTGCTAGCCAACAGCTCCAGTCCTAGGGTCAATTATGAGTAAGAGTACAGTATAATTTCACCACAAATTAATACCATCTGTCAACATAATATGTATCAAGCTGGGTTTTCAAACAATCAGCTTTTCTCTCATTAAAGTATCTGCAGAGAATAAGCTGAAAGGAAGGGGCCAGTCCTAAAAGCAGAGTTATCAGTATATCATGAATAAAAATAGTAGAACAGGATTCTGCCCCCAGAAGATAACATAGTAGTCTAAATAAAATAATGAATTATGTCTTTCTCTATAGACTTTTTCCTTTGAAAAAATAGCAATTGCTTAGAACAGCCACAATGACTTTGTGTTTAATAAAGGTCACTTGTGCACCAGTCAAATTTCTTATTGTCTTTGATAGTCTTTTCTATGGTCTTGAATGGTCTTTCAATTGTTGCATTTGGTTTCTTTCCAATTTTGTCTAAAAACAGGGGTGAAACTACCTATTGGTAAACATATGGCTTATCTATTTTTATGCCTTATCAGAGGAGTGACTTTGTTCAGCTGTGATGATGTAAAGAGGGATGACTAAGACCTATCAGCACGTGTACTCCATCCTGCTCTGGCAAATGTTCCATGGAAGGAGCTACAAGGAGGATATTTAGGTCTGAACCTGCCACCTGCCATATTTGTCTCTGGAACTTTAATCCCTGCCTGCCACTATGGTGGGTAACTCCTTTGTCCTGTGACATCAGGTTTAAACAGACTAACAGGCATAAAAGTGAAGTCATCATGCTTGAGAACACAGCCAAGAACTCTTAAGTCATCCTTGTCCTCTATATTTGAACAAACATCTAAGTTTTGCATTTTTCAGTTAAGGCTGGGATAAAGCCCTAAAGTTGCTATATGGTGTTGTGTTGAATGTTGTTTCTAAGTAATAAAATATACCAAGCTTTCCTGAAAAGCTTTACTACCACTATACTGTCTTAGATAAGCACATACAACAAAGAAAATTGTTCTGATTGTTTTCCCAAGAGCATGGTAATGGTTAGAAAAGGTCAATTATGCCTTGTTTAGACTGGTTGTAATGGGGATCAAAATAGTACTTTTCTCCAACTAGTGATAGAAAGAAAAAAAAAAAAAAANCTTGGAGAAAGAAGCAGATTTCTTCAGAGTTCTGCACTTGTCCCATAGGGACAAACCAGAATAGAAGAGTAAGTGGAGTAAGTGCTGTAATATTCTTTACATGAGTCTGCAGTCTGCATGTCTTTGAAATGTGAAGAAGTTTTTTTGCTTATTTGATGGGAGAATGTTGCCAAAAAAGGTACTGTCAAACTAATTGAGTACAATATTTGCCAGTTGTGATGCCCAGAGAGACCTCCAAAATTTATTTAAAGGAGTAATCATTGGGAAATTGCCAAGGTCTCAAAACATTTTTCTTCTTAACCTCATAAGCAATTGTCATCTCATGTCTTATTTTTTAGCTACAGTTTGCTATTTCATAGAAGAAATGATTAGTGATACCATGCATCATTAACTGTGTGGCTGAAGTTTAAACCTCAGACATAGTGAGCCAAATTAATTTTTAGTGCAGAACTACAGACTCCAGCGTTTTACTTGTGGAGCCAGCAGAGGCTGAAATCACACAGAAAGTATTGATTTTAGATCCCCAAGAATAGTGTGTCTCATGTAATTCTGCTGTTATCTCCTGCTGATTCATCAGAAATGGCTTTCAGGGAGTTCAGCCTTTTTGGCAGAAGTCACTTTTTGATGTAGTGGTAATAACATACGTAGGTATTTATAATATGCCCAGAGTCATATTACCTTAATGCTTGAATAAATCATTAGCTAGAATTTTCTCTTTCTTTTCCTGTTTTGTAATCTAAAGCAAATACTTGGGTGCATTGTCTGTGAAAGCAATCAAGGTAAGTATTATGCTAATACAAGGCAAAATGACTTTGTGGATTTTTTTTGTAATACACATTTTTTTATTCTGAAATGTAAGGATATCCTGCCAAAGGACAAGGAATCTTCAGAATACTTAGGATTTGTCAATGTTCCAATTTTTCTGCTCTTTGAACTTCTATTTTAAATTACAAACTTAAAACTGACTTGTTAGGTCACTGTTGGTTGAACCCCAGTATTTATTATTGAGTGGAGTCAGATGAATACAATGACCTGGAGATTTGCTAGTTCCTGACTTTTCAGTAAAAAATCCTGCCTCTTGGAACTCTGTGTGGAAACCAGCTCTTGTGAATTGTTCATTAGACTTATGTTTATAGTGTAGAGAACCAGGGAAAACAATTTGAATCATTAATATGTGTGACCACCATTCCATTTTTCTTTTTGGCTGGACCCATTATTACTCACTCCCATAAATTAACTTAGGGGACAGTTCCCAACTGATTTTTTTCTTTGAACAAAACTCCTTTAAGCTCCTTGACACTCATTGATGAAATAGCTCACTCTGTGCTATAATGTCCTTGATTTTAATGATACATTAATGGTACTTTCTCATTAATGATACCTCTATTACACCTCTCCATACTTTCTCTTTATTATTTTGTTATTCCCTTAAGTCACAGCCAATGTTGAGATAAGATCCCAAGGCTTCAATTGGAATGATACCTCTAAAGCCAATTTCAGGAGCCCAGATAAGTCAGAAGACTCTCACTCAATGAGTTTAGCTTTTTATAGGAAATTGGTATTTATCCATTTAGTAATTCAATATAAAGATTCAAATATAAGTAAAGGAAAGCTACAGCTTAAATGAAATTTGACTTAATTAAAACAAAGATTTTCAGTGTTATTGTACTAAAAGTACAATGATTCAGTTTGTCTCCTCATAAGTGTCAACCTCACCATGGAACTTTCTGATAAGCTACACTTTGGTTTCATTATTGGCAAAATAAGTATTAAATTGATAGTCAGTTTTTGATATTCAAGTTTTACACTAAATACTATTAAATGTTTCATTCAAATATTATTAGAATGGAACAGAAATAAATATCTTTTCCATTAAATTCCAGCTTTTATTTTTTATCCTCAATCTATTCAATTCCTAAGTTGTTTCAGAGGTTATTACCTCAATAGTTGCTTTTTTCCTATAACTTCATTTATGTTGTCCTATAGAGAGCGAAAGTATTTCAAGTATTTATGCAGTCAAATGTTTATACGCTTACTGTGAACTCTTCTGTTCACATAGCAAACTGAATTAACTGCACGCACTGATGTTTCTGTTAATGAGGTACAAAACCCAAGAAGAATCAGAAATCTTTGTTAAAAAAAATGCAGGCAGTTTTACTCTCATCATTATTACATCAAATATTACTTACATTGTACTTTCTCTCTAATAGCACCCACAACAACTTCAGTATTTTTCAAGATGCAAGCAAGGTCCTTAAGCCTGTAACTAGTAGCAAATTAAAATAGCCCCAAGCATGGGGTGAGAACAGGTTGAGATACAGAAGTGAAGGGAGATGATGTCATCTCCCAGCTCCCCAGCCTATCTGTAAGTTCTATTTGTACTTGTTTTCCAAACCAAAGTAGGAGTTATTATTCATAACATCCTGGGTCATGGATGTTTAAGAAAAAAACAATTAATTGAATTAGAGAGAGATAAATTCAGGACAAGCTGGAGACTTTCATGGATTTGTAACCCCTGGGAAGGCAAGAATGAAGAAGAAGGAAAAGAGAACAGCTTGGAAAAGTAACTTTGTTACTGCTGATTTGTCAGTTAACACTTAAAAAGAGCTTTCGGTTGAGTGACATTTTCTTTTGCACAGTAGTGATAACATATTGAAATTTTATTTTAGGAGCCTTAAAATTTGAGAACCTTTACAACACTTGCATGTTTCAGCCCCTCCCCCCAAGGTTCCCCAAGGTTCAAAAGGAATCTTCTTGGAGGAAAGTGAAAAAAACCTGTTTATTCAACAAACAAGGTGCATGCAGGCACAAGGGAAAAAATGAATAATATAGGTAATAAACTTTCTCTGTTGTGGAGAAAGACGGTGGAATTTTAGAGTCTCTTCTTTCTTCGGCTTAGCTCCTCCTGAAGGTTCAGCCCGGCTGGGCCAGGGGGTCTGGCAGCTCCTAGCGAGGGTCCTGCCGACTGTCTCCCCTGGAGATGGTCTGATTTTCCGAATGGGGAAAAAAACCAAGCCAAACAGTCCAAAAGGAGAGGGAAAAAAAGAGCAAAAAGTCACAGTCCCAGTGAGGGAGAAAAGAAAAGTGAGTTCTCACTATTATCTCAAAAAACCCCCAAACCATTCCAG
>VYZT01017256.1:0-18071 GCA_013400735.1 Pomatostomus ruficeps
CTGCTGAGCTGCGCGGTGATGGACACGGCTGACACGGAAAAGCAGAGCCAGACCAACCCGAACGCCCCACATCCATCAGACTCTTACAGCCTCTCTGCCAACCTATCAAACCAATAAACGTGGAATAAACATCAGCATTTAGCACACCATCTAAGCTGTGCTGCCCAAAAAAGTGGTCATAAACTAGGGAGTTTTATGCCAACCCCAAGTTCTGATGACTAATCTGGTTCTTTTATTCCAGCAAAGGAAAGCACAATGGCCACAGTGTCTGACTGCATGCTGGAAACGACAGCCCTCTGTGAGCTAATCCTGGGGATCTCAGCTGTTCGGAGCAGACAGTGGGGGAAGGTCCCATGCTTATGACTCACGCTACCATTTTTCTCTCTCCTATTGTTTTGCAAATTCTCTGCTTAATCTAAAATCCATTTCAACTAGAAACTTCCAGGCTCAGCGGAAACGTGAAGATAATATATTCCAAACAAGTGATGCTTCAAAGGGGCGTGGATCTACAACCTTTAAATCAATCTAATTGTGGGCTGGCACAGCCCTGCCCTCGTCACTGCCTTCTGAGCCTGTGCCCCTTCCTGTGCTCGCATGATCCCGCAGAGAGCAGATCTAGGAACTGACCGGGCTGGAAACCAGGCCAGTGCCACCACCAGGAGCCACAGGGAGCGGGAGGGATACAGGACATGTCACAAGATAAAGTTGTGGCAATCCAGATTTAGACAGGCCTAAGTGGAGGTGTACCACTAAGAGTTATCAATCATCCTGAACGAGCCATGTCTTAAAGGAAATGGGCACTCTGAGCTTTGGGTTTCACTTTAAGGTATTGATTTATGTCCCTAAAACATTTTAAATCTGTACATTAGCAGAAAAGTTATCCTACACATACTGGTAATAGATTCTCTTAATGGGATACATAGTAATGAAATTTTGTCTCGCTCGATCTTTAAGAGCAGATTCAAACTTCAAGGATTATGAGTTCAGGCAGGATAATGCCCGTTTTCCCTGCCTGATGGCTGGCAGTAACACTTGGAAGCTGCTTTTGATAATAGGTGGGATACCACAGTAGCCACACTTAGCTCTAGGAGCCTCTTCTGCTTCACTGCTTCAGCTTTGTTTAACAGCCCATTTTCGAGTGGTAAAACAGTAGCAGAAATGGCAATATATTTATGAAGACACGCTAAATAAAACTGTATTGCTTTTACAGGAATACACTCCAGACTAGATCCAAGTTATAACGCAACTCTCATGGGTCTGAGGGAGCAGGGAGAGGGCTGCAGGACAGGATCCCAGCGCTTCCCAGCGCCAGCTTTCCAAGCTGGGTGCCCCATGGCATGAGGCCAAACACACCTGCAGCAGCAAATGCACTGAGTGCCAGATCTTTTACCATCACCTTCCCATGCAAAGCATTTCTATCAGCCTGCCACCCTTCTGCACACAGGGGAATTCCCACCGAGCCATCAATAATGCATAGAGGCAGCCATCAGTCCACCTACTAATGAGCAGCTTCAGCACGCAGCACCTACTCAGAGAAACCAGGCCTGGAAGATGAGAGCATAGCCCTTAATAATTTACAAGGCTCATTAACCTTATCCCAAAAGACAAACAAAAAGAATGTGATAGCTACTCAGATTTCCAGGCCAAACCAAGACAGAGCATTTCAGAAGCCATTAGGATCTATCAGTCAATAAATACTCTCCAAATGTTCTTCTGTGGAATAACCTGTCAGCCAAAGAACCATCCATCTCGAAAAGCCTGTATTATTAGAGACACAATATCAGGAACCGTAAGAAGCTTGCGCTGATGAAAATTAGATCAGAAGGGTTTGAAAATTATTCAATATGGCAAAATCTAAAAATCTTTAGAATTTGCTATTTGAAGTAGACAAAACCAGTCCAGTCTGGTTCTGCATAGAATAAATGCCAGCCCTCTACAAATGTCAGGAGTGCCCAGGGACAGAATTCATATCCAACATCAAATACTCACTTTGGCAGCACAGCAGAGAACCAGGAGCGGGGAAAACAGCCCAGGTCTTGTCCTGGGACCGAACAAGCAGGTGATCCGTGTTCCCGCCAGGCACTGGTTACACAGGGACTGGCAGGAGCACCTGGGAAGGAATTATAATGATGCAGTTTGGTCCATTTGTGACGGCCAGATCTGCAGTTTATGCCTGAAACCCAACAAAAACAACCCTACCACAATTTGCTTGGTTTTCTTGGTGTCTCCGGCTACAAATCCACACCTCACTGCTGTGAAGCTGCCTTTCTCTCTGCACAAACACTCAGCAGCCACGAGGGGTTGCCTCCAGAGGGAAGCTCTCCAGCTACAGCTCCCCTTGTATCAGATCCCACACCGGTTACCATATCCTGTGCCTGCTTTGAAGTGCTCCTAGAGGAGATAATCTAAATGCTGGGGGAGCAGGCTGAACAGCCAGTCAGCTCTGTGGGAAAGGAGCAGGGCCTGGGCTCTTCCCTGGCTCTGCCGAGCAGGTGCAGAGCAGAGCTGGGAAGCTTTGGGAGCTCCACCTCCTTCCCCACTCCACTGACACTGCTCATGGGGGTCTTAGAAGGGATTTTTCCCGGGCATTGTATCTGAGCTGCTGCACCTCTCTTCCCTGTCCCCATGACCAGGGAACGCTCCCTTCCAGCTCCAAAATCAACAGGCAGAATTGCTGCATGTATAGGATAAAACCAGTGCAACTCCAGATGTGCTTCTTACCGCCCATGCCTATCGCATTCCTTCAAAAAGCAGGACACAAACCACCATTTACTGTCGATCATTCTGAAATGACAGCAATTAAGGAACGTGCTATTTCCCTAATTACCATTTCCTTTTCATAAAGGCCCCTCACTCGCAGCAGTTGCTGTTGGAGCAGCGAGGCAGAGCCCTGCGCTGCGTGTCTGCCACTCGCTCCTTCCCGAAGCTCTCTCCACACAAACACCTTCCCCTGAAGCCTTTGCTCCGTGTGCCACATCACACGGGGTGTTCAGCTGCTTGACAGCAGTTTGGGTCTACAAGGAGGAAAAACAGCACTTAAAATAAGCCTGAAGAACCATGAATTAATTAAAACAAGGAATGGAAAACTATGCATCCATAGTGCTGATAGAAATTATCAAAAGCACAATGGTTATCTTCCTGTAAACAGTTTAAACTGAGGTTTCATATTGCATATTCTTTTGAAACAGGACACAAAGATTAAGGAATAGGTGGTATCTTTTCAAACTTTCTTTTGCAAGTAGAGTGTATCCTTAATGTTTAAACTTAATTAAACTCAGAATAACTAATTCCAGGCAGTAAAAAAACCCCACATCTTAGAAGAAAGGTGATCTGACCGGGCAAAATTATTATTCCAGTGCATGATCTGGGACATGTGAAGATTAAATATTAGCAGCATACATTCATGGAAGGAAAATAAGAAGATGGCATGTTAACAAATACAGTTTTTCCTTCTGGCTTTCAAGAGGTTACATCAAGTTCATTACACATAAAAACTTAAAATACTTCAAAATAAAAATTTGTATGTATTAACTTGTCAGACCAACACAGCAACGTCTCAGCCTATAAACAGCACTCCCTGACCTACACAGCTCTGGCTAAATAAGCACTATTCCTGTTTCAAAAGAGAAAGATCCAGCTCTGGGTGATGTGCAGTGTGACTGGGCCAGTCTCCTGAGAGCGTTCCTGACTGCTCAGCGGGGCCTCACCCTGTCACACCTCCCGAGATGAGCACACAGAGTCAGGCTCAGCAGGAAGACATCTCTAAGGTTACTCTTCATCAAAATTAAAGCCAGTAACTGGTGTAATTTATCTGGACCCACGTTCAGCGGTGCCGTATTTCAGTCCCAACACGCCTTTCTTCCACAGCAAAGTGCTTTTCTAATAGCCAGAAGTAAAAGAATTTTTGAAAGACCATTCTGTCTCCAAAGAGACCATTAGGATCAGTTTTCCATTCTAAACAGGAATTCCTATCTTCTCAAGCGGCTCCAGCTCCTCCAAAATAACCAAACCATCCTGCGCCTTGTCGAGCGCTCACCTGCCAAGAGCAACAAACACTTCCCAAGGAGGAACAGCACAAACCGAGAGCTATTCTTTAATGGCACTGAAGCCTGAACCAGTGAAAATTATTGTTGCTTTTCCTGGAGTGACAATTACCAAAGGTTTAGCCCAGAAATAATCTTTTTCTTAAAAAATTAGGCTACTAAGATGTGCTGCCTTTCCCCATTTGCTTTTTGTCACAGATATTTAAAGATCTGCAACCTGCAAGTTAGAGATTATCTACGGTAACACTTCCAGGACTCATATTTGTACATGTGAATGCTATCCAGAACTTTCTAAACCAGTATTTCCCAAAGTTCTGCGGTTTCCACCTCTAAGTCTCGGTCCTTGGTAAATTTTATTTGCAGATGCCATTATAAAGTTTTTAATTTAAAAATCTTAAGGCAACACAGACCTGTGAGGCGTTTCCTAATTTAAAAATCTTAAGGCAACACAGACCTGTGAGGCGTTTCCTAACACAGCGACGGGCCATAAACACCAGGTATTTGGTGGTGTCTGCAGTGAGGAAAACGCACACACCACATTCACTCACTGAGACCTGGGTGGGATTATTCACCAGGGGATCTCCCCGTGCCCCTTCCCGGCCTGCACGCTGCTCAGCAGCCATTCCTGCACTCGGGAACCTTGTTTTTCACACACACTCCTCTCCTCAGGCACTAAAAGTTTCAGAACAGCTTTCCCATTCATAACAGGCCGGAACATTTTGCCTCCAGACCACACACAGAAGGCTCAGCTTGACAGCTCGGCTGCTCCGGAGGCTGTGAAGATGCTGCTGCAGGGATGACAAAGGCCCCGGTTCTTCCAGCCCCTGCAGGAGCTGCCCAGCTGAGAATCCAGAACTTCCCCTGCAGCCCAGCTGCCCTGGGAATTGGCTCAGGATGCACATTCCCTGTCCTGGGAGCACAGCACGGCCACACCGACTGACAGGCTGCACACAGGACCCGAGTTGTGCCCGAGGAGCCCAGGTTTTCTCACAGACAGGTGAGAGAGATTACATGGACAAATCACTCTTCCAACGGGCCTTCAGGGCAGCAGCTTTCAATGCTGACTTTTTATTAGATACTTCATTAAGTTATTGACAACCTTTATTTTCCTTTCTGAAACTGCGCAGATTTAATTAATTTTTTTAACAAGACAAGGTATGCATTCCCTGAGGATCTTATGTTACTTCATTGCTATAGATTAATTTTCTCTATTCTCTACTCCTTTATAATTCATTCCTCTGTTCAAAGAGGTCTTCTCTCCCCATGAAAAACTAACGTAACATCAAAGCTGCAATGCTGTGCTTTTCTCAGCAGTACGAGAAAGCGATACGTGAGATAGCAAATTTTTTATCCTAGAATTTTGAACGGTACCTTGTGATATAATTTATGGCGTGAAACCTTACAGAACTTTGACATTTTCTATTTTTTATGATTTCCAGTCACCGTATATAGCAACAAAACGAAATACATCAAATATATACCAACTTGATAAAAAAATGTGATGTTCAATTCTCCATTTCAAACACCACAATGTAAACTCCTCCGCAATGCCACCCTGCCTCCTGCAGACACACAAGCTCATCTCTGCACTGCTGCCTCTCTCCCCTGTTGAAGGAAGCACTGAATTCAAGCAGGAAACATTCTGCAGCACAATTGTTGAGCTGTTCCCGAGGGACAGTTGCAGTTTCATGGCTTAATCACTCCAACTTTCCATTTTGTTAATAACACAGTTGAATAAAACTGATCTGATGCTACTTGTGCATTCATTTTAATGAGCCCCTGGAAAGAAATGCCTACACTGAAGCCTGCCCAGATCTCCCGAGTAAGTGGGAAAAGTTCTGCACAAAGATTAGAAACATCTTCAGCTTCTATGCATCAGTAACATCTTTTTGATCCCGAATCCCACTTCTGCTCAGACGAAAAAGAAGTTTTAGAGAAAGTTTCTTAGTTATATATGAAAATCAGTGCCTGAGCTAACATAATCCTCCAACCCCAGCTTCCCCTTCCAAATCTTAGCATATTAATCTCCTTTCCTTTTAGCTGCTCCAGTTCTTGCATAACAATGCCATTTCCTGAACTCAAATCTCCACAAATAAACCTTAAAGCTGAATAATACATTATTAAGCCCTGTGAATATTCCCTTAAGCAGGGCATCCATAAAAAACTGGGCTACACTGTCACAATTCAGCATCATTTTCTTGGTACTTTCAGGGTGAGAACAAGAAGCACTGCAGCAGCCAACAACCGAAAAATCTTTCTGAGACAGAAAACTTCTACCCTCTGCAGGGGAGGTTTTTAATAAACTGCTAATGCTTTGTTTAAAGCCTCATCCCTCCATGAGCAGTCCCTTATTTCTCTGTGGATACGTGCTTTGCACAGGCTCACAGGGGACTCCTGGACGGGTATTTTTAGGGGAAGGAAAAGCACAGTGCATCCCCAGCTTCCTGAGCAGCCCCAAGCCACACACCTTTCCCAAGCGTTCACACTGTCAATGCTCAAACATTCCCCTAAACGATTATTCCTACAACATGAACATTTAAAAAGCATTTCACCTAAGAAGGATGCTCGGTGTGATTTGCCTGCTCGCTCAGTTTTGATCTGTTCCTTTCCTAGTGCAAATGCTCACTGGAGGTTAAAATGTGTGTAATTACCGTGTTCAGGCTCCAGCTCGAGCACAGGCTGGAGATTCTGTGCATTAGGTATTATCTCAAATGAGCTCCCTCACGTGTGCCTGGCTGGATGAGGAGGATGGCAGCTTGTACATGGACACGGTACCCAGGACACTTTCCACTACAAGTCTGTCTCCAGCAAGGAAAAAATAAATCATCTTGAAGAGAAACTACTACAGAGGAGAAATGTACTGGACTTGAGAGGGCAAAATTTATTTCACAATTCAGTCCATTAATGCAAACAATTCATTATCACGGCTCTATCATCCACTCAAGACCCGTGAGATCCCTTTTCTCGAAGGGGTTGGAGAATACAAACAGTATTACTAAGAAAAGATTAATTACCTGTTGTAGGCTAACCATTAAAAAATGTCTTTGCAGTAATCCCCAGTGAGAAAGGCTGACTGACATTCAGCAGGACAAGACAGCGATTCACACGCTGAAATCAGACAAGTTCATCACACAGGGAACAAGGAGCAGGGAACTGAGAAACAAAGGCACACAATCTCTCCATTTAAACATTTTTTACTCAGCCACACAGCAATATGCACACAGCCCTGCCCCTGCCTGACGCAGCAAGCGCTCAGCACCTTTATCAGCTCAATTCTTGGAGCGCTGAGCCTGGAGCATGCCTCGGCAGGAAGAAATGCCAAGCAGTGAAAAGAGCGGAGCCGAAAGCTCTCAGTGCCAGTCCAGCCTCAGCAGCGCTTCCCTAAGGAAAGAGCAACAGAAATCAATGCAATTTTTAAAAAACTGACCCTGAAAATTTACAGACCAGGAAACAGCCTCACAGCTCTTGGAGTGTTGCCACCAGCACCAGCACTTTGTCACCTCCCTCCCTGTGCCCTCTAAGATACGTCCTCCGAAATGAGCCTGAAAAATCAGCTGAAATGGAAGTGAAGAATCTAGAATGACAGACCAGATCTCAAGGTATAATTATCTTCAGTAAAAAAAAGAAAAAAAGAAAAAAAAAGGAAGCCTGAAAACAAAATCACAATTTAATCCACCCCATTTCAGCTCACTGTGTCACACTGACACCTCTAATTCCAGTATCTTACAAGTCTAGACATCTGTCTCCAAGTTTTAATCTGAAGCTAAAAGCTGGGCAAAATCGATGCAGTGGGAATCCAGCAGCGCACCAGACTCTGTGAAGAAGAGCCCTTTTTACTTTGCTAAGGTACAAGACACGTTTGCAGGGCATTCTGCTCTGAAACATCCGAATTCATTCAGTTGTAACTTTACTCACAAAATCATCGATTACTCCCTCCACAATTACATTTAAAGTAAAGCTTCTGGAGCTTTGTTTTTCTCTTGAAATAGCACAGAAGCAGCTGAGCCATCCTGAGCCCATCTGCACTTCAACAAAACTTCTCTTAAGGTGCAGATTTACAATCTGTGTAAGAAGATAAAAATCTGCACTTCTGGTGGAAGGGACTATCCCTGCACTGCCCCGGCAGCTGCAGCTGATGAAAGTGCTTGTGGCTTGTGCAATCAGCCCGATAGATGTGCTTCCTAATCCGGCTGGAGACTAATCCCCCGCACAAGCAAACTTCCAGCCAGATTGGCAATTCAGCTTCATGCTTTTCATATTACTGCAGTTCAAGAGTACATACAAGAGGCGACTCTAATTTCCTAGCGTGCCATTGCTTTTTTTTTTTTTCTTTTTTTTTGGTAAGTTATTTCTGATCATGGAAACACATTTAGAGAAAGGCTCTTCCAGAATTGTGGTAACTCTTAGGTAAAAAGTTGAGTTGGGCATGGTATAACAACATTCTCAATAAACTTTAAAACTTAATCTGTGTAAATTGCACATCCTTATTGGTACTCTAAGAAAATGAAGTTTATTGCTATGTGCCCTCCCCTAACAACTGCCAATCAAATAAATGGAGGGTTAGAACTACTGTGCCCTAAATCTGCAAATTTTGGGGAGAAAAGTAAACAAAGACTGCTGAGGAAGGCTTGACAGTTCAAGGATGCACTGGGTGTGACAAGGGGACGCAGGTGGAACAGACCAGGACAGGAAAATGAGGAACCAAAGGGAAAGTGTTGTGGAAACCAAGCTCTCTCCTCTACTCAGAGATGGTTAAAAAAACCCCATAAACCCCAGTTTTCCAAGAACTTGTTTTCTGCTCCAAACTGAGAGGAGTAAACATTTTTTTCAAGGAAATTACAGAGCTTTTTTCCTGTGATACCACCACACAATACAACCCGAAGTTAACAGGTTCAACAAAATATATTTCAACTCCTTTGGAGAAAGAAGTGTAAAGTAGCTCAGGACAATTAATGCACTTCTGTGAATTGTTTTGGTCGTAAAACTGACACTTTTCACTTCAAAAACGTCTATTCACCTTTTCCAAATGTGAGCAGACTTGTATTTCCACCATAAATCTTATCTTTCCAGCCTAACACTGAAAATTTTCCACTGACCTCAAGTGCTTCCATTTGCCTGTAAATCCCAAAAGGATCATCAACAACATAAAAGCTCCAGCTGAGCAGATCCCAGATCCATTACTGTAGAATGGGCTGGATAACTGATCCATAACCATAAAATATTTATCTACATTTGGCACGCAGCTATCAAACACCATCAAGTTCATTAGGCACTTTGGTCCAAGGACACACTTCTTGTGAAATCTTGGAATAATTCTTGCAAGAAGTTGGGGTGTGATTCCAATCACCACAGCTTATTTAGAATATAATCTGTCTACAGAAGAATAATTGGTTAATTTGCAGATCACATAATCAGAAAATTCTGACAGAATCACCTCATTAATTCCTCCCTCCTACACGCACTGAGTAAAAGTCACAGGAAAAAACGCTCACACTGTTTTAAATTGGTCACTTCAGCTTCAGTCTGGGGTTATTTTCACCCTGAACAGAAAAATGGAAGTAATTTTCTTAGCCTGGCAAGAGCTTGTCTCTTGAATCCACATTAATAGCTGGCTTTCGGTTCTGAAGATCAGATTTGATTAGTTCCCTGAACAAAACCCAAGGATCAGCAGCTAGTCCCTAAAGAAAGCCTCTTCTTCTGGGAGAGGTTTTGTCCCTTTTCCCCAGCCTCTCACAAAGAGGATGCAGTCACCCCCAGACACAGCATCCCAGATTGGTGCTTTTTAAAGTGGCTCTGAGATTGGGTTATTAGAGGATGAGATCCACTCAGTCCATCTCCCGTATCAGCCAAGCTGAACGTGTTGGATAATGAGAGTTTAGCACCTGGAGACAGGTGGAAACTGAATTTCTCAATATATGGATAAAGGACAACCCATTTTATTCATGTGTATCTAAGAAACAAGGAAGGGAACAAAAAGAAGAGCAAGTTACCAAAATACAACTGCTGCAATACATTA
The DNA here is from genome assembly GCA_013400735.1 of Pomatostomus ruficeps. Taxonomy (NCBI): domain Eukaryota; kingdom Metazoa; phylum Chordata; class Aves; order Passeriformes; family Timaliidae; genus Pomatostomus; species Pomatostomus ruficeps. Next base: position 10,060 of record VYZT01017256.1, read on the forward strand.
CCTAAACAAATATTTACAGCCCTAGCCAAATCTATTTGTTAATATGTGAATGTATCAGAATGAAATCACTAAATAATCCTGCCAAAACCTTCTGGAGACAAAACCCCTTCTGTGAGAACCCAGGGGTAAAGCAGACAGGCTTTTTATTCTGCTTTTCATTAACAATGCAAACCAGCAAGACCAACCAGAGACTGCAACAATTCCAGCCTCACTTGTTCCAGTGAACCATTCCCGAGACTACAGAGATAATCAAAATCACTGGCAGGACAAGGCAGCCTGGGACAAGCCTGGTTTGAAAGACAGGGATTGCAGCTTGACAAGTTCCACTTTTGTCTGTAGACAGCAGAGGAGAACAACTCAAACATACCCCAAGAAGCAGAGAAAACTGCTTTCTAAGTTTCTAAAAATAATTATTTTCTGTTGTACTCCTAATTCCATGAAGATGAAACTCCTAAAGTTCTGAATTATTTTAAACTCCCAGAACCTGAACAAAAATGATTTTTCCAGAACTGCAGCACCACTTGCAATACACTCAGAAGACAAATTCCGCTCATTTTCCAACATTAAAAAGCAGATGTTCTTCCATGCATTAACAACACTTGATTATAAAATGAATTTATCCTCAGTGCAAAGAGGAGTGAGCATAACGGCTCCCTGAAGGCACAGCTCCGAGGTACGAGGGCTATTAGTTCAATTTCTTTTTCAAATGCTGCCGAGAAGGATGACAGGAAGAAAGCTTCCAGTTGTCCTGCTCCTGATCCCCCGGCCCGTGGATGCCTCACTGCAGATCTCCCTGCCCTGAACTCCCAACACACCGACTGCAACCTGTGTGGTCGCTTTAGAACAGCTCAGGGACAGCATTTTGGGTTCCCAATGATTATTTTTTTAAAACCTGGGATAGCAAGAGAAGGTCACTTCATTTAAAGAGCCCACAGGAATCTCGTAACATTTCAAATGGTTTTATTTGTGTGTGAAGATAGACGTTTGTGTGGGACATGGAGGGGAAACCTTGGGTTTATATGTTAGTTTATTTGGGCAGAGGACGATTGCTGGTTTCCTACCAGTGTTTTTGCTGAATTGCTTTGCTAAACTCTCTATAGTATTGATTACATGTTAAAATATTTCACGGGTGCAATTAATGAAGCAGAAATAAGACAGCAGTGGAATCGCTCAACAGCAAAAATCATCAAAAGGGGAAGCAAATCTGTGTTTGGGAGTGTGAGAACAACAAGCACCAGCGGTACATTGAAACAGCAGAGATACATTGAGGGAAATACACGTGCAGCCAGGCACATCAGAGCGAGGGGGAAACCAGAAAGAAGCATGAAGGGCAGAGGAATGAGCAGAATGAAGGGCGATTGAGTAACAGCCCCTGCAAAGGGGACCTTCTTGGAGAGATCTGATCTCGCTGCTAGAAATTCTTCTGCAAAGAACAGATAGCCTTTACAGCAGTCCACAGGAATTAAAATTCACAGCATGCTGCGTCACTAAGCCCAAGTCCTACAAATAACTTGATTTTAACCACATCCTATAGGCTATGTTTAGCCCATAAATGTTTCATTGCATTTTTCAATAACCAGTTACTGGCTCTACCTCCAATTTTTCCCAATAAACCCATCAGAAATGTACACCATGTGGGAGTACGGGCAATGAATCTTTTCTTTTGTGACAAACTCAACTTGGAACATTGTCACCTCCCCACCCAGCTGTCCCAAATCTTGTTGCTGCTGCTCTGCAGGTCTGCTGCTCCACAGGCACCTCCCACTGCAGGAGCTAAGCCCCCAAGGTTTCCATGGCCTGCTCGCCAGTGCAGCCCTGGGAACCTGTGCTCTGCACAAATGAGAGAGCGACGAATTGGTGATAAGCAGATGGAATGCAATATGGCCAAGGGGCTGTAGACAAAATTGTACAACATAGCTCATCCCTGGTGATGCTGACATCCTTCTGCGTGGCCACAGCTTGAGCTCACCTGGGTAAACAGAACTCAGCTAAACAAGCCCTTGCCTCATTGCCAGGTTTTCTGGGATCCGTTTCTGGATGCAGGTACACGAGTACAGGTGCTAATGCAGGACAGGAGGTGCAAGCAGCTCTTTAAAATGCTCGTGCAAGTGTCTGCCAAACACTGCTCCCATCTGAGGCTCTGGGCAACAACGAAGGAGTTACCTGGGGAGGGACCCCAGAGCCATTCCCTGCTCTGCTGGCCCCAGAGCGCGCTCTGGTACCTCATCACCCGCCTCACCGTTCAGGGACAAAACCAACACAGATCTTTAACAAAAGTTATGGTGACGCAGAATGAGGAGTTTCCTGTAATTCCATTGAGTTAAATACAGAGGTTCCTCTCCCTTTCCATGTCCCTGGTGCCAATGGCTCTCTCCTGTGTGCTGCTCCTGATGGTTCTGAGCGTCAGCCCCGAGCCCATCTGAACTGCAAACCCTAAAGCTGCCTTTGCTTCACTGCAGTAACTCCCTGCTGCTCTAACAAGTTGGCTCAAGTTCAGCCCACAGGTGCTGGTGTCGGGGGAAGAAGCAGCTGGGAGAGGAGGGAAGAGAGGAGGAAGAACGAAGCCATTATTTTCGGATTAATTTAGGTGCTGCTTCACGCTACAGTTGAGAGAGGGAACGGAAGTAAGACCTATAAAGAGAAAAGTACTGCTGCAGGGTAATTAAGACCTAGGAGTAAACATGCCAAATGGTGTTTGCCACATGACAACAAACAAATGTGAATCAGAATGTGAATCAGCTCTGGAGCAGAGAAGGGAATGTTTTCCGTGCTATTCAGGAAGCCCTGCAATTGTTTGGGCAAGGTGTGAGTCATTAACTCTCGCATGAACAAGTGAGACATCCACAGCTATAAATACTTGACATGCTTCAAGGGCCCTTCGGAGTGGAAGAATGGAAATCTATATGTACTTTCTCAAAATTACAGAAGCGTGAAGCCATGCATCACTTCACAGATTTTGATTTGTTGTGTTTAGGCCCTTCTGAATCGCATTATCCAAGCATGACGAGCTCTAACCTTGAACGGCCCTGCTTTCTGGCTTCTGACGCTCTGGGTAGCTGAGCAGCTCTTTGGGATAAAAGATGAGAGGCGCAGGAACTGATGGAATGCCATTTTAATGCAGCACTTTTGTATGTCTCAATTGGTAGCTGATCACAGCCATTAAGCAAAATTACCTTTCTGATGGCAACCAAGACTCTCATGGCAACAGTCGCATGCCATAAAAACAATCCTCCTCTTCTTTGATTTCGCATCTGCTCGCAGGAGCTCAGCATGAAGGCAGTAAGGAAGTTTTACTGCCATCTTGCAACATTGACTTTTATGGATTCTTCAGACTATAACACACTGAAGCTCTTCTTAATCTATTTCTAACTCCTAACATAATTTATTACTTTTAGACACAGGTAAAAAGGCTGGTTGGACTTGAGCAGGGTTTTCATTCCCGGGTGAAACCCACCACAGTTACACCAGTGCAGTGGGATTATCAAGCCCCGGTGAAGGGCTTGGCTCCTGAGCCAGATTTAGCCAGTCTGGCAGCCTAATGGCAAATATTAGTGTAATAATCCAAGAATAGATCCCATTCCTTCAGATGTGCAGCTTTAACGTTTTTCCCTATGAAAGTCATCAAGCTGAGATGGTATTAAACGCCTACACAATCCTTCTGGAAGAAAATATGATTTTTTTCCCCCAGGATGGGTTCTTCAAAATGATTCTTGCGCTGCCTTTTCCCTTGGATGTAAAGGATTCCAAGGAATACCCAGGGACTAGACAGGATCACACTAGAGGCACCTTCCAGAAGGGAGTCACCAAACACCCCAGCAGTCCCAGCTAACCCAGGTTCAGGGTAAATGCACTACTCTGTGACTGACAAACTCCTGGGAAAATGGATTGCACAACAGGAAGAGGGTAAAACAGAGCTCAAGAGCCTGGACACACATGAGAGTCATGCATTTATCCCAACCCCAAATCTCAGAACAGAAACAAGAGGAACACAAAGAATGCTTGGCTTTATGTAAGCACACGGAAAGTATGATTCTGCAGTATCATAAAGATGCAATTACACTCCTATGTAACTAGTGATATCCTTTAATTCAAATTTATTCCAAAATTCCCATTAAAAACTCTTTAGAACTATACTTCCATTTTCCTTAATTTAATAAAAAGTTACAAAAAAGTATTTTAATGAAAAACTTATTTTCTCCTAAACATGTCTAAGTTATTTTGTCCTCAAGAGAGATTGATCAAGGTATTCTTACAAGCCAGCTGAGCTGTAAAACCTACAATGAAGAGTTTTTGAGAATGTAAAAGTCTGACTGCCCAGCCTGTGGCTGCATTTGAAATGCTGCAGCACCAGTTAAATGCAGACTGCATCACACCCAACTTCCTTAAGGCTGGGAAACCAGTGCAGTACGAGGTGAGATCCCTTCCTTTGCTGGCAAGTTCCAGGTTTCACTAAACTCTCTCACTGAGTGCAGACTGTCAGTTGTTGCACACTTGGCATTACAGCCTGTTCACAAAGCGAGCACCTTCCCATACATTCAGTAAACACCTCCCATGTTTCAAAACCTACAAGGCTGAAACAAATATTCCCACTTACTGCTTCAGAGCAAGGAAATCAAGAACCAGAGATGAGCTCATCATGACGGGTCCTGCGTGCCAGAGCTGCCCAGACTGCAATGTGATAACACAGAGTCTCACAACTGCAGCTGCACTGCCCTGCTGGTGCATTTGTGCAGCCACCAGGGCACCGCTGACAATTTGTGGAATAAAAGACATCTAGAGAGAAATGAATTACCTTGTACCGTGCCATTGGTGCATCTTCCCTCCTCTGTCATCCCAGGAAGCAGAAGGAAACTGCTCCTGCACCGAGAGCTGCCACAGGTACCTGTGCCTGAGGACAGGGAGGCTTGGGGACCTGCTGCTGAGAACTCACGAGCTACATTTGCAGCGTGGTTCATGCAGCGCTTCTCTGACACGGCAGCAATGAGAAAAACAAGTTTGTCTCACTTTCAAGAAGTCTGAAGTAGCAGTAGGGCTTTTCAGCCTGGAATCACAAATCACTTAGCACTGTGCAATTTAGGAAGGAGCCAGGGGATGCAGGTTTTCCACAGCAGGGCCCCGTCAGGCTGGGGAGCCAGGCAGCAATCAGCCCCGATCTCCCTGAACACGCACCCTTGGACTAAAACACAGGATGGGAAAAGCCAAGTGTGCAAAGAGAGAGACCCACATGTACAAACACATCCAGTTTCAGAGAAGTCTCTCCTGAACGTTACATTCAAAGGAAGGCACCACAGTGAAGTGGTTCTGCCCAAGGAACTGCAAAAAGCAGCCCAGCCATCCTGCTGGGGTCACTGAGCAGAGGTTCTGTCCCCCAGGGGCACAGGCAGATGCTGCTCCCTCAGCCCAACAACTCCTCTCTTCAGCAGAGGGGTGACAGACTTCACCACTGCAGTCTTTTCTCACATAACCAGACAGCTGAGGAATGGAAAAAACCCCACCTCATCTGCAAGTGGGCTGAAGGTACCAGTCAGGAATAAAAACTTGCTCTTGTCAGGTGGAGTGATTTATCAGGCTGCTGTCTCGCAGCAAGAATATGGAGAATGCCTGTGCAAGCTCCTTGCGGTGCAAAGGAAAGAAACGGAGATTTCAGATGTTTAAACCCCTAAGTAAACGAATCAGCCTCACTCTGTGCTGAAATCAAGGCAGAGCTATTGCAGCTGCCCTGCACCGTGGAGGCAGGAAACATCCTGCAGCTGAGGCATGACTGACAGGCAAGGGACAACGTCCCCTTGGTGGATTCCAGCTTGATTGGGAAAGAATTTACCAGTCTGCATCCACAGAGTGCTGAACAGAACTGGAGGAAAGTGGCTGGCAGGTCTAAGGACTTCATAAGTTTCCGAGTCAAAAATAAAATTATCGGTGTACAAAATATTCTGAAAAAAATCTTTGTTAACCAATTTTTATTTTTTTGGTAAGTTTATATCCTGATTTTTAGTAATAGTAGTGGCAATGAGACACACACAATGGTCAGCAGTACTCATCCACAAGAAACATTTTGGGAACATATCGGTGTTCCAGGCTCTCAGCTCTGCCCCGTTCCATTTTCTCTTTGATGTCAGTAAGTTATTCATCTTACTAGTTTAAGCTTTATCTTTTGATCAGGCTTTTGTAATACATAATTTGGAAATTAGTTTCTTAGAGGGACAAGAGCTGTCAAATCAGATCAACCCCAACAAAGCAGTAACAGCTTAGGACAAGTCAGAGCCAAAGTTGGAATTTCAGAGCATACGTGCAAGTTATTATTTTCTGAAAACCACAGTGTTGACATTACAAGGGAAGCAAAGAGAGGAAAGATCCTATCTCCTGAGCCCTGGATCAAATGACTTCACCACTCACCCACTGCCCCTGGTTTCCCTGACAGACAGCGATCTGAGACAGAACCAGCCTGTGGGTTTTGGAGCACGAAGGGAGAAAAGGGAACAAACTACAACGCTGCAGCTGAGTCTCCAGAGGATGTAGAAGCACTCAGAGGTATTTTAAAGAGCAGAATCATTTTCTGGAACCTTGCAGATATCAAATATGGGGACAACTTGAAATAAGCCACAGTCTGTGTGCAAGATATAAAAACCAGGAGCCCAGAACTCAAACAGCGTCTGCAGTTTCCTATGGCTTCTTTCAGCAAACTTTTTTCAAAGTAATTGTCAAAGATATTAGATTCCACTATTTCGAAGATGGTATCTACTAGTTCTTAATTTATGCTAGCCTCTTATCTTTGAAGCAATTCAGTTTCTGTCTCGGTGCCTAATTTCCATTTTACACATCCTATAATTGTGTTTGTCCTTTTGTCCTTTAAAGTTGACTTCTGAAGATTCCCATCATTAACACATCTACAACGAACAAACAACTTGCTCTTTCTGTGTCCTTCGGTTGAGATCTAATTATTAAAGTTATAATTATTTCTCTTTACATATTTTAATAAGCTGGAAATCGCTTTAAATTGCTCTCTTACTGAAAGCTGCGGGCTTGGACACTTCTTTCTTTAGGAAGGGATTTGTGCTTTGCAGAGGTTTCAGACCCTTAACCTGTAAACTGACTTGTTGCATGAGTTACTGTTCACTTTGCCTTCTATCAAGTCCTGGTTATTTTCAATCCTATTTAGTTTCCCTTTGCATATTTAGGAACTACTCCTCTCAGCCCAGAAACTTTATGCGGTGTTTCTAGAATTCCTTACTTAGATTTTTAAACATTTTATCTTCTCTCTCCTTTCTTCAGCATCTATTTTCTTAATGGGTAAAGCATGAACCTCATTTTCTTTGGATATGGACACGCTAACGCTTTTTAACACGTAAACCCAAGAGCTGGCAAGCCCTCTCCAAGATGAAAAAAACATGAAAAATAACTCCCAACGTTGAGCTATGCTTATTTCACGATACAGACGCTTTTCTATACAGGAAAGTATAAATAGTGTCCACAGCTGTGCAATTTATCCTCAGCCATTAAATGTCTCCACAGTCTCACAATTTCTAAAAGTGTCTGCGCTGCCTACAAATGAGCTGCATTAATATAAACAGCGTGTGAATGTCCAGCGAGCCTGCAAAACAAAAGCCCCAGGAACAGACCTGAACTAAAAGGTGCCGCTTGCAGATTTAAAAAATAAGAGCTTGTAACTATTTCCCAGTTGATCAATTTGCCAAGAAGCCTTTCCAATGTTTTGATGCCACAGTCTTGAATCCCTGGTTTAGACGCCTGGAGGGGAATGGAGAGCTTGTTTGGAGAGCGTGGAGGCAGCGATGCCCTCTGTGCTGGGCTGAGCGCTGCACCCCAGGCATCCCGCTCAGCGCCCGGCCCCGTCTGCCCCCCAGAGCACCCCGGGCATCCCGCTCAGCGCCCGGCCCCGTCTGCCCCCCAGAGCACCCCGGGCATCCCGCTCAGCGCCCGGCCCCGTCTGCCCCCCAGAGCACCCCGGGCATCCCGCTCAGCGCCCGGCCCCGTCTGCCCCCCAGAGCATCCCGCTC
>VYZT01017256.1:18173-30468 GCA_013400735.1 Pomatostomus ruficeps
GCACCCCAGGCATCCCGCTCAGCGCCCGGCCCTGTCTGCCCCCCAGAGCACCCCGGGCATCCCGCTCAGCGCCCGGCCCTGTCTGCCCCCCAGAGCACCCCGGGCATCCCGCTCAGCGCCCGGCCCCGTCTGCCCCCCAGAGCACCCAGCACCCCCCAGCCAGACAGGACGGAATAACCTGCATGGATGAAAACAGGGGATCACCACCAGGTATGCCCAGGAAACGCCACTGAACGTGGGTTTTTTGGCTCAAATCCTAAATAAACGAGTCCGTGATACGGATATACCCTGTTAAACACCCAGCACTGTTCACTCACAGCACTTTGCAGAGGAATAAGTGAGACTAAAATAAGCTGTGCACTGTATCTTATCTCCATTTCAAGAATGAGCAAGTTTCTTAACCTCTTTGTCTCAGTTTCCAAGGCTACAAGTGAGGCATGACAAAGGCAGGAAGAAAACCCAGATATTTTTTGGCTCTCAGTTTTTTCTCTTTTTTTCTGTTCAGTCATCTTATCTTGTTAAACTGTGGGATTTAGTTATTTAAGCATAGATATTACTCTGTGTTCAGCCTGGTTTTTTGGTGATTCTAATCAGTTTTTCTCTATCCAAATCTGGCTAACTGTTTGGTGATTAAATTTGATCACTTTTTGCTTATAAGCACATAGAAGTAATCAAGGAAACAAAACCCTGACCAGCACTAGTGGAGGAAAGGATACATTCCTATAAAATAAAGTTAAACCAAGCTATTTTTAAAGGTATGCAAATGACGTGAGAGAAGACAGGAAACCACATTTAAAGTGTAAATCAAAGCCATTGTTTTGTAAAATTTCTGGAAAAGCTTTGAAAAGTGGCTTTTTCTACTTTTCTCTCGCAGAATTTCTTTGTTCGCTAGGAAAGGCTGAACAAAGCAACAGGAAAATGAAGAGATGTTCCTCCTCTGGCAGAGAAGTAACGAAGTCTCCTCCCCCTTCCAAAGGGGATCACAGTTTGCCAGCTTTGGCAGCCACTGTGGTATTTAAAATAGAAATGAATCCCAAAATGTGATTTGGCAAAGGCCCGCTGAAATATTCCGAAAGTCTGTTTTCCCTCTTTTGCACTTCCTTTCTGCCGTGGCAGTAATAGCGAGAGATGCTCTGGGGCAGCTCGGGGATGGGCGGCAGACAAAGAGCCCCATGAACTTTGGCACACATGGAACACCCGGATCACACAGAGCGGCTTTGTGCCGCCCGGGCTCCTTGTATGGGCACGGCCCAGGGCGCTGGGCCACGTCCAGCAGCTGCTCTCACTCACGCTCACGCTCAGCCTGGGTTCCACCGCAGCCCCTCCGCGCCTCCCCACGCCCAGAGCATCCCTTCCTCTGGCACGGGCACGAGCCAACAGCCACAGCTCGCCACGGGTTCCAGCCACTTTCAGCACACACACAACTATGATTTTCATAACTCTTGTTTTTACCTCCGTTGAGGTGGATCCTACAAGCCAGAACGCACAGCGTTTTAGAGATGTGCTGTGCTGAAAGAAAATACAAAGAAAATACAGGTGCAAAAGATGAAGGGTTCACACCTTTGATTCATCGCTCACTGCCAGACTGAAGCACGGTAGCTAGAGTCAGCATGCAAGAAACTCCACTCCAAACAACTGCTTTGGAGAAAAATTACAAACTATGAAACGCCACCTGGCACTGGGTGGGGACAATAAGCCAGTTGTCACAGATGCCTGAAGCAGCAGCAGAAAGCAAGTTTCATGAACGGAGGTACCGAGCTCGGTGAGAAGGAACCATGACAGGTCAGCTTTCAAGAACTGCCTTCAACGAGAGGAGCAGAACGTGTGGCACCTACAACCACTGCTTTGCCGGGCTCTAGAACTGCTGACTTCTAGCTAGGAAGCGTTGTGCATAAATTAATCCATCTAATTCATTCACAGAATAAAGGCATTAACTGTCTCTGAACCCCCAGTGTTAGCTTGAGCATGCGAGCAGCCAGCCAGCCGACTCATTCACACAGCATTTCAGTCTGAAAGGTGGGCAAATTGTCTGCAATGGATTTATGCAAGAGCACCACACTACCGAAGCGATGCTGTTCAGGATCTTGGGACACACCTGCAGAAAATCTCAGCACCAAAACTCTCTCATTCCAACAGTAAAGAAACTTTCCAAGCATCAACGTTTTGTCTTCTGTATGTTTTCAGCTTTAGAATTTTTATAATCACATCCCAGAGCCTGAGTCATTTCTACTCTGCCATCAATGAAACCGTTCAAAGGCCGCAGCAGGAAGACTCAAAGATTGATTTCACAGATCATTGGTCCAGGCAGTGTTTGTAAACTGCTGACCCCAACCATGGAGAATTGCTAGGGCCTTGCAGATCGAAGGGAAACTTCCAGCTTGCTAGACAGTTTAAAGCTGATTTGAAACCTGAGGTTAGCCTGTCAGTTTTTCCTAAAAAAACCAAAACTTTTGAAGGAGTTCACTGTAAATGAGTCATATTAGCCCACACAGGCAAATCAGCACATTGTTCTGCCTTCCCCTCCCTAAACTGCATCGTGTCCTCAGCACAATGCTACTGCACAAATAACTCAGGACCTGCCAAAAGCCACCACCGAGCTCTAATTACAGCAGCCCTATTTTGTATATTCTCAAATCAAACAAGAACTAAATCAGCCTGCGAAAAACCAGCCAGTACTTCAAAACCCCCAATGAAGATTAAGAAACAAACCTCTGCAATAAAGCATTAGCCAGCTCAGAAAGAGCCTCATTTTCTTGCTTCAAGATAAGACTGCGGTACACACATGAAAACTGCTGTGCAAAAGAAATGACAAAAAGCACCAATTAATTGTACCAAATGATTTTAATGCTGATCATTGCTACTAAATGTTTCAGACAACTTAACAGTATTTCCACTTTGCCCTTCTGGCTGCTCTTTCCGATTGATTCAGCTCCATAAGTGAGAATGTTTGCATGGTCAAAGTTTTTGCCACCACCAGCATTTTGTTGATAACATTACGCCCCGTTTTAGATCTCAGTATATTTTTTACAGAAGAGTTAAATTTGTGAGTGCATGTCATTCTGCCAATCATTCTCATCTTATCAAGCTTTTGTCGTGGCCTGACAATACCAAAGGACTTGAATGCATTTTAGTGTTTTGCAAGCAGACTGCTCGATCTCTTGTCATAAATGATGGAAAATGTGGCCCTGAGGTCAACGAGGAAAACTGTAAAAATGAGGCTTCCTTACTTACAAGTATTTATTCAGCCTCTGACTTGGAGCTTAAAGGCAGGATCTTCCATGCTCTAAAAATCTGTTTTAATCCAAAATTTCAATTTTTGATGGGAGAAGAGCACCTAGATTAAATAACCTGAAAACTGAGCAACAAACCAAGCGCCATCCCAGTTCCCAAGTTTTCTCCCATTGCTGAACAATACAGAAATTAATTCCAAAGATGACTCCCAAATCACATGGTAACTTTAGGTATTTGGCCATAAGAAAAGCAAACACTCCTCAGCAGGTTGGACTGCAAGCCTCTGATACACAAGGCAGCTCTTCCAGCTCACAGAGGAACAGTGAACTGGCAGAATGTGCTCCTGCTCCGCGCTGGAACACATGACCTGGCATGTGCTCTGACAGCCAGTTAGTCAAGAGAGATGACAATACAACAGAGCTACAAAAACAAAACGCAGCAGTGCCAGGAGAAGCCTTTGGAAATACAATTTGGGATGTAAAGCCATAAATCTCTAACATTCAAAGGAAAGACTTGAGGCTTTTCGAAGCAGCAGCCTAACTGCTGAGGTTAGGAGACATTCCCATACTGTATTATGGCAACTAAATAAATATTTACCATGGCTGTTCTCAAAAGGCTGGGTTAGCAAAGTGAGTAACCATGAGAGTGTTCTGGGCCCTCTTTTAAACACCAGAATAACTGACTTCAGGCAAGCCAAGCTTTTCGTTCTCCTGTTTGTAAAATCAGTAAATGATGGAGTTCTGGGTTTTGATAGGAGTTGACTTAAAAAGCCATTTCACTCTGCTGCCAACACACAGGAAGCTGGGATGCTCATTAAAAGTCTCCTCAACCAGCACTTTAAAGGAAAAAATACTTTAGCAAACCAAAGTCCCAGCGAATTTCTGGAAAGATGAGCACTTCAGTCACACGCCCCAGACCAAGAAATGTTTTTAAATCACCTCTACCTTCCACTGTACAGCCCTGAAGAGACAAATGGACTCTTCCCAAAACCTGAACAGAGCAGAAGATTCAGCACTACTTCCTAAACCAGCATGAACAGCCACTTCAAACAAATTATCTGTAAGATGTAAATATACACATGCAGGTAAATCCGAGCAAAGGCACACATCATTCTCAGGATGAAAACAGAAAACATCTCCTCTTTGAATGGAAGTTTGTACAACGTACTTTTCGCCCAATAACACGAAAAAGTTGATTTTGAGATATAAATACATTTTTAAGCTGTAGATTTCAGAGAAACAGTATAGAATGATCACGTTTGTCCAAGTCTTCATGGCCAAAGGTATTTACGGAGTCCTCTTGAACTATTGACAGGATTATACAGCTTAACTTCCACAAATCCTAACCTGGATCAGTCAATAACTGTTTTCTATGAAACTATAAACTCATTTATATACATGAGATATGAAACAGCAGGAGCTGGTGCATAGAAATGCCAGAACGGACTGGTCTGCAGAGCCAAACAACAAATAACCCACAGCACCTAAAATTGTTTCTTCAATTCAAGCACTTCTTTTCCTCCACCCAAAAGACAAAATCTCTTTTCTAAGTGACTGCCTTTTTGTCAGATTCCAAAGCAGGCTCTTCAGCCCCAGGTTTGCTTTGTCCACCAGCCTCTAATTATGAGGTGAAAGAAATAAAGCAGAGAAAATGAGTAATTTGAACACAGGTTCCAAAACCTATCAGCTTCCACAGTTTGTGCCAATATCTCTTCAGAAAGTCATAATTTTATACAGAGCAAATTCTAATGATTTTGAATGCTGCAAGTAGTAAAGAAAATATTTTCTACTCAAACCACTGCAGAGTTAATCCTCCCAAACAAACTGTGGGGGACTAGAGGTGTTCCAGAGCTGGAATACAGGGAAATGCATCCATTTTTACACAGCTACAAGCAGCAAATACTTTATGAATGCAAAATAAAAACCTGAGGTCATGCTCAGAACTTAAAAAATTTAATGTTATGTAATAAAAAGCACAAAGCTCAAGAGAGTTGCTCATCTGAAAAATATGAAAAAACCCCTTTCAAAACAACATGCTTATTCCAACACATCGACTGTGTTCCCTCTATTTGCACATTGTGTACAGCTCTTCCAAAAGGAAATGTTTACCCCAGGTCCCAGCACATGCTGTGAAGCAGAGCAGACACAGTAGGGTCACAGCAATTAGCAAAGCAGCATTCAGAAAGGCAGAATCTTCAGCAGGAGATGCCTTCCCTTTCTTCTCCCAAGGTAAAAACAAACAAGGCACACTTCTGTTTCAGTATTTTTCCCTTATCTAAAGGCCAGATTTCTGATTTCTCAGGTGCTGCACAATTAACCTCAGGATTCAGACCCCTTTTGTTCTCTGCATATTCTGTTCGTAAATGGCACTGCCACGTGCACCCAGGGACACGGAGTGATGAGTTCATGTGGTTTATGGAGTGTGCTCCTTCTCAGCCCGAGGAAGGCACCTCAGGAAGGCAGGATTGTCCATTCTCCTATTTTTATGCTCTCAGAATACAAATTTAGTCTAGTTCATCTCTCAAATTAACCAGCAGTGTCTTTTTTGTGGTGTGACAGCTCTCCTTTCTAAGCTCCATCATGAACCCACTGCTAAGAACACAACAAGAATGTTCAAGAGAAGCTTACAGGTGCAGGCTGATGAGTGCAAGTGCACCTCTGAGACAGCAAATCCCTTCCCTCTGGTCCCAGCGAGGGTGCAGGAGCTGCCCAGGCTCTGAGCTGTCCTCTGCTGTCATTTTTGTGAACTTTGTGCAGATTGTGCAGCTGGGGCAGATATTTTACCGTGCACCATCCAATGAACATTTGTATGTCTGATACACATTCACCTTGCTTGCAGGACGATTACTCCAAGACGCCATGGAAAAACAGAGTTGGAAAAGAAATCTTGACCCATGTGGCAAAGTCAAACTAAAAGCAGCTGAAATCTATGGATTTTAGAATATCTTAAGTTACAGACGTTCCTAAACTGGCAGGTGAAAGCCAAATCAAAGTTACAAAAAACCCCCACTATTGCCTCACATTCACAGAAGGTGAAGTTTTTAAATTATAACTGTTCCCATATCATTTGGAACACCAGCCTGAATGGACAAGCATCTCACCACTGCCAGCAAGAGAAACCCCAGCAGCCACATCCCTCTGCTGCAGAGGCTGAGGCTGCTCCTCTACAGAGTCTACACTACTGCCAGTGCTATCGTTTCTGGAAAAGCAGAGCTCATCCTTGTTTGGAAACTGATACTGATTTTCAATTATTTCACTTGTTCAGTAGTTTTTTATCCACAGTTCAGGTATTTGCACCCCGCACAATCACTGCAACTATGAACTGAGTACTGGCTGCTTATTTTTCCAGTGTATTTTCAATCTTTTGTTGTGATTACTTGGCTGAAAAAGTACACCAAGTCTTTTAGCAGAACACAAAAAAATATTCAATGTGTTATCCATGCAATACAATTTAGTGACTATTGTACTGAACTTATAACCCTCTCTGTAAGCAATGTTTGCTGCTCAAGACAACAATATTCATTATATGGATTTATATTTTCTCCTGTGTTCTACAGATTTCATTCTGTGTGGGTGTTAAAAACTTTTTAATGAAAGCACCCCAAGTCAGCTTGCTATGTAGACAGACCAATATTTAATATGCAAAGAACTGCAGAAACTGAACTCTAGGGGAAAAAACCCAATTATGCAACATTTGATATATTAAATCTAATTCCCACTTATTTAAATGCTGTTGCTTTGGTTTATCACCTGTTTGCTGTTATTTCCCCGTGGAATTAGGAGTGTATGCACAAGCCTTTCCACCGCCCCGGCAGCTGGGTAGGAGCAGGTTAGAAAATACCATTATTGCACAGCATTTCCATCACCCCCTCTGGGGGGACTGGGCAGAGCTCCCCGATAACCTGGGCTGCTTATCTTTCCCAACATGTTTCTATACAACTCTGCTTCTCACTCTGCCAATGCGGCTTCAAAAGGTCTGTCTGTTGCTATCTCCATTGTTCAGGAATAGCACTGTTGGTTTACACTGATAAACAGAGATAATGTACAACCACAAGCAACAAAGTCAATCTGCAAAGGACAGAGTAGGAAAAAAAGCCTGCAATGTTATCACCATTATGTACCACAGAGAAAAATTACAGCCTTGTGGAAAAAGAAATAAATATGAGAGGTGAGAACTGGGCACCTTTTTTTATGCACCACTTCTTGCTGTTTACAACATTATGCAATCGAGTTTGATTTGCAATTGTGTATGTACAGGATGTATTTACTGAGTCCCCTTGTGATGCTGACGGCAAAACCCACCAGAAAGGAGCCTGATTCACTTCTCTCTTTGCAGCAACAAACAATCCAACACTTCCCACCCTCCAACAAGCAGAACAACAGAGAATTATGCAGAACACGGGAGAACTCGCCCTGACTAAAGCTCCAGTGAGGGTGAGGAATCTCCAGCTAAACCCGTCTGCAATCTCACCTTCACGCTGTGGCAGGAGGCTTCTCATGGCAGCTGTTACTAACAGGGTCTCCATCGAGTGCTAAAAACAGGTACTTCACGTACCAGAGTGCAGCACTGCTCCCCATGCACCAGCTACTGAACAACTCGCTGGAAGAACCACCTTTGGGAGAGATTTGCTGCTGCTCTGCAAAGATAAGTGCGTTACCTTGCAAGGAACCACGAGCCAGCACCCTGGCTGCCAACAGGCTGAGGAGCAAGATGCCAGCGAGGATCCGGCAGCCGGAGCCGCCGCAGCTCCCGGGGTGAAGGAAACACAGGGGAAGCCGAGCTCTGCTCCTCCTGACATTCGCTCCCACAGGGATGCTGCCTCTGCTGCACACGAAACACTTACCAGGCAAAATTCAGAGGCACAGGAGCTCTGCCCTAACACGCCTTCGTTTTCTGCGCTTCCCCAGCAATCTTCTCTAGCCAAAAATACTGCCCTTTAAATCTCCATCTGTCTCACTGCGAGGCCTGCAATAACACTTTCAAATTCTTGTTGTTACCGTTGAAAGGTATGTTATTGACAGCTTCATTAGCAGCAGAGCAGGTTTGAGATTTCCTTGCTAATAACCTGATTTTCCAGATTAAAAAAAAAAAATCACAGCATGAAAACACAATTTTACATATACAGCATTCTAAAACAGCATTTATGGGTTGGATGTATGTTTAACACCAAGTTCCGTGAATTCTTCCCCTGACTACAACATCCCACAAGCTGTTGCACAATCACAGCCTGTCTAAATGACCACATCGGGAGCTTTCATGTGCCCCTCACTCTCTGCGTCTTCACTGGGAGCTGTCTCCCTGCTCCTGAAAACTGAGAATGTCCACAGTTTACAGAACAAAAGTCATTAAATAAACCATCTCCTCCGAAGATCATTCCAAACAGCACGAGTCACACTCCTTAACCGTGTAGTTACAGACTTAAAAGTCTGAGACTGGGGAATATTGAGCAACCTGTTTTTAAGGAAAACTACCCAATCTAGATGAGGAAGGCCCAGAAGGACAATTAGCAAGGTTTAAAGCAAATGGAAAAACAATTACACAACATGACTTACTCCCCCGTGGAAAACTCCTGGACTAATATTTATTCTCTCTGAGCTTGTATATATTTGCATTAAACTTCAAAGTTTATTAAAGCAATGTTGATGTAATTCTGAGCCTTTGCAGAGGGAATCCGTGATTTTAACAGGATTCCAAACAGGCTAAGAGGGCGCTCTGCAAAAAGACTATTTGGGGCTAAAACAAGGTAGAGAGAAAGACAGAACTGAGGGGAAAAAAAGGTGCTAAAAGACTTAACAGTTACCCAAGGACAGCTTCAGCTCCAGAGCCCTCGAAATTTGAAGTGTCTCTATTACCCTCAGACACGCACGCTTCTGAATTTCCCAGACAATCTGGGGGACGATTACACTCTTTTAAAACCGTTCTTTATTCTTCTTGCTGCATCACAAAAGCCCCCAGAAAGGACACCAACGAGTATAAGAGCAGAACAATGATACTCACCAAGAGGAAATTTGGCAGCTGACACAACATTAAGAGCATCTGTGATATGTACAGAGCCTGACGCTACGAGGGAATCTACATGAAGCCAGCGTGGAAGGATGTCTATATTTGCTCATGTTTATAGTGTAAGATATTTAAATGTCTTTTAAACGTGTTTGAAGGCTTTTCTGACAGTAAGACCCTCGGAGCTGGAAGACGGGATATAAATATATACATGGAGAATTTACATCTCCTGCATTACAGACTGTCTTCCTCCTCTGGTGAGCTTTGCGGAGAGGCCTGTGTAAACACAGGCACGCTTCCAAGAGCGAACATTTTAGGATTGAAATCAGTTTTACAAAAACATGGAAGGTCAAACCGTGAACACTAAACAGCTTCCTACAGAACCTCCATCCAACAATACAATAACCCAGATCTGCTGGAACACCAGTAACGTTGCGTTTGGCAAGTCCTGTGCTAGTAGCAGTGTTTGCTGAAATAGCACTAACTTTATCAAGTCAGTGATCTTACTTTCTAGCGCCACGCTGAACTGGCATCTCAGACAAGATGTTACTAAAACAAGTATTGCTAGAAGCCTACAATGTTTAGCCTGGCATCATTTTTATCCGTTTGTTTACTGTGATTTCAAAAACTTTGCTAAAAATGTCTCCTGCAGTCAACAGTGACTGCATTAAGACAGTTGAGCATTTTTCAGCATTTATGTTTAAGCATATATACGGCTTTTCTAACTGAAATATTACTCTTTAGGAAAATGGGGGATAAAGTCTACAAATGGAAGGATTTTAAAATGCCTTTCCCAGATAATATTTGTATTTTTTTGCACTTTACATAGACAAAGTACTTTTCCCCCCCATTTCCCCAGAATAAAGACTTAAAAAAGGAAATCCATTACAGATTGATTACAAAACACTTCTCCAAGTGGTGTGTTTTAAAACTGATTTTGTCCTCATCCTGCACAGCAGTACGTGATTACCAGGTGGAGATAAACGATGAATGAGGCTCCCAGGGGTTCGGAAATTTTGTTGTTCTTGTCGTCTGAACGGACAAACCCAAAACCATTTGCGGTAAAACCTTTTGTAACTTGGTGGGTTAACATGGTAACTTCTGTAACAGCTGATGGGGTCCCAAAAGAAACTCAGTTTAAAGGAGGTGACCTCAGAGTTACACCCACTCCGTAGTTTGCCTCTATCCACATTCTGAACTATCAGGCAACCTCAAACTCGGTCCACTTAGAGATATGGGGAAAGAAACTGCTTGAGTCACCCGGCTACTTATCTGTCTCAGGAAAAAGGAAGACTGGAAATGTCTTACACGGTTGATAATTTCTGCTTATGAACTGGAAAACACACAACACTAAACCACAAGTTATGGAAATTGCAGCTCAGCTATCGGACAAATGGTCAGAATTGTTACCAAGTAGAAACAAGTCGTTTATCCTTGTCACTGATGGTGCAGAAATTCTACAGCTGTCACATTCTCCTCAGCGTACACTGTTCGCTTGCTTCACTTTACCCTGCTGTAGAACGGTGAAAGTCCACTGGCAACTCTTATTCCAGTTTGCAGCCCGTGTTTTTCCACTCTAGATTTAAATCAGCACGGCAATAATGGGAGTTCTGCATTATTGTGCTGATCCATGTGAAACAATGGAAATACTTCAGCCTGAGGCCGATGCAAACCCCAGTGCAGCTCCTGGTCCTGTGTGGGAGCACAGGAAGGTGGGAAGCTCGGTGATTTATCTGGGACTGGATATGCCAGGAAGGCTCTGCAGACAGGGTCCCTGCACCAGCCTGTCACAGGCAATACACTCCCGGAACGTGGAACTCGCTCCATCCATCCCTCCCTCCCTCCGGGGATCAGCACGGAAAGCCCAAAGCCTTCTCGGTGGGTCTGGGGCTGCACAGCTCCTTCTCCAAAATCCGCGGTACTTTACATACCTAGAGAGTGGAATTTCCCTCACTGGCCAGTTTCGGCTGCCACTAACAGCCAGTAAATGCTACATACGGCTGCAAATAACCTGACATTATCTCTCTGAACTTTGCTTCAACTGCTAAACCTAAACACGTTTTACAGATTATTACTTTTGTAGTCAAAGTAGGTTAAAAACATCTGGAGGTGCTAATAGCAGAAAGATAAGGAAGTTACATTTTCAGTTCCCTGTCGGGTGCTCTCTTTGCAATCTCCCTGCACATCACAGGCGTTCCACAGCCTTCCCCGTGCTTTTCCCCAGCGCAGCGCTACCTCCTCGCCATGCCCGAGGCGTTTGCATTTCGCCGCCCTGCCCGTGCCCGAATGTCAGCCCTGGCACACGGACCGCTCGGCGGGGAGCAGCTGGGCAGGATTCCTCGGGAGCTGAGCAGCACAGGAAGGACACACAGCCAGCAAGGGACGGGGACAGAGCTCAGCCAGCAACCCCAGCGGGGGCCTTGGGGGGCTCTTTGCAAGGGCTGGGCATCAAAGGGTCCCACACAAAAAAATAAAAACTCTATTAACACCGCCTGAAATCCAATCTCATCAGAAAGCAATCAGAACAAGAGAAGCAGGGACAAGGAGAAAAGCTGCAGATCCCTTCCCAGAAAAGGGCAAAGAAACGCGGGCAGCTAGCAGGGATGGGAGAGCGTGACTCCAAACTGGGATGAGGGGCAGCTGGAGGGAAAAGGGAGCCCAGGAGCAAAGACTAAACAGGAAAAGGGAAAAGGAAAGGAGTCACACAGGAGTGTAAATTCATAAACAAGGTAGGGGAAACATGTTACAACTTGTTAACTTAGAGTGAGCTTTTCACGCGCATTTTTCCCAGCAGGATACCAAAGGTTAACAGTAATTATCAATGTCTGTAGCCCTAATCAATAGCTTACAATAGTTATCCTAATGTTTTACTATCGTGTTTAGGCAAAAAAACCCAAAAACCCAACATTTAGGAGTCATTTAGCCAAATAGCATCCCCCCTTTATTTTTCTTTAAATGACTGATTCCAACCAATCCCTTTACTTGGAAAGTAAACAGAAAAGAATACATACTTTGGTAAACACGCCTGGAAATGGATTTCCTAAAGAGCTGAAAAGTCAGAAAC
>VYZT01017257.1:10877-25259 GCA_013400735.1 Pomatostomus ruficeps
TTTTTTTTTTTTTTTTTTTAATTTCTTTTTTATTTTTTTCTCGCTGGCGATGATGACGGAGGGAATTCCCTGCGCTGCCGGCTCGCCGCTCGCGTGCCCGTGGATCCCGGGGGGAGATCCATCGCCCGGAGCCCCCCGAGCTGTGCCGGGAGAGCCGCCGAGCCCGGAGCGCCCCGGGCAGGGGAGAGGCCGGGCAGGGCGGGGGCAGCCCAAGGGTGGCACAGCTCCTCGGGCAGGATGAGTAAGAGCAGGGAGGGACGGCTGCTCCTCTCCACTATTGTTCAGCAGCCCGAAGCGCCGGGGTGGAGCCGAGCGCGGAGTTTCCCCTCGTCCCCCAAGCCCCGGCCAGACCGGGGAGTCCTTCCCCGCCCGCCCCTCGCTCGCCGGGGCCGCGGATTCTCCGCGCGTTCCCCGCTCGTCTCTCTGTCGGGTTGTGGTTTTGGTTTTTTTCTTTTTATTTTTTTGTTTTTCCTTTTCCTGTTTCTCCTCCCTGCTAGGCCACGAGCGGAGTTTTCCCGCAGCGGCCGTTCCGGCAGCGCGGGATGGAGCCCGCCGGGATTTGGGGACACAGATTTTTGGGGTGGGGGGACACTCGCTGCCGCCGCCCTCTCGCTGCTGCTGCGGAGCTCCCCGCGCAGGGCCCGGGGAAGGGCTCGTAGCTCCGGCTTCCTCCTCGCCCACGGCTCCTCCCCGCCGGGCACGGCTGCGCCCTGCTGGGAGGGGAGCCAGCGGAAAACCTGGGGTGACAGCCCGAGGATCCCGCGGGGAACGCGCTCGGTGTGGCAGGGACAGGGAGCCCCGGGAGCGGCGCTCGGGGTGGCCACGGGAATGGGTGCAGGTCCTTTGGAAGTGACCAATGGCTAGTGTGACCACGACAATGGGATCCAGGCCCTTTGGGAAGTGACCAGTGCTCAGTGTGACCGTGGCAGTGGGAGGTGACCGATGCTTGGTGTGACCATGGCAGTGGGAATCAGGCCCTTTGGGAAGTGACCAGTGCTCAGTGTGACCGTGGCAGTGGGAGGTGACCGATGCTTGGTGTGACCATGGCAGTGGGAATCAGGCCCTTTGGGAAGTGACCAGTGCTCAGTGTGACCGTGGCAGTGGGAGGTGACCGATGCTTGGTGTGACCATGGCAGTGGGAATCAGGCCCTTTGGGAAGTGACCAGTGCTCGGTGTGACCATGGCAATGGGAGGTGACCGATGGCCAGTGTGACCACGGCAGTGGGAGGTGACCATGGCAATGGGATGCAGGTCCTTTGGCAGTAGCCATGGGAAGTGACCAACGCTCAGTGTGACCACGGGACTGGGAGGTGACCGGTGCTCGATGTGACCACAGCGATGGGACACAGGCCCCACACAGCGGTGCCGCTTCCCCGGCGTTCCCCATTTCCCAGGGCTGGCTGGGCGCTCCGGGATCCTGGATGCCGTGGGATGCCCGCAGCATTCCCGGTGAGGAGCAGACATTCCCATTCCCCACGCCCCTGGGGATCTGGTGTGCGGAGGAGGAGACAAACCAGCGGGGGCGAGCTGGCAATGTGAATCCCTCCCTCGCCCCTCGTGCTGTGCCGGGCGGGAACGGGGATCCAGCGGGTGCTGGAGCAGTTTTGATGACAGCAGAGGGTGACAGAGCTGTCCCCAGCCTCCCTCCTCTCCAAGCTGCTGCAGGCAGCGGTGACCGGCCGGGGGACAGGGACAGGGTGGGGACAGGAGCCAGCCCGCTGGTTTTCACTGGGACAGGGAATGAGTTTTGGGGTGCAGGGCCGCCTTGGGGTCCCTGGGAGCAGCCGGGTGACTGCCACGTTCGCTGTCACCTCCTGCTAGCGCCAGGGCCGAGCTAATGAACCCTCTGACTTTGATGTTTTAATTGGTTGCTTTCGGCTTTAATGCGCGGGGATAATGGAGTTTCCAAGGGTTTATAAAACCCTCGGTTGGATCGTTAGGAAAAGGGAAAAAAGACACCAGGTAAGGCCCGGGAGGGGACAGGAGGGACGCTTGAGCCCTGCAGAGCACGTGCCACCCGCTGGGGTGTCACCCACCCCGGCTGGTGACTCTTTTAAACCGCTAATTAAGCGCCTTAAATGCCGGCAGAGCTCTCTGTGAGTAAGAGCCGAGTTCAGAGTCCTCCTGCGTTTGTGAGCTTCGGGGAGGGGTCTCGGCTTTAGACGTGGGGAGGTGTCCCTGGAATCAGGAATCTGGGGCTCTGGGATTCCCTGTTGGGGCTGGCCCTGCTCCCTCCAGGGTGACCAGGCCGCTGTTCCCCGGGCTGGTGGCCAGGGACCCTCCTAGGCAGCTTCCCTGGGATTTTTGGGCCTCTGGATCATGGCATCAAATCCTAAATTAGGGACAGAAACAGGGACCAGGAGGGTGCAAACCAGCGAGGGGACACCCAGCTGTGACACCGACAGTGCTGTGACCAAACCCCGCAGCTCCAGAGGGACAGAAGGGAAGGGTCACCCCACTGTCCAGTGGCACTGGGAGAGCTCCTGGCCTCGGGAATCTCTTCCTTCCCTGTGACAGCCCCCAGGGCCACACCAGCAGGGACTGGGCTTGTCCCCTGTCCCCTCCCGCCCACTGCGGCCACCCGGGGCCGGGCCCTGGCGTGTCCCCAACGGGGGGAACTCCCGGCCAGGGCGGCGGCAGCGCGGCCAAGGGGAAGCTCGGGCCAAGTCGTCCGCGTTTTGTGCTGACGGGGAAACTTTTCCTTCGCCGCTTCCACGGCGGGGATGAGTCGGCAGCAGCAGGGCCGAGCCGAGCGGGGCGCTGGGGGCGAGGATCGCTCCCGATCGTGCCGTTCCGCGCCGGATCCCGGTGTTTTCCAGCCGTGGGCTGCGGGAAGGAGCAGCAGCAGCAGCAGCCGTGCCTGGGCAGAGCGCGGCGCGTAGGAGTCCCCACCCGGAAGAGTTTGTCCGGCGGGGCCGGGCAGGGAGGAATCCGATCCCTCCTTTTCCCAGCCCGGGATCCCGGCGCGCTCGGCTCTCCGTGGCCTCTCCCGGCTCTCTCTCCCCGCCACTCCCCGCCCGTGGGTCCGGCCGCGCCGGGAAGGGTCCCGCGCCAAGCAGCGATTCCCGACAGCTCCTCTTTGTTCTGCGGCTCGCAAAGGTCAGCCCTGCCTCGCTCCGCTCGGGAGCCGTCAATAACCGCGGTGCTGGTGCCGCGGCCGGCCCCGGGGCTGAGCCCAGCATCCTCCTCCTCCTCCTCCTCCCCGGGGGGGACGCGGCGCTGCGGAGTCGGGGGGCAGCGGGGGGAGCCGGGCGGAGGAGAAGCGGCGCGTCCCATGCCAAGGGCAAGAGCCGGGATGGCTGCTGCCGGCTCCTGCCTTCTCCGCGCTAAAAATAAGCCGCTGGCCCTCCCCGAGCTGCCTCTGCCCGGCCTGGGGCGGTGGCGGTGGGCAGGGGGTGACTCCGGGCGCCGGGGACACCGCGGGGCGGTGGCAGGGCCGGTGTGGGCTGGGAAGTGACCTTTGCTCTTCCAGCATCGGGGCCGCTGCTCAGATTCGCAGCTCCGGGCTCGGGTTTCGGGCAGGAGGTGTCTGATTGTCGGCGCCGTTCCCCGAGATGCTAATTAAGGACCCTGCGGTGGCAGCTGGAGCTTTACTGTCCCCTCGGCGCCCCGGGAGGTGCCCGTGGCTCCCCGGAATGCCCTCGGCTTTTTGCTTCTCGCCTTTTGTTCCTGCTTGGCAGTGCCGGTGCCTCCCTCGCCTCAGCCTTTCCAGAGGCCTTTCCTTGTGGAATTCCAGCTCCTCACCTCCCTTCTTGCCGGCTCCTCAAAAAAATAACCCCGTGTTCCCGGAGCCCAGGATCCCGTGGGATTCCCGGATCCATCCCGCAGGCAGCGCAGGGACACCGGGATGAGCAACGAGATGGCTCAGACCCCTGGCACCGTCCCCTCTCATCCTTGCTCTGTCAGAGCCCCTCAATTTTGGGATGAGCCCCAGCGGAATGGGATGGCTCTGAGCGGGATCTGCCGCCTGTGGAATCGCCTGTGGAATTCTCATGGCACCTGCACAGCTCTCGAGCGCGGCTGCATCCCAATCCGGGGCGTGACGGATCGCTGCAGCTGGCAGCCGGCAGCGCGTGGTGCCCGGAGCTTCCCGGCGCTTCCCGCTCCGGAGGGGCTTCCTGGCGGAGCCGGGCACGTGGCGGTGCCAGCAGCGCGGGATGCGGCACAGCCTCGGTGACGGGGACGCAGCTGGCGGTGACCCGGGCTGGGAGCGAGCCCGTGCTCCGGCGTGAACCGGAGTTAAACATTATTCCCGCTGCCTCTGGAGCAGCCAGGGATTAGCGCAAGGAGGGAGAGCACCGTGCAAGGAGGGGGATTGCGGGGAAATGAGGGCAGCCGGGATTTGTGGCCGTGCCCGCAGCTGGGAATGCCAGGGTGGCACCGGAGGAGCCGTGGGATGGCCGGAGCCAGGCTGGAATTGCGCTTGTGTGACGGCCTCTGGAGGAGCAGGAGGGCTGGGATGACAACCGGGAATGACAACCGGGATTTATCCCCCCGGCGCAGGCCCGGCGCTGAATCAGCTGCGGGGAGCCGGCTGGGAGAGGCCGGGAAGCGCGGCCGGGAGCTTTCCTGGGTGTCCCGCTGCCGACGTGGCTCTGAGTCACCGCATCCTGCCTGGGAAAGGCTTTGGGTCCCCCACGCTTCCATCGGGATGGGCCCGGGGAGGATCCCGCTGGATTCCGTGTGGGATCAAAGCCCTGCTCATCCCTCTGTGGGGCCAAGGGATGCAAATCCCCGTGTCCGGCTGGAGCTGGGAGAGGGGAAAGCTCCACAATCCTGCGTTTTCCAGCGTGCCTGGTGCTGGGCTATTTTTAGCTGTCCAAATTAAGCTCGCCTCAAACGCTGTCTTTTGAGGTTTCTCTGAGGGAGGAGGCCCCGCGGCGGTGTCATTTCCCCAGTGACGGATTGCTCTCCAGCCTGACCCCAGCTGGACCGGCCAAAAAAACCCGAAGGGAAGGACCCAGAGCTGTGGCTGGGAAGCGTCTCCTCCCCTCGGAGCTTCGCCCGAGGGTGTTTCCCGAATCAGCAGATTTCCCGGGAGGGGGAAAGGAAGGAGAGAGCAAACAGCGAGCCCTGCTCGCATCCCCACGGGGGAAATCCAGCTGGAAAACCTCATCCTGCTACCTGCTGCGGCCTCCCCGGGGTGTGCTGTGCCCCTAGCGTGTTAAATCCGTGGATTTCTCATCCCAGGGGCGGTTTGGATTTACTGGGGCTTCCAGAGGAGGTGGGAAAGGCCGGGGTGCTGAGATGCCGCTCCTTATCCCAGTGTCCAGCGGATTTTCCCGGGTTGGATGCAGCCGATGCTGTGGGCTGTGCCAAAATCCATCCATGCCGCGCTCCAGCCCCGTATCCGCCGCCGGATTGTGCCGTGCCAGCTCCCGGCCGCTGCCTCTATCCCTCCCTTCTCGCCGCTTCCCTCCTGAGCGTCGTCCTCCCGCCTCTCCCCATCCCCAGACGCGCTCCGTGCCGGTCTCGCCTCACCGGGCACCTGCTGGAGCATCCCACGCCCGCAGCGCGGTGCGGGAACGGCCCTTCCTCCTCCTCCTCGTCCTCGTCCTCGCTGCCAGCCCTCCCGCCGCAGCCGGGTGTTTCCGTGCAGGTCAGCAGCCAGGGGATCCTCCAGGCTCCTGCAGTCGGACGTGAAATGCATCGAATCCCGGCCAGGCGCTGCAGATGGAGCTTCTGCAGCGCCGGCGGCGAGCGGAGCCGCGCGTCCCTCGAGGGCTGGAGGTGATTCCTGGCGCTTCCCCGCGCGGGACTGTCCCTTGTCCCGACGGAGGGGACAAGGAGGGAGCCTCCCTTTTCCTCCCGTCCTCCTCCTACTCCCCCGGGTGCAGCTGCCTGCGCGGCCCAGCCTTGGTCCCTGGGACCTCGCTGGGATCTGGCCCTGCTTGGGATCAGATCTGGGAAAAGTTGGCAGGGAGCAGGGGCAGTTCCCAAATCTCAGCCTCCTCACCTGGGATCTGCCTCCCTCGGGGAGCAGCCGGAGTGGTGCTGAGGGACTCCAAACAGTGCTAGGGACCCCAAATGGTGCTGGGGGACCCCAGACAGTTCTGGGGGATCCCAAGTGGTTCTGGGGGATCCCAAACGGTGCTGAATGACCCCAAACAGTTCCCACAGATCCCTCTCTGTATTCCCATGGATCCCTCTCTGTATTCCCACAGGCCCCTCACTACATTCCTGCAAATCCCTCGCTGTGTTCCCACGGATCCCTCTCTGCATTCCCACAGATCCCTCTCTATTCCCGCGGATCCCGCGCTCCGGCGCTGCTCCCTGCCAGCGCGGCGCCCCTGCCAGCCGGATTGTCGGGTAATCCGGGCCCTATCGCTGCTAAAGCCGCAATTATCCCGGGATTAGCGCTGCTGCTTAGGGACCCACCTGGGTCAGTGCCGGCCGGGCACGGCCGTGCCAACGCCGCCCGCGGCTCCAGCTCCGGCCGGGACTGAGTGGCCGGTGGCCACTGTCACCTCGGGTGACCCCAGGGCCACTTTGTCCCTCTTGTTTGGAGGCTGCGGGGGTTTGGGGGAGGGAGTGCCAGGCGGGGTCAGCACCATGTCCTTGTCCCCCTGGTTCTGGATCCCAACCCAGCTCAGGCAGGGCCTGGATCAACCTGGGATAGCGGGAGAGGTCCCTGCCCGTGGAACTGGGTGAGCTGTGGGGTCTCCTCCGTCCCAAACATTCCGGGATTCTGCGATTCTGGGATTCTGTGACCCCCCCCAGTTCGGTGTTTGGTTTGGGGGGATGATCTGGAGCACCCCGAGCTGGGGTTTGTGGCACAAAGGGCGCTGGCATCGCCCGCTCGGGGCCGTGCGGGGGGGCTGCAATGCCCCATCCCTCCCTGCAGGGATGCGGAGGCAGGAGCGCTCCAGGAAAGGGAGATCCCGGTTTTCCGGGGTTCCTGGTGCGGCGGGGAGGCTCCAGGGCGCTGTAGGGGCTGGATGTGGCATCAACAGGACGGTGGGGCAGGATTGTGCTGAGGTGGGGCCGGGAATGGTGGAGCTGGGAATGACAGGGCCGGGGATTGTGGCACCAGGAATGATGGCGCTGGGAATGGTGGAGCTGGGAATGATGGCACTGGGAATTGTGGANGGGGCAGGATTGTGCTGAGGTGGGGCCAGGAGTGGTGGAGCTGGGAATGGTGGAGCTGGGAATGATGGCACTGGGAATGGTGGAACTGGGATTGATGGCACTGGGAATGACAGGGTCAGGAATTGTGGAGCTGGGAATGATGGCACTGGTAATGACGGCACTGGGAATGACGGAGCTGGGAATGACGGAGCTGGGAATGATGGAACTGGGAATCATGGCACTGGGAATCATGGCGCTGGGAATGATGGAGCTGGGAATGACAGCACTGGGAATGATGGCACTGGGAATGATGGCGCTGGGAATGACAGCACTGGGAATGATGGCACTGGGAATGATGGAACTGGGAATGATGGTACTGGGATTGATGGAGCTGGGAATTACAGCACTGGGAATGATGGCGCTGGGAATGACAGCACTGGGAATGATGGCGCTGGGAATGACAGCACTGGGAATGATGGCACTGGGAATGATGGCGCTGGGAATGACAGCACTGGGAATGATGGCACTGGGAATGGTGGAATTGGGAATTACAGCATTGGGAATGCCAGCCCAGCGCTCCACAGCTCCAGGTTGCGGTGACCACGGTGTAGCAGCAGGAAAATTCCGATTTTAGGGAGCAGAAGAGATCCCCCCCATCCATTTGGGAGCAATGCCCACGGTGAGGATGAGGAGGAGGAGGATGGTGCCGTTGCCTCTCCCCAACTCGGTGATTTTAAACACAATCAGCGCTTAATTAAAGCTCTCTGACCGTTTTTAATTGCTCCGACTCCCCCGGGACGGGCCCTGCTCTGTGCCTGCCTTGGGTTCCAGCAGCGCCTGGCGCGGGGGGGAAGCACAGTTCGAACAAAGCCGCTCTGAGCAGCGGCTCCGGGGTTTTTCCAAGGATTTTTCCATCCCTCTGGACACCTCCTGCCCAGCCCGGTGGGGTCAGACCCTGTGGGTCACCCCCGAGGGGGTGGGTGGGTGCCAGGGAGGGGTCCTTGGGGTGGATCCCAGTTCTCTCTGACCCCCCCCAGTGTTTCCCACTCCCAGCCCCGTTCCCGCCTGCGTGGATCTGCTTTAATATTCATTTATATTTATTTTCCGAGCTGATTTTTGCTATTTGCTTAAATCCCCGCCTCGGGGGGACGGGGAAGGAGGACCCCCGGGTGGGGTGAATGTGCCCCCTCCCATCTCATCCCAGCTCCGAGCCGCTTTTCCTCCTCCTCGCCCTGCCCCTTCCCGGGCTCTCTTGGCCCATCTGGCTCTTCCCTCCTCTTTCCTTCTTCTCCATATTTTCCGCGCTCCGATTTGCCTCTCCCTTCTGTTTTTTTTTTTTTTTAATTTTTTTCGGTGGTGGTGATCTCCACGCTGTCACCACGGGGCTTTTTTTTCCTTTTCTTTTTCCTTTTTTTTTCTTTTTTTTTTTTCCTGTTTTTTGTTTTTTAATTGCTCGGGATGGTCTGGCTTTCGGATCGGGGCTCTTCTGGCCGGGATAAATATTTGCCTTTCGCGTCCCTGCCGCTCTCTCTCTCTTTCCCTTCCTTTGCCTTGGCTCCCTTTAATTAGACTTCTTACTGCATGGAACAGTTTGCAGTTATATATGGAAAACAGCCCACACTTTCCCAGGAGCGGGGCATGTTGGGAAGGGAAACGGGAGCAGCCGGCGCGCTCTTCCCTGGGAGCCGCGTGTGTTTTTCCTATCGCTTTTCCCGACTTTATTTTTTTTAACCCTTTTGGAGCGGCAAGAAAGGGGCTCGCAGCTTTTTCATTTTTATTTATTTTTTTTTCGCCCCCAAAAAAATCCCTTGTTGCCGGCTCGTTTTGGGGGGGAGGAATTTAAATTTGGAGGGGTTTTGGGTTTGGAAAATTATGGATCGGTGATATGAGAGCGAGCCGAGCTGAGCCGGGAGCGCGGGAGTCACCGCCCCGGGGATGGGATGTGATCCCGAGCGGGAATTCTCGCAGCGGAGGCGCTCGGGAGCGGCCGGGGACACCCACCCCGTCCCCCGGCTCACGTGGTGGCCGTGGCAGGAGGGGCCCCGCTGTCCCCAAGCCCTCCCCCCGTGTCCCCAGGGCCGCCGCCACCCTCGGGATCTGAATCCCGGATCGCCCTGGAATTGCTGGGATTCCCCCCCTGCAGCCCAGCCCAGCTTTGGGGGCTGCCCCAAATTTCCCTTTGGGGTCCTCCTCTCCTGCCTCAGTTTCCCCCGCTGTGATCCAGATTTTGGGGTGGTTGCCGCTGTTTTGGGTATTTTTCCCCGGAATTCTTCGCGGAACAGGGAAGAGGAAGCGGCTGCGGTGACAAGGTGAGCCAGGGAGTGTCCCCAGAGTGTCCCAGACACCCCAAAACCCGCAGGCTCCCTCTTTCCTCCTCCTCCTCCCGAAGGAGCCGATGCTTCTCCCGGCTGCTGCAGCCGGAGGAAGTGACGGGACCTATTTTCAGCCCCCAGGGATCTTCGGGGTAGGAATCCCCTGTCCCTGTGTAATCCTGCTAAAAATACCGCGCCCGTGTCCTCCTGTCCTGCCCCGGTGGCTCTCCCTGCTCCCCCGGGCGTTGTTTTTTACCCGTCAGACTCCCCCGTGCTGCTCTGGGTCGGGCCTTGCCTGCTGGGTTTGGGGTTTTTTTTAAGCCAAGCTTAAAATTCCGAGCGGGATGTGAGATCGGGATTGTCAGGGCTGGGGCCGTGCTCAGGTGTGTGGGGACATGAGCTGGACATGTCCCTGGGCTGTCCCATCCCATGGGAGAGCTGGGAATGGCCGGAGCATCCCTGCGGCCAGGTTTGGGTCCAGCTCCGGCCGAAATCCCGGTGTCCAGCGATGTCCGGGCCCCGGGAATGGCTCTGGGGGTCTGTGGGGCTGAGCGCTCCGGGCTTTTCCCATCCTGCCCTCAGCACCATCCCGGGGTTGGACCCCCGGCCTGGGATGGACGGATGGACGCTGCTCCGGCCTCTCCTGCTCCTCAGGGGCCTCCTGGGAGAGCATCTCCCTGGGAATGGGATTCCCAAATTTCCCTGGGAATGGGATCCCTGGGGTCTCCCTGGGAATGGGATTCCCAAATTTCCCTGGGAATGGGATCCCTGGGGTCTCCTGGGGAATGCGACCCCCAACATCTCTCCAGGAATGGGACCTTCAGCATCTCCCTGGGAATGGGATTCCCAAATTTCCCTGGGAATGGGATCCCTGGGGTCTCCTGGGGTGTGTTGGGTACTCGGGGGCTTGTAGAATGGGATTCCCAAATTTCCATGGGAATGGGATCCCTGGGGTCTCCCTGGGAATGGGATTCCCAAACTTTCCTGGGAATGGGACCCCCAACATCTCTCTGGGAATGGGATTCCCAAATTTCTATGGGAATGGGATCCCTGGGGTCTCCCTGGGAATGGGATTCCCAGATCTCCGCGGGAATGGGACCCTCAGCATCTCCCTGGGAATGGGATTCCCAAATTTCCCCAGGAATGGGACCCCCGGCTGCCCCTCCTGCCGGGATTCTCGGTGTCACCTCCCTCCCGTGCAGCAGTGCCGGGGTTTGGGAGGCTCCAGCTCTCTCTGATCGGGCTGGGATGCGGTCACTGCCCTGTGTCCATCCCGGTGGTGCTGCCGGAGCAGCCCCAGGGCCTGGTTTGTTCCTTTATTTTCATCCTCCGGTCCCGTTCCGCAATTCCCAAANCGGGCTGCCCCTCCTGCCAGGATTCTCGGTGTCACCTCCCTCCCGTGCAGCAGTGCCGGGGTTTGGGAGGCTCCAGCTCTCTCTGATCGGGCTGGGATGCGGTCACTGCCCTGTGTCCATCCCGGTGGTGCTGCCGGAGCAGCCCCAGGGCCTGGTTTGTTCCTTTATTTTCATCCTCCGGTCCCGTTCCGCAATTCCCAAATCCCAAACCTCCACTTTGGACTCGCTCGTGGCTCTGGGCCGTAAATCAGCGCTAAGCCAAGCCCAGGACGGGCCTGGAGGAGGGAGGAGAGGTCGTGGGGGCAGCGGGGCGGGAGCTGCTGCCCTGGGCACCTCCGGGCACGTCCGGGCACCGGATTCTCCCGGAGGGAAGGGACGGGAGGAGGAAACCCTCCCAAATCGCCCTGGGGTGGGTTCCTGGTGCTTCCAGGCTGAGGGGAAACCATTCCCTGGCCGAGTGGGGTGGACAAGGAGTGGACAAAGCCTCGTGCCGGGACCCAGGATGACCCTCCCAGCCTGGCAGCACCAGGGTGTCCCCTCGCCAGGTGACAGAGGGGACATGGGGACGCCCAGGGGACACTGTGCCCCTCCGGAGGGTGGGTGAGGCCTGCAGGTGTTGGGTGCTGCAGGAGGGGCCGGGTTTGCCCTGTCCCCTCAGCATTCCCGGCCTTTTGCGCTACCTTGTAAAGCACAAAAGAAGAATTAATGAGAGGAGCGGCGCTGATTTAGTGCAGGCGCCGCCGCGGGAGAAATACCAAGGCCTTAGATGGAAACATTCCCCCTGACAGCTCGCCCGGAGGCTCCCTGCTTCCCCTCTGCTTCCACGACCCCCCCGCCCCGAAATTCCTGGCCTGAGGCGCGCGGGGAAAGCCCCGAACGGGGGCGAGGGCAGATTCCGGACCCCCGGCACCGCGCGCGACTCCGGCAGCTGCGCCCCGGTGGCTTTGGCGCGTGGATGTGACGCTCAGCGAGGCCTGGAGAGCGGGAGTTGGGGCTGTCACAGCCCCTGGTGGCAGCAGGGTTGGGGATGAGGGGTTTGGGGTGTGGGATTTGAGTTCAGGGGTGCGGAATTTTGGGGTTCAGGGTTTGGGAAGCGTATCCTGGATCGCCACATCCCCGCGCGGGCACTGCGCGCCGTTCCGCCTCCAGCCTCGTCCCTGCCCTTCGCAGGAGTTAATTGCTGCCTTGGGCACGCCAAAACCCAGCAGTTTTCCAACGCCAATTAGCGGGGAGGCAAAACAGCAGCGAAATGGGAGCCAGGGCAGCCGGAACGAGCGGGGTGGCGGCAGCCGCGTGAGCTCCGTGTGGAGGGGACAGCAGGGACGTTCCTTTTGGGGGAATGTCACCTCTTCCCGCCTGTCCCTCGCACTCTCCCCGTGACCTTGGCCCTGCTGCTGTCCCTCCTCTCGGTGCCGCGGCCTGGCAGGAGGAAGGAGAGGAGGATGAGGGTGGTGTGACAGTGCCAGGGTGTGTGACACTGTGGTGGCCTCACGAGGGTCTGTGGCCAAGGGGGTGACAGCGCCTTTGGGGCCAGGCCCTGCCGTGTGCCCCGCACGTGGCAGCGCTGTGGCTGCGCTGGTGGCACCGGGAGCTGCGCTGGTGGTACCGGGAGTGTGGGAGGAAATGCTGTGGCTGTGCTACCCGTGGGCAGCTGCCACCGGGGCATGGTGACATCGCTGCTGGTGGTGACACCGTGGGGCCAGCAGTTCTCTCCCTGCAGCGTGTGGCACCCTGAGTGTGTTGGGTACTCGGGGGCTTGTGGCGTGTCCCCTCCCCTGTCCCCAGCCCGGCGTCACGCACGGGGAGGGGCAGAGGAGCTGGCCCCGCGTGGGACTCGGGGATTGTCACTCCTGGGACTCAGGGATTGTCACTGGCGGGAGTCCGGAATTGTCACTTGCAGGGCTCGGGAATTGTCACTGGTGGGAGTCAGGGATTGTCGCTCGCAGGAGTCAGGGATTGTCACTCGTGGGGCTCGGATTGTCCCTGGCGGGGACCCGCGGGGGTGCAGCAGCGGATTCCCGCTGGATGTGACATTCCCGGGCTGCGGCACCGGCCCCGCGCCCTGGGCTGGCTGTCACTCGGTTGGTGACTCGCGTTGTCACTCGCTCGGTGACTCGCTCGGTGACTCGGTGTCCCTGGCACAGCGCCCTGCGCGGCCCCAGCTCTTCCTGGGCGTTTTCCCGATCCTTTTCCAGCCGCGGCGCTCGGGGGGGGGCCGCGTTCATCCCCCCGCTCCTGCAGGAGGGAGCCTGGGGGTCCTTCCCCCTGCACCGCGGGGCTGTGACAGTCCCAGGGTCTCCCCGCGTGTCCCCAGGTGTGGCCGGGGTGTCACCGGGGTCTTTCTGGCCGCGGGGTGCGGGGGGAGCCCCTCCGGGCAGGGAAATGTCGCCGTCCCCTCCTCCCCTGGCGCGCTGGGGCGGAGGAAGCGGATGCTGCGGTGGGAGGAGGGGACATCCCGCGAGTGCCACAGGTGCCGCTCCCCGCGAGCCCCGGGCGGCCACCCAGCCCCGCTTTGGGCATCTGAAACCCCGGGGGAGGGAGGGAGGCGAGGGGACACCGGCGTGACCGGGGGACAGGGGACACATCCCGCTGCGCAGCGTCCGCGAGTGTCCGGGCTGTCACAGCCTGGCCTTGTCCCCTTTCCGCCTCTCGGTGGCACCGGGATGGAGCCGGTGGCACCGTGACCTTCGCTGCCCGTCCGCCCTCGCTGTCCACCGTGGGGAGGGACACTCTCCACGCCACCCGCGGGTGACAATCCTCGGCGGGATGTCCCTTTACCCTCCGAGCCAGCCCTGAGCGGGAGGTTTGTCACCCTGAAACGTGGGATTTGTCACTCTGAGAGTGAGGTTTGTCACCCCGAGCGGGAGGTGTTTGTGTCGCGGGAGGTGCCACCCCGGCGTGGCGCGGTGTCCCCGGCGTGGCGCGGTGTCGCCTCGGGCGGGGCTGGCGGTGTCCCCGGCGTGGCGCGGTGTCGCCTCGGGCGGGGCTGGCGGTGTCCCCGGCGCCGCAGGGGTTAAGCGGGGAGGGCTGTCCCTTGCCAGGGGTGTTGCTGGGAACCGGCAGGAGCGGGAGCCGCCGCTGCCATCTGCACATTGCGATTCGGTGAGTGTGCAGGGGAGGGGCCCCCAGCCGGGCCCCGAGGTGACGGGGCTGTCCCCTCTGCCCGGCTCCGGGGTTGGGAGGGGGATGTGGGGACACCCAAAAAATCCCCCTCCCCCCGAAAGTCGCTGTCGCCGCGGGCCCGGCGCCACGTGCTCCGCGCGGCCGGGTGTCCATCCCCGGCCTGGGACAGGGACCCGGCTCGGGGCTGGCCTGGGGGTCGTGTCCCCCTTCCCCGTGTCCCCCTCCCTGTCCCCAAAGCTGTCACCTGTTGGGGTGGGGCAGCAGAGTTGTGCCCAGGTCCCACAGATCCGCCCCGGCCCCACATTCCCACTGGGAAAGCGTCTCCTTCCCACTCCGAGGAGCTGCAAGGGGGTCGTGCCATCCCCGTGTCCCCCCTCCCTGTGCCCTCCCTGTCCCTGTGCCACCCCTGCCTGTGCCCTCCCTGTCCCCAAGGCTGTCCCCAGTGGGAGTGGGGCACGAGAATTGTGCCCAGGTGCCAGCACAGACCCCTCACGGCCCCAAATTCCCACTGGGAAAGCGTCTCC
>VYZT01017259.1:0-61038 GCA_013400735.1 Pomatostomus ruficeps
TCTTTTTTTCTTTTTTCCCCCTTCTGCTTCCTGTGTGAGCCTGTTTGTGGGACATGAAGCAGAGTAGGAGGCCTACACAGACTTATTACCTTTCAGTCTTTACCATTTTTATCCATATTCAATCCTTTGTCTTTTGAAAATTAGGCTGGGGAACTGCAAACCCTGAAGTGGATGAACGGCAGAAAGCAGCCAACAGTGGGTATGCAAAAAGCAAGTTGTTTGTTGCCTTTTTGATTTTTATTTGGGTACTAATTGTTTCACAAACAATCCATGTGTGTCTTACAATAAAGCTGCTGCTGTGTCACTGATACTTTAAACTTATCTTTGAAAGCCAAACAGAACATCCGATGGCTCCTTCCCTTATGAAACCACCAAATGCATCAAAGTTTAATTTAGCAAATGCTGGAAAAAACTTGGCTGCCTGCAGGTTGGTGAAGCCTTTAATGTCTATTACCCTTCCTTTTTTGTTCTTATGTGAAAATGCATCTTACGTTTTCCCATATGCCTGTAGCGTTCAGAGAAACCCTTTTAATATCACTCTCAGAGGAAACCTTGTTTATTTTATGTTAGAGTTATGAAAATACGTGAATTTTGGGTCAGGAAAGATCCCTTACACAGGGCAGGACAATAACTGAGCAGGGTTTTAAGGCCTGTTGAAATCAGATGGATTTATGCACAGGTGTAATCACTGCCCTGGATATGGATAAATTCCGTGTATACCCAAGTGCTTTGAGTCTGGATGTATTTAAAGCTAAAACAACAATTTAGGGATTGCTTTTATATTCTTTAATCACATATCTGAGCATTCAGGAGAGGTAGTGTGATACTGAACTGTTGTGTTGCAGGAACAGAAATGAATATACTCCTTTAGGTAACACAGCAAACTCAAGATCTGATAAGGGAGCTACTCGAAAGTTTGAGAATTTTTCAAGCAATTTAAAAACCGTCCAGCAGCAAAAACAGCCTGACAACCGTAACCCAGCTCAGCTCCTCAAAACAGACACATCCAAAGGACAGTGGCCGGTGAAACCCAGCACTGTGTCAAGAAGTCTGCAGGATCGTAGTCCAGCATATAAATTTAACTACAACATTCAGCAAAATAAAATGACTGAAAACCAATTTCATTGTGTCCCAGAAGACACAAGTCAGGTAAAACTTATGGGGAGGGTTAACAGGAAAGACACAGTGAAGAAAGCAGTAAAGAAAGAAAACTGATGGAAGATGAGGTATTCATCAGCCCAAGCTGCCTCAGTAAACCCTAAAGCTTCTGAAAATTTAGAATTGAGATTTTCATACTATAATAACCCACAGTCCTCAGCATGCTCATATAAAGAGGCAGGGAATTGTTTTTATATTCTGAACAAATAGTCTAATTTTAATGTAAATATTGCCTATTTAACATAATATATAAATGCCTGTGTGCCCTTCAAAGTTGCAAGTGTGTATGTCTAACTCAAGCTTTTGTCTTCCTCTGAAAGGAAATGTCATCATCTCAGCTTAAAGCTAAAATAAAAAAGAATTCTTTGCGAATCCTGTCTGCAGTCATTCAAAGTGTGAGGCACTGGAGCCAATATACCTATAAAACTGCACTGTTATTTGAAGTCTTAGGTAAGCATTGTAGATTATAATAATTTAATATGATGATAATGGCAGGGCAACAACAAGAGAGAATTCTATTAAGTGTAGGCACAGTAGTTGAAATACTTAAACCCACGGAATACTGGCCTGAACACCATCCAGTTTTCCTTCTGGGAATCCATTCAGCTGTCAAAGGTGACTGAAACAGGGACAAAATTAACAATTCAGTCATCCTCCAGCATTGAAGATTTCCATCCTGTTTCTTTTCTTTCCTTGTTTTTAGAATGTGTTAGAATAAATTTTCCTATTTAGCAGGAATCTCCCATGAAGGAGTAAACATTATTTTACAATAATTTTTAATATAATTAATCTAGGAATGATTAATTCTTGCTTAATGGGACAGGCACACTGGATTCTGCCGTCACACCTGGAGCATATGGGGCAAAGAACTTTCTTCTGAGAGATGGAAAGGAGACCCTGCCTTGTGTGTTTTATGAAATCGTGAGTATTCTGTGACACACAACACAGACACCGCTAGCTCCAATCCTTTTTATGAATGCAAGAATAAAACACAAATTTACTGGGTAAAAGGCAAGCTGGATGTTTGTACCATGTTGTTCCCAAATTAGAGCAATAGTCACTACTTAGGCATCCTTAGATTTCTGTTAGAGGAAAACAGGTGAGACTTTCAGTTGAGCTTTTAAGTAGTTGATATAACAACAAAGCTGATGTCAATGCCTTCTGTTTGATGTAGTCCTCAGAAACCAGCCGTGTGGAAAGCTTTTATGTGAGGTGATGTAATTGTTTTATGTGTTTATTATGCTTTGATGAAGGACCGTGAGCTTCCACGACTAATTAGAGGTCGAGTGCACAGGTGCATGGGAAACTATGATGCAAAAAGGAACATTTTCAAGTGCGTCTCTGTAAGACCAGCAACTGCTCAAGAACAGAACACTTTCCAAGACTTTGTTAAAATTGCAGATGTTGAGATGACAGCATTTGTAAAAACTATTAATGAAATGTAAGGTCAAACCCCCAGTTTTAACTAATTGTTACCCATAAAGGCTGGACATTTAGCCAAATTACCAGTGAAAATCTGGTTAAATAATTGGAAATATCACTGTGCTGTGTTAGCCAACAAATGTTGTGTGGTTTTCATTGGGTTCCCATTTATGTGTTATCTGATTCATGTTTTCTTTAAAAAATAAATAATCAGTATAATACCTGTATAAAATAGCAACAGGCCCTGAAGCTGTAGGAAGATTCCCAAGGACACAGAGGAAGTAGAAAAGGAAGAATTATTTGAACACAGAACTTCCTTGCCTTTGCCATAGGAACATCTTTCATGGAGGATGGACCATGAACATATTTATGTTCTTTGCCTTCAAACATTAACTTTCATAGATTATTCCTGCTGTTCCTATTTCCTTTTCCCCTACTTCAGAAGCTTTGTAGCAGATTTCTTGGGAATTGCAAGACAAAAGAGTTGTCAAGAAAATAGCAACCAGTATGGGGACTTTTTTTTTTATTATTTTATTATACAGTGTTGGCAATTGGAAATTTCACATTTAAAATAATTGAAATATTGTATCCAACAAGTCAAATACAGAAAACAGTTAATATTCTAAAAAGGAGCCAGCTAGTCAACGCAGAAACACATTAATGGAAAATACAGCTTTTAGTTACACTTAAAAAATTATATATTTAGAATAAAACTTGAACCTGGTCCAGCAAATCGTAACAGGAAAACGCTTTTACACAGTTGAACGCGCAGACAGTCTCTATTTAAAAAAGTGATCTGTCAGTGTGAGCACAGGCAGTGTCAGCAGCAGCCCCTGATGTCCAGGTGAGACCTAAGGATGTGCTTTGCCAGCTGCTGCAAGGATCCCTGGCATTGCCAGCTCTGCCTCCCGCGAGCAGCGGGCTCAGAGCGTGGATGCTTCAGGGAGAATTTTGTCAATCCAGCTGCAGAGGTCATGTACACGTTTGATTCCCTTTAAATATTATAAAATGTTAAAGGAAGTTCCATATGGAAGCATTAGTTTGACTCATAAAAGGTGCAGGATATTGCAGGGTGCAGAGGTTGATGATTTGCACGACAGAAATTGAGCTTTAAGAAGTAAAGGATTGGTACAGCAGCGTTGTAAATTGTAACACTCTGCTGTAACAGTAATTTAAAACTGATTCCAGTTAAGTGATTGATGCTTCCAGTTCTGCACATGTGAAACTTCTGTTAATAAGTAATGACAGGAATAGGTCCTTTGTCTACTAGGTGTGTTATGGCTGTTAATAAAAATCTAAAATAATTTTACTTTTCAGGAAGTGTTTAGATCTTTGCAAAAAGAGTTTCTACTTGACACTAACAAATCACTTTTTCTAGTGAAACATTAAGTGAACAGTCGTAAACATTACACAAAACAGAAAAAACCCTACTCAATACAGTTTATACACACTACTCAACATTTTTCAGTTGTTGGGTGATTTGTTTTTCTCGACCATATTGATCCTGTCTTGTATAATGGTTCTAGTGTAAAGGCACAGGTTGGTTAGGAAAGAAAAGCCTGCATCTCTGTCTCTCTACTTTGCGGTGATTATTTTCTTTTTGCATGTTGTTTGTTATTCCTCACTTTTCTGACTCTGACATGAAAATTATCAATCTCAGCCATTCATTAAAAAAAGTGTAAGACATCACTCAAAGCACATAACTATACAGAAGTGACTGAAATTTATTCTTCTTACGTTAGGGCATTCCTTCAACCTATTTTGTTAAATAGTTGGAAGATTTAATTTCTCAGTCCCTGTGAGCAAAAGCGCAGAGCACCCATGCTCTCTTTGTCAGTGTACTTAATTGTGCATTGGAATCTGTATTTTCAAAGATCGGTAATGGAACTTGCTCAGTTTATGTGCAGAATTTGCTTTTGGAGTGCATGGAAATGTAACCACAGGAGAATTATTTTGGAAAACAATGCAACGTTCCATTGAAGTTTAGAAGGGTGAGGAATGTAAACAAGACTGCAGAAGTCTTTGATGTATATTAAAATAACACAGTGATTGTTCTGTTTGCATTTTCTTACACATCCTCAACATGTCTCTGTCTGTCCCTTCGTGTACACCTTCCATTAAAAAAAATAAAAATTCAGGAATCAGTTGGACTCAGCTAAGTGAAGAATAATAAATTTGATCACCTGGTTTGTGCCAAAAGACAAAACTAAGAAGTACAGCTCTGAATTAAATATAATCTATGTGATTTTTCTTTTCAATAAATAATAGAAAATAAAAGATGAGAATAGAATTAGAATTAAATTTCAATTTTAAATGAAAAAACACAACAGTGGAGCGAGATTAGAACCCAATGCTTCTTTTGCTTAAGGCAATCAAGTGCACTTATTTCTATGCTTGATAGTAATGAATTCAGTGCTATTGTGGAAATCAGACCTCACAAAATTCCCATACAGACTAATGAGATATGGCCATTTGCTAGTTCTGACACAGCATCAGACTTTTGCTAGTCCTGTTCAATAGCATTTCACTTCACTTTTTTTTTTACAAACTGGACTCTTAATTGCGATGGAAATACTGGATTTAGTTTATTCTGGCTTGTATTATCACTACAGATAAGGGCCATTGGGCACAGACATTTTTGTAAACAGAGATTTTTTTATTTTCAGCCTTAAACAACAAAATCCAAAATCTACAGTTGTAATAGTTCAAAATGTTGTGTTAAAGTCCACCTAGAATTATAATTTAAGAAATACAGAAAACAAATTCTTAGGATTTTTTTTTCCCTGTTGTTAAACTATTAAATCATCGTGAAGCCTTTGGATGTAGTTAGATCTCTCAGAAAAAAGAAATTTCAATTTTACCCAAGACTTCATGAAGATGCTTAAATCTTGGCAACTAGAACAGTAGTAAAAACTGTGCCCAAAACTTACAATATGGAAGTGCTGCTAATATATACAGATCAAAAAGAAACTTTTTTCTGGTATACAATTCTTTTTAGCTATCAATCTTAATTTCAGGCTGTGGTTACTAGTAGGTGCTTTTTTCACTAATCAAAATAATTGTAACAAAATATCATTATTGATTTTCAACTTACTGGGTTCATAAAAGTTCTGACATTTAACAATATATCAAAAGTGAATTGAAGAGTTTAAGACTCACAATTTTGAGACACAAAAGAAACTGGGAGGTAGACAGATGTTTTGAGGATAAACTGATTTTTTTTTTTTTGTCTAAGGCATTATGCCACTTCTATGTTTAGAGCAGTGTAAAGGCTGCTGATCAATCCTGTTTCAATTCCAGAGTGTTCGCTGCTCGTGCTTACGGAAGACTTTCAATGCACTTTTGGTCTTTGTCAATCTGACCTTCTCTTCCCCATCTC
The DNA here is from genome assembly GCA_013400735.1 of Pomatostomus ruficeps. Taxonomy (NCBI): domain Eukaryota; kingdom Metazoa; phylum Chordata; class Aves; order Passeriformes; family Timaliidae; genus Pomatostomus; species Pomatostomus ruficeps. Next base: position 5,960 of record VYZT01017259.1, read on the forward strand.
CTCTCCTCTCTTTAGCAACACAGCCAGCTGGAAGTGCTAGAATAATTTCTGCCCATTACTGTAGACAGGAATGTTCTGTTCTTAAACAGTAATAAAATACTATAAAATAGTAGGTATTGGAGTTGGAGATATGTGCTCTTTTGGTGCATATTTTGCAAAGAATGGTAAAAAGACAGACAACATGACCCCAACAATTGCCAGCATGTACCCCCATCCAATCTGGCAGTCTCCTGCATAGTAGATGTCTGAGTTCTCACAGAATCTCTTCACAGTAGCAGAGTTGAAACCAAAAGGGTAAACCAAAAGCCCAGAAGCCATTATGAACACTGGAGAGGAGAAAAAAAATCACACCAGTTATTATCCAACATTAATTCCTTTGGAAAAAAAATCTTATTTTAGAAAGGCAACTATATATATATAAAATATTAAAATCAATGGGAAAAGTCATAGCTTATAAAACCCCCTTGTGATTGGCAGATTATCTTCCTTTTCATAATTACCTCTTATGCACAGCTGTGGTGTGACAAGGCAGCAAGTTGGGATTTTTTTCATGAGAACTCTTGCCATTAAATAACTTCAGAAACGCTGTGATCCAAATTATGTAGCCATGTAAAAAGTAAGGTGACTCAGATACAATGGAATCCAGAGGAGAGGAATTCCTAAGTTGGCAGATTCCAAACCAGCTTCACTTTCTTCTCAACAGCATTTTTGTGCTTGAGACAAACAATTACTTTGTTCTGCCAAATAGAAACTTTCAATGAAAGAATTCAAATGTAGTTTATCAGATTCTGCTGATGAGGTTCTGATAATGTGCGACTCATTAGTACCGACTCAAATTGTTTAAAGCATCCTGCATTTGAACAGTTGATGAAAAACAACACCATTTATCTTCTTTTTGTTTATTTTATGTCTCTTGACATTGGAAAGCCAGGCTTGCCTCCTGCAATTACCCTGCATTATCCACTGGCTTTTAATAGAACTTCACAGATTTTAGTCTTTAAGGAATCCATGTCATATTCAAATATCAACTTATGCAGATAATTGAATCAACAGCAGAACCACTTTTCCAAGTCTGAAAATAAGACTGCCCAAGGTATAAATCATGAGTACGATAAAGATGCATTAGAATCCTCCAGGAACAACTCTCGGAGCCTGATTGTGCCCACCTTGGAAGTGAAGAGGGGCTGAGCCAGGCTGGTGTGAGAGGTTACACCACGTCTTGGGTAAGAGAACACTGAGAAACCATGTTTTCTTTTCTACCCTGTCTGCTAATCAATTACCACCGTATTTAAAATCTCTACCGTATTTTAAAAGGCTTTATTTTATGTACTGAAAAGGTACCATAGAGCAGTCCCTTTTCCTCTCTTCCCATTTTTCCAGGACAGTGTTTTGTTCAAATTCAGGGTAGTGATTCAAGAAGCAATCAGAATTAACAGTTATGTTTGAGCTGATAGATAATTCATAACCAGCAAACATCTAATGAAACATTAGGATTGTAAAACAAACAATACATGCTATTCTCTGTGTTTGTAATTGCCTTTCAGGTAGGGCATGTGCATATTATTCCAATTATAATATTGGAGCGGCTTAATCTTAAAAGTATCCACTAAAAAAGGGCAATCACTCATTAATCTGTTTTAATTAAAAAACGCTGTAATAAGCTTGAGGGCTAGATGAAGTCAAAAAGTTTAACACAGCCTGTCGAGTCTCTGAATAATTTGAATTAAACCTTTCCTTCTAGTCCAAATGGAACCGCCGAGTTAATCCCTTGTAGAAAACAATAAGATGAAGAAAATGGAAATGAAAAGGAGAGAAAGTGGAGCAGCAGCAAACTTGCCAGCCTGTTTCCCTCTGGGTACCTCACATATGGGTACAAAGAGAAGCTGCCTGCCAAGAAGTGGAATTCTGAGGGAACCAAGAGTTTCACCTGCTCCAACAGCCACCCTCTTTCCTTTAAACCTCAGAGATAATTTTGCAGTGGCCACTGTGGCCTTCCCCTCTTTCCAGGCATGAGGTGGGTGAGGGTGCTGCTGCAGGAACCAGGAAAGGTCTTTCCCAGCATAAGCAGCGTCCTGAGCCAGGCTCACAATTCCTGATCCTCGGGCAGCTGCACCTGCTGGGGGTGCCCAGGGCAGAGGGAGCGCACAGGTCTGAGCTCTCAGCAGCTGTGTTCCTGCATTTAGGACCCGACAGTAACCAGCCATGCTGAAGCTGAAGCTGAATACAAAGAGGTAAGCTGTATTACGCAGATCTCCCCAACTGCACATGTGACACCACTAAAAACAATGGAAAGTGGAAATGCAGTAAAAACGAAGCTAAACTAGACAAGGGGTAATAGTTTTGAATTAAAACGGGGTAGAGTCAGAAGAGATAGAAGGAAGACGTTTTTCATCATGAGTGTGGTAAATATCCACACAGGCTGCCCAGAGAGGTGTTGGATGCCCCATTCCTGGAGGCATCTAAGGTCAGGCTGGACAGGGCTCTGAGCAATCTTGTCTAGTTGAAGACATCCCTGCTCGCTCCAGGGGGACCTCTACATGTCCCTTCCAACCCAAACTATTCCATGATTCTGTCCTCTTGTTCAGCAGAGGTCACCAAGCTTTCCCAAAAGATCAGAAAGAGCTGAGGGCCAGCGCAGCCTGAGAGTCACTTGACACTCTTGCACCCCCAGGAAAATTCCCGGCAGAAACATGGGAAACAACTCAAAAAAGGGGAGACTTTTCCTACTGCTATTGTAAACAGCGGTGAGAGCGTTAAACCACGGGGCTAATCCACAAACTAAACCCTGTTAATCCATGGACCTGTGCAGTTGTGGGTTCGCTCTGGCACAGCTGGAACGTGGAACAAAGGGCTCCCCAAGAGCCTGTGGTGCACTAGGGGTGCTCAGCACAGCCCCCCTGCAACCCAAACTGCTCCACTGCACCAGGGAGCTTGAAATAGCCCCGGGGTGCAAAACCTTCTGTGAAGTGTTGGGAAAGTGAGCCAGAAACAGCCACTGCTCTAAGCAAGAAGCAGGTCTAAAATTAAAATTTCAGTTTGTTCATCTTTTCAAAGCCAAAAAAGCATCTCATTCGGTGAAAAAAAAATATGCAGAATTGGAAACAATCCTTCTAGGCATAAAATCCTTTCCTAACTGTTAAATTTCACTGTTTTTCTGACACTGTCTCAACCCCTTGCTCTGTTTCACATATCTGTTCCATGTATGTTTTCTTTTTGATAGGGTTACACAGAATTGTTTTGAAGGCTGTGTTTTGCAGTGTTTTGATTACCACTTGGTGCTGATGTTGCATGGTGCGATTTAATGGAAGCAGCTTTATTTTTTTCCAAGGCCAGAGATAATCTGTCACAGCTGAATGTATGTGTTCACATATCAAACGGGCTAAAAAGTTACCCATGGTTTCATATCCTCAGGCATGTCATAGAATGACCTCATTATTCTCATTTAGGTGCCCTCTTTCTTACAAAGGCTCCAAATATTGAATAGCCCCGTTATTATCCGCAGGAGCCAAGCTCTCAGGCATGGTGCTAATGACTGCTTAATGGTGCTGTCTGTCAGCAGCACAGCGAGCTGGGACGGCACACAAAGAAACAGTGGGGCTCCATTTAGGCTCCTCGTGTAACACTTACGCCTCTGCACGGCTTTCCAACAACAAACATCACTTTAGAAGGTGTCAGAATAGAGCAGCGAGTGCACCTCACCGTTCTGTGTGGTGTAATCGTGCTGTCACATGGGGTGACAAGGCCAGACAACATATTTGGGTTTGTTCTGCAGCATGAAGCCTCTGAGTGTGAGAGGTCTTGCTTGTAAAATGCATAATTGAGTTATTTTTTTAACATGGCTTGATCATTTGACTAATCTCCATGAGCTATGAGGTCTGGTTAGAAAGTGCTTGTTTGTTTGTTTGGTATGTGCCACACAGGTGTTTGTTATTGCTGGCTCCTCCTCACCCGAGCCCTCTGCAGTAACTCACAGCCACCGCTGTGCAGCCCAGAGACAAGGCCAAGCACCTTGGTTCAACAGTAAGTCATGTTTTATTTCTGCTTTCTGATCCCAAAGAGTTACAGTCTCACCCTCACCCTCTTTGCTCCCCTGGTGTCCTACAGCCAGATGGTAAATGGCAGCTTCTCCTCTCAAGGGTTTCCTAGCCAAGGCCTGGTTTTATTTTGTAAAAGTAGGTTTCTGAATTGGTTGGTTTCTCAACAACATAACTTCAACAGGAATAAGCTGTTATTTGAAAGGATGACACCTCTTTTTAGGGAAAACAGGGCTTTTTGTAGGAAATAATTGTAAATTGTCAATGAAGATACTGAATCAATGACACTTCTGGTTGGGGAAAATAGCATTTTCTGCTGTTTTAAAATTAATAATATATAACTCTTTGTCATTGCAATGGTTTATTCATTTCATTAAGCTCCTGTAAAACTGTTTAATTATTTAAATCTCTCACACCATTTTCAAGTTGATTGTAAACCAAAGCAAAGCAATGCAGTTCTCTGGAGTGTGTGCAGAGGGCACCAATGTACAACACTCTTAGATACCACGACAGAAAAAGGCTATTTCCACCCCACTTCTTTTGGCAAGACTGATGGAGTTTCCAACATCTGAAACACAATAATTGAATAGTTTTCTGTATTGTGAAGCAGGAATGTTTAAACTTGGCTGAGCTTATGTTTATCCTGCCTTACTGATGTTGAAATGGATGGAAATCCAAAGGTGGCTCACGAACATGGAGAACAAAAAAAGCTGTTTTATTTTATTTTATTTTATTGTGTTTGTTCCTATGTTTGGGTGATGTGTAGTAGTGAAATATGCGGTGTGCATGAATTGTCTTCCTGAAATTAACTGCTATAAGAAGCTTAGTTTGTTTTAGAAATTTAATTTGCTTACTCTAGGAGTGTGTTATATTCCTGATGCTTGTGACAATGATGGATTAATTGTGGGCTTGTGGGACATATCAGACAATCATTGGAATTAGGGCTGATTCATAGGCAAGCAAGGGTATTATTCCAACCCTATTACAGATTATCACAGTCTTATGTCTTATTGGAAGATTTTTATTGACAGAGCTTAATCTACCAAAGCAATTTTCACTCATCTCATCAAGAAGTTTCCTCTTACATATAATCCATTACCTCCCTTATTAAACCTGGCAGTTCTTCATATGCACAGTCAGTTGTGTTGGAATAACACATTTCCTCTCAGGTTCATACGTTTTATTAACCTAATAATTTTATTAGCTCCTCTCCAGCTTTTATTTATGTTTATGTGATTTTACTTACATGGTTTTAAATGAGAAAGCAGATGTTGATCCAAAGCCACGGACAGCTTAACACCAAGCCAGAAATACAGGTAACAGGGAAAACCTGGCAGCCAGTGACACAGCCAGACATCTTCAAAAAATCACCTCTTGCCCTGCTGCCCTGGCTGGCCTCACTCCATGCTTCCCAGCACTCTTCCCAAGCAAATCTTTTTGTAGCATGCCTGGAGGGTTTCTACATATGGGGTATTTTGATTAAATTCCCTTGTAAAAAAGGAGGTACCTATATTTATCTTCATCTCTATCTCTTGAAGACAGCGCTAAGTAAGATCCAAGGTTATTTTTAGTAATAGCTGCATATCAGTGCACAAATAGAAACAAGATGGAATTCTGGGCTTATCCGAAAATTAGTGATTTCCTTTTGGCTACTTCAGGAAAGGAGGAATTACCCAGAGTAATTTGGGGAGAGCTGAAATATCTCTACAATCAGCAGGCATTGTTTCAAATGCCTATTACATGTAACTAAAATAAACAGGAAAGCGGCTGCAAAATAACCAGGAAAGTGACCTCTCGAAGATAAAAGAAACCAGACAAAATCCTGCCGTTACAACAGCAGAACTTTGGAGGATGAGGCAAACAGGGACACTGTTAAATGCCATTCTGCTCTGCTGAACTTGTGGCAGGTGCATGTCAGGTACCTGGAGTTCAAACTCTTGGAAGCAGCCCTAGCAATTATTCCCTCCAAGGAAACCAAAAGGAAGAGCAGGGAAAAGGGATAATAATGCCCATATGCTTGGTATAAAGATGTAGCTGCCTTCCTTTGTAAGTGAATAAAGAGATGGAACCCCTAATAATGGCACAGCCACTTCCAACACATCACAGTTTAGCTCTTCTTTGTAAAGAATTATTCCACTGGCGTCATTTCAGTCAAACATGTTGTGATTTGAGGAGCTTCTATCAGTGCTGGACTGGTGCCAAAGAAGTAGATCATAGTAGTTCCTTTTCTGGCTTTTCTAAACGGTGCAACTCACAAGTTTGCACTTAGCAGCTGTATTATAAATGTAGTTATAACGAGAGCTGTGTAGCTTGTCAAACCCCTTTGTAGCTAACAAAGGGAATGGACTCGTTTGTACAGTGTCTCCAAACTCTGTGTTTAAAGAAATGCTGAGTCTGTGACTCCAGCTCACAAGCTAAGGAACTGCATCTGATACAGTAGGTTGTACTTTTATATATGTACATATATGCAAAATTATGGGGAAATGTGCGTATATCAAAAGCTGGGCGATGTTTTCCATGTCAGTTTATTTGGATTTAGCTGAGGTAGAGTAGGAACATGTTATTTTAAATAAAACTAGCACCTTTTTTACACAAATCTTTTTAGTGCCACTAAAATACCCCACTCAGGTTCTGTTGGCACAACTCCCTCACTCAGGCCCTCATTCTCCAAACAGCCTCTTTCAGAAACATCCGACAATTGTAGGAATAGCTGAATCCATCTCACTTATTAACTGAAGGGGGTGGAATCTGACTATCCAGACTTTGGAAAAGAAATTCTCTGAAGCCATCACAGAGGTAATTGGGCTTGGTAATTACTGCATTAGCTGCAAGTTTATTAAGGGCCACAAAAGGAAATGCCATCCCGGTGACCTTTGAGGCTGCATTTCACAGCATGTTTTCTACATGAGAACAAATGATGAAACTTGACTATTTCTGCCAAGTGAGTGGTAGCTATGGTGAAGATTTATAGCTGTAATCTGGTAATCTATGGGCCTAATCATACAGTTATAGAGTTGCGTGTCATTTACTCAAAAAGCCTGAAATGATCTAGCACTGTGTAGACTGTGGTGAAGGAGTGCATTTTGTCATCTGCAAGGTTAGGAGAAATACAGCCTCTTTAGCAGACTGTAAAAGAGAGACGAGAGCTAATGTTTCTCAAAATAGCAACGTGTTACACAAAATTTTACAAGAGTCAGAGAGCTAAGAAATGGGGATTGTCAGATACAATCTCATTTGGAAACCATTACGATTTTCCTCTTTTGTACTGCTTCAATAATTGCATAGATTTTCCTTTTTTTCTCTTTTTTTTTGGAAATTATTTAAGTCATGCTCACTTCATCTCTCTTGGAGCAGCAAACACAGAAGCAGACTAATAATATAATATTGACATATTTAAATGTTGGATTCTTCAGCTGAGAGCAGCATGTTCAGAATGTATCGTGCCTGTAATGTGCCTGTGTTCCCTTATCTTTGTGGCACATTTTATTCAACAGTTAGGAAGTGCTAATAAAAAGTGCATATTTCAGTTGTTCTATTTTAGGTAAACATTACATGGTACACATTTTCTAAGCAGTGCACATTGGTTAACTGTGCAACTCCATTTCCACAAATAGAAATCAGGGTGGCAAACGCTTTGCTTCTCTTCTTAATTAACCTATCCTTGCCAAGACTGGTATGTTCTTCAGCACAGGCAGGGAATGAAACTGATAACTGAAAATTTAAATTAATGCTTCTTCTTGTGATCTTTTGGCTGAGAACGAGAGCAGCTTCCACCTACCATCTGATGCATTCCCTAGCAATAGAAACAGTGTCAGCCTGGGTCCGTGTGCAGCTGGAAGGAGTGAGGGAACAGACACATTAATATCGCCTTTCCTTTGGAGCCAGCTCACCTGGGAAGGGGAGACGCTGCCCAGCCTGCAGCAGGTCTTGGCTCCTGCTCTGCCTGTCAAATCCAAGTTCTTAAATAGCTATTTAGAACAGGGGCTGAGGTCCAAAAGACAGGCAGTGAAGTGTAGATCACCTGAAATGTCATGATTCGACCTGACACATTTGCTCCCTTCTCCTCCCCACCTGCTCAGCCCACAGGTCTGCTTTAAATCAATCTTTTCACCTCTCCCAAGACTCACAATTTAAGCAGAGCAGACGCTGATGAAAACAGATTTATAATGAAGCTGGTGGCCATTAAATACCAGCCGTCCACCAGAGGTGACCTTATTGTAAAGCGTTGTACAGTGAATTTATTTTGACTTTGCCCAATCTCTGCCTTGTCTCGCACACTGGCAGCCGAGGCAGTGGTGGTGGGAGGTCTGAGAATAATGCCCACGTCTCACTTCATTACAGCTGCACTTCACATCCCAGCAGTCTGCAGGCCTCAGGGATATCACATTCATTACCTCTTTCAGAGACACGTATTTTACATATATGGCTGAAAGGTGATTAGAATCCCTGACACAACAGCATTTTATCTGGAATGCAACCATGGAAATACGTGCCTAAAACAAAAAAGACATCCTACATCCTTCTCCTAATTGATTTAAGCTACAAAGACCAGCTTCAGTTTTCCCAGGGCACAGGAACTACCGGGAAGACACAAATTGCATGTTTTCAAATCTCCTCATAAAAACTGCTTGACAGGGGGCTGAAAGCAGAGTTTTCTGTTTCTCAGATGTCCTAGTCCTGTGAATGTCATCAGTCAGCAGAAGCTCACGTGCCTCCACCTGATCATAAAGAACAGTTCTGTAACAACCCTCATTTCACGCTGCTGATTCCAGCCCACCATAAATCAGCCACACCACGAGTAGTGTTGGAAATAATTGTCTGCTCCAGAGCTCCCCTCTCTCACGGCCCAGGTGCCACACAGCTGTAGCCATATGCAGAGCCTGTCCTGCAGAAGTGGGTTATAGCAGCAGCCCCAGCAGTGATGCTCCCCAAGTGCTTGGAAGATCTTTGATGCTGCACACTGGAGCAGTGCAGGTGTACTCCTTCAGTGGCTTTAAAAACGTTATAAATGGAATCAGTTTTGGCTTGAACCAGGTGCTCTCTGCAGATGGAAAATGGGATAGCAACTGCTACTTCACTGAAAGCCACTTGGAAATGCAACAGGTGATGCCAGGGCTGATCCTCAGGTGCATGTGGCACTCTGATCCATCCTCTCCCACCCTCTTTCTAACATCCAGCTTATTTCCCCCGAGCATTTTGCTGTCACTGATGGCTGTTTGTGCAAATGACTCAGCACAGCACATCTGATACTTTGATTTCAGCCATGTTTGACCCCTGTGTTCCTCACAAGTCTTACCCAGCAGCTTTGAGGAATTTAAACACGTGATCAGAACTGTCCTGGGCTGGTTGTGCTGGTCCAGCCACCACTCAGTTAACGGCAGACAGAACAGCCTTAAAGCACCCCCAGCCACATCTCACACAAGAGCTTAATTTAGTCCAAAGCTGCTGGAAGAAAGTAGTAAAACAAAACAAAACAAAAAAAATCGTTGAGTTTTGATGCAGAGCTACCTAGGTTAGAAAAACCATGTAGAAATCCAGAGTAGTGATAGAAATGCCCCAAATTACCAGCTAAATAAAAGTGATTTGGGATAGCTGATCCCTCTTATCAGGTTGGCCCAGCTGCACAATTTCCCATCTCCAATTATACCAAAAGGCCCACACTTCCTCCTTCATTAATGCATTTGAAGGATTTAATGAGTTACTTCATCAGGTTAATAAATCCCTTCAATAATTTTATTACACTTTGATACAATTATTCAAGAGGTGCAGCTAACAAATGATCATCATTTATATTTCTTGACAGAATAGCGTAGTTAATAAATTTGGCCCACGAAATCCAAAATCCATAAATAAACCGTGGGGACAATTGAATGTCTGTGTGGAGGAGGGGGTTTTTTCCTATCTCTGGTTAAGGTTCTATTAAAAATTCTCTGTCTCCTGTGCAAGTAACTCCAGGCTGAGGAGAACTGCAGGAGGTTGGTGCCTCCTGGCAATGTCCTGCTTCCCACTGAGTGCTTAGGGGGAGTCCAGCTGCTGCAGCACATGTGCCACTGGACATAACCCATATTAATTTGCTCCAGCACTCTCTGAGGTTTAAAATCCAGCTTCATAAAGGCTGCTCCATTCCTTGAGGCTAAAGTCTTTGGCTGATTTTGACCAGGCGCAGTGACACCACCAGAAATTAGCATTCTATGCTGGAAATTGTTTTAAAACTGAATTGAATCGGTTGCCATGCCATTTGTTTTTCCTGTGGCATCACAGTAAATGACATCATCAACAAAATAACCTTAGGGGCAAGGGTGTTTTTTCAGAATCTTAACCTCTGAATGGCCAGCAGTATTACAGCTTCCTATTACCAAGTTAATAATATTTATGGTAGGTAGACTGCAAGAATGGGACCATACTATTTATTTACTTACTCTTGAAAGCCACCTCTGGCAAGAACAAATTCCCCATTAATCACCACCTTATCTCTGTAAGAAAGAGTTGCTCTCAAGGACATCTGTATTATTCCCATTGTTTTATTAACACAGGAATAGCTCCGCCATGGATTTTTTGACATTGAACTTTTCTAGATTTTCTTTTTTAAGGGGAGCTGAAATGCTTGAATAAACATTGAACTTTCTTAATAAATGAACTACTTAAGACCCTAACCACAGTGATAAGATCCCAGTATTTCCCTGAATATATTTTTATGTAAAGAAACTGCAAATGAGTAGCTCTTTCTTCTCTTTTTTTATCAGCTGAAACTCCAGTTATGAATTTTGAGTTCCTTCCGGGAGTGCAGGTGACCTTGTTAACTTGTGAGAGTGCCAGAAAAGCAGTGCCCTGCAGTCCAGGGGGTCAGGGGAGTGAAGCCAGTTGCTAAGCTCAGGTCTTGTAATCAAAAAATGCATATTTCTTTCTCCTTTCACATAGGCTTTAGCCAGCATTTGAAACATTATCTATTATGCTGGGCTGCAGGATGATTTGTTTCTCTAATTTGTCAAGAGCAACTGCATCATATATTTTCAGCTTTAGAAAAGAAATCAATGTAGGCCCAGCAGAGGACAATATCAGACAAATTCTCTTTCACGTGAGAAAAGTGTTAGTGGAAAGACTTCCACGAGCTTTATGCAGTGCCAGAAAGGGGTGGTTGTGCCAGTAGAAGGGGCATCTATTAATGTTATTTTTCTGTTTAATTAGGTGTTCAGTACTACACAATGGTGAGACCCTGTCTGGGTGGGGTGAGCCCCTGACTGTCAGGTGAACACACAGTCACTCCTGCCTCCCAAACTCAGGCACTGCTCCCACGGCAATCATTCTGCAGCCTGGCAGAGGTGGTGTAACCAGCGATTTGTTTGCAGAATGAAAGCTGTGTCAGAGTCAGGGGCTCTGTCCTCTGTCCTGCCCCTGTGCTGCTGCTCAGTGCAAACCATGGCGGTGTGAGGATGCTCTGGGAGGAGTGCCAGCCATGGGTTTGTGTGATTGCACCAGCCAGCCCTGCTCAGCTGTGCCTGCCCAGCTCCCCTGACCCTACTGAGAGCTGGGATCCCCCCTTGCCACCGGCTGAGACTGCCAACCCCACCCAGAGCAGTGAGAAACACCCCTGGCAAGACCCTGTGACAGGGGCTTCCTTCAGCACTGACAAAAAAACCCCACAGTGCTTCCATCTTCCTGCATTTACATGTATGAGTTAATAACATTTATGGGGCAGCACGGGGAAATGAACTTAAATACATCATTTGTCATCTCAGGGTACTGAATTACACCATTACTGAAAGAGATACAGGGAAATGTGTCCAATAAACAGAGCGTAGTTTGCACAATTTGCTTTGCATTTCCCACATCCTGCAACAAGCACAGGATAGTCAGGCTCCTTAATGATTATAATATATGTACAGAAAGAGCAGTTCCCCGAGGGCTCCTGATTAATCAGGGAAATACTCATTTGTTCTGGCAGAAGTGATGTGCATCTCGGCACGGCAAATGATGAACCCTAAGTGCACACATCAGCCATCAGGGCCCAAAAGTTTCCATTCATTTAACTCATTTTCCCTCTAAGAAAAAACCCCCATGTCTCAGCACAGCACAGGACACAACAGCACTTGTTCCTGGTCCCAGATCCATTAGGGTTTTGTCTGACAAAGCAGAAGGAGGCCCCATATTCAATTTAGAGACTATAAATGCATTGAGCTCCCAAACTCAGGCATCCCTGCTGCTTCCTTAGATACCCTGTTCAGGGAGGACACGAGGCCTTGGCTGCTCTATCTGATCACTGTGCAAGGGACTTGGGAACAAGTTGGGAGATTTCAAGGACTTTTCATCAGCTGATCTAAATCCCTGCCTGCCTTTTTACTACCCAAGAAGCTGCCCACCAACTGCAATCCTTCCTCCACTCCATCAGAGCCATATTAATTCTGTGGTTTGGCACAGTTGTTGTCCCCTAGAGGTTTGCAGTGTGGCATTTGAAAACTTTATTTCAGATTTTATTTTATATTCTGGGTTGGAAGTTTGCTAGTAATGAGGTGAATCCTCTGTGCCTGACACGTATTTCTCTTGGTGTTCATTTTTAAATTAGCTACAGAAAGGACAAACTAAAAGCAGATGTGTCATATTTTTCTCTGTGTGTTTGGAAGCTCACTCATGGAAATATCTTTGTCAGATAAATGAATTCCAGGTTACTGGGATAAACAGATGCAATGAAATACTCGTGTGTAGAGAAACCCTCAGAAAAATGTGATCCAGCAACTCTTCAAGGAAATTGCCATGTAAGAGATCCAGCTTTGAGGCTTACCTCAGACTTTTGCATAACATGATAGTTAGTACTTTAAACTGGAGGAAATGTGATGGGATCTTTTGATATTTTTCCACTTGCTTTTTCAATTTCATGGGATCAGCAGAAAGGGAAGGGAACCAAAGCTGAACTAATGCTGTGCTTTTGCCTTCATCACTGCCTGAACGGCAGGGATTGCTTGGTGGAGAACTGAGTATTTGTTACCCTTCTTATGGGCATCTCAGAATTGCCAGAAAATGTGGATTTTGGACTTGTGTTCAACATAACAGGAGAAAGAGGAAAACCAGAAATAAATGAGAAGGCTGAAATATAATTGAAAACCAGTAGTTATTTAGTTTGGCTACTAATTTATTAATGTATTATAGTTAAGCACTGAGGAATAAACCCTAACTTAAAAATGTTCCTCAGCTCTAGGCAGGATTATTTACAGGAAATAAAAACAGTTAAAGAATTAGAATGAAATCATGCCCATACTGAGTCAATAGAAATGTTGCCACCGACCTCCTTAGGCCAGGTTTTAGCCCCAGATATCTACAAAGAACCACAATTCTCTTGCAGTGTGACCGGCAGATTAATATTTGGAAACACCAGTTTATCTTTCCCTACAGAATGCTTAATTTTTGTGCAGCCAGCCTAAAAACTTTGCTCCACAAGTTTGTGTTTCAGTGCAAACCAGACAATGTTCCGTGCTCCTTTTAGGCTGTTTGCTCACTGTCACCATTCCCATTTGGCTTAAGCACCTCCTGAAATTATTATTTTGCCTCCAAGTCCATTATAAGAATATTTTTCCTCTGAGGTATCTGCTTTCTCAGCAGCAATTTTAAGGCATTTCAGGCTACAGAAGAAATATAAAATAAACCCTGTGCTCGCATATATCATAAAGAACATGATCTTTTAACCCTGTCCTTGGAAAGCCCATAAGCCTTTGCTGTACTTCAGTGATTCAGCATATGCTTTTGCAAGGAACATTTTGCACCTGCCACCACAAGGCAGCACAGGACAAACGGCAGCTTTGCAGGAGGAAACTTTAACTAATTTACACAAAGCCTTAGGTGGTCTATTAGCCCTGCATAGAAACAGGAACATGTAATTACTGGCTCCACGGACAGAATTAAATTGATGGACTACAAAGAAGCAGTGAGTGAAACAATTAACAACAAAGCCCAAGTAAACTGCTCTGATGGGAAGCCATGGCCTGGCTGCATGTGACAGCTCAGGGTTACCTCTGCTGTCCCCAGGGATGTGTCCACCCCAAACTTTTCACTCAGTGCAGACAGGGGAGCTCCTGTCGGAGTCACTGCAGCTGCTGGTCTGCTGCAGGTTGTGTGAGATACAACCAACAGCTACATGAACTGCTCAGCTCAGGAGCACCCTTCTAGCATCACTCATTTTGTCAATCCATTCTTTCTCCTGTGTCTCTGGACATGGTGGTTGCCCTCCAAACCTGATGCCATTTTGGGAGGATGCAGCTCAGTGGAGCACCACGTGCCCAACCAGGCAGAGCAGCAGATGCTGTCCTGAAAGCCTGGTGGAATAGCTGCTCCACAGGCTTTAGTTCATTAAGGTAATTGCAACTGGTCTCTGTCACAGTGCACAGTTAAATTTGGGATGGCAAAATCCATCCAAAAGAAAAGCATCTCCACTGTGCAGCTCTCCAGCCACGCAGGTTAATTGTGAGTACTTTGCAGTGCCTGCGGTAAGGCAGGAACCTGGGGGGTTCCTGTCACAGCTTCCATCCACAATTTGATTTAATGCCCTCCATGAACAATTGCATCTCAGTGCTTGTAATAAGGAAATGTCATAAAGGTACCTGCTGCCTGGTCCAACATCTTTTGGCTTTGACAGCTCAAATTTACAGCTTTAATTCAGCAGCCTGGATGCTTGGTATTCTGTACACACGTGGTGAAGGGCTGGAGGAACAATATTTTCTAAAAGTTCACCTGTGTTCAGCGACTCAGGGAGGATATAACCCCTTGGACCTTGTGAAATGACTTGCAGACAAATTCACACTCCAGATTGCCCAGTGGCAAATTACAAATTTCTAATGAGTCCCCAGTGTGCCTGGATGTATTCACTGGAGTGTTTTGCCTCTGTAGCGGAAAGAGTTGAACTTTCAGCAACCTGCACAAGTGCTCAGCTGGGTTCGCTCAGCCGTGAGCATCCCCAGCAGGAGGAGGAAAGGGCCCGTCAAAGCAAGCCTGATCTCCCTGGTCCTGATACCCAGGTAGATAAATTCCCCAAACCAGCACAGCTGGAGCACAGCGCTGAGTGTGCCCCTGTGGAAGGTGCTGCCACACCAGCACTGCTCGGGACGCTCTGGACAGGACAGCTGTGGGATTTCCTTTGGGAAAAGCCTCGCTGTACATGGGGCTGCCATGCCCAGGACAGTGTGACCCTGCTGGGCACAGCGGGGTGACAGGGCCTGAGGGAGGGAGTGCTGAGCAGAGCTGAAGGGAGCAGAACCCCAGGCACTGCCCGGGCTGCTCTTTGACACTCTGCTCCTTTTGCACTCCAATTTACATCCCCCAGCTCTGTTCCTGCCGTGTTCCCGGGGTCACGTTGGGGACTGTCACAAACTGCAGGCTCTGCAAACATCCCCTGCCTGTGCAGGAGATGCAGCTGTTTAATGAGCCCTGCTGTCATTACAGCAAAATGACTCAAGGACTTTCTTAAAAAAGCCTCTTATTTATAGTGTCATAGATTACCTTAATGTCTTTTACCAGGGAGGTGCTTTGAAATACTGCACAAACATTACAAGATGGGCCTGAAATAATGGGAATTTAAACAGAATCTAACAAGGAAAACATAAATATTGGATGGAAAGAGAAAGCATTTGTTGAAATCTTCACCAAAGGGGTATTCTTAGGAAAAGTCTGCACTTCTGAGCTGGAGTTTTACAGCACATCTTGCACATGGGAGCCAGTGCAAGTGTGTACTCTGGCACAACTTTTGCATTGTGCCAGTTTTTATTTTATGGCCTTAGTTTTAGTTTGTGCTTTGATCTGTAGTGGAGAGATGGAAAGTTTGATTTGTACCAGTCTCTCTGTGTGTCAGTGCGGGCTTTCTTGTGCCAGATAAACACGGTCTAGATGAACTACAGCTACACATCCCTGTTTGAACAAGAAAAATATTTGAAGTATCTACGTGGTGAATAAAGGAGGTATCTGGGGCATGCTGATTTAAACCTGGCCAGATCCTCGTGTTCCTAGAGGGGATAATTATAGGTGAAATCTTAAACGGAACTGTGTTAATCAGAGTAGGCTCATCTGCCAGTGCCCTTCCCGTCAAAACTCCAACAGCAGTGAGGAAATGATGCAGTAATGACAGGGTTTCCATTTAGCCTCCAAATCTCTTTTCTTAGGTATCCATATTTTAATGAAATTTATGTGCTTTTTAAAGTAGGAGACGTTTTGATGATCTTAGATACAGTCTCTAATTAAACATTCTGTAATTAACCTTGGTTTATCTATGTCAAATGCCAAGGAATTTGAGCAAGCCAGGTTAAACCCCACTTTAAGACATTCAGGGAACACAGTGTCTAACAGCAGACTTTATAAAGCTGCCGTGGAAGCAGGAGGATGTCCCTGCACCAGAGCTCCCCTGAGGAGCAGAGCAAAGGAAAGCCCAGGCTGATGGTGCTGTGTCAAGGCTGGAGGGCTGGATGTGCTCCCAGCTCAGCAGCCCACCAGCCTCTTCCCCTGGCTTGGCTGGAAGTTCTTGCCTCTCTTGACTCATCCAATTTTTTCCTCAACCTTTGATGAGATTCCCATATGGGATGTGGCATCTGTGAGCCACAGATGACTTTAATCTGAAAAGAATGGTTTGGAAAATATACAGATGACATGAGTATACTGAGTTTTGAATGTCTTCATTCTCACATGCCAATGTATAACATTGCATCCCAGAAAAATACATTTAAAATAATGATTTTAATGAAATTGTAAAGGGTCTGGCTCCTGTCGCACAGACAGATCTATGCCATACTCTCCTTTGCTTGCTACATCTGAGAAACAGCCATTATTTTTCCGTGGTGTAAATGATCTCATTTCTGTTGCTTTCCCTGCAACACAATGCCACGTTCATTCCTCCTTCGAAAATTTCAGGAAGAGAAGCAATTTGTAAGAATGACAGGAAAATGGCTTCTCATCTGTGTACACCACAGCAATATGACACACAGAAAGAGGCTCTGGCGAGATTCACAAATCCTAATTCCCACTGAGTTTCAAGCAGTCCAGATTTAAAAAAAGAAAAATTGACATCAACCAATTTGATCATAAAGATTCTAATTCAGCACAGGTTAATTGAGAAGTCAGATTTACTGCTATCACTTCTGGAGAGGAGGGAGATAAGCGAACACAATGACTCTTTATCAACAATATGGGGACTTCATTTAAAGAGTGAGCATTAGGTTACAGGCTGCAAGATTAGTAGCAATCAGCCTGCACTCAGAAAAGAAAATGCACTGGGTGATAAAGATAGAAGGCAGGAAGCTGGGTGCATAGAAATGAGGTTTGATGCCAAATATTACCGGTCAAATCAGAGCTATCTGTCAGGTTGGCACTGATCATTGCTGATGCACAATTATTATTACTCACCTGTGATCAGGTCATTTACCACTACCAAGCCAATGGCTCCTCCCACCCATCTCATTTGTTAATGGCATTTTAATGAAAAAAAAGTCCATCTAATATCTCTTTGAGATGACTAACCATTGTGTAATAGTACATAATGGTATATGAAATACATTTTCTTTTTCCCAATCACCCATAAAAGGATATCAGCTGTTATTCTGTTCCTTAGCCACAACCCCATAAATCTGAGTGCAGTTCTGCCTTTAAAGGTGGCAGGCTTATTTTTCCTTTTTCTTTGTGTGCCATGTGTTTTCCATACCAAAAAGTGCCTGTTTTGTTGCAAGTGACAGAAGGAGAATTTAAAGGGATGCTGGAGGATCATAAAGACTCCCCTCTATCCAATCCCAAGCATGCTTTTGCCTTATTGTACTGCTGACTAAAGAATTAGAAACTATTAATATTGTCTCTGCTGGCAGGTCAGAAAAATACTTATTCTGTAGTCGAGCAGATTAGTCCAAAGGGGAAAATAACCCTGCAAAGCCCTGCAAAAGCCGCTGTCTAACCAATCCACTTTCCAAAGCCAGATGTTTCCAATCTGTTTAAGTGTTAATCTCAGGATACGTCTTTTTCTGCCTACTGAAATTATTTCAACACATATTGAACTATTAGAGAATTCATATAATTAGGGCAGTTCTTATTTATGAAGGAGCTTTGTGGATGAAGCGCTGTCAGTGAGTTTGTCAGTTGTGTGCTCACGTTAATTATTGAGGCGTGGTGGGAGCTCTTCCCATTCGGTTTTTTACGGGCTCTGGATACTGCCCAACTTTGGCCGCTCTTTCTGAAGACGCTCACAGTGAAATCAGAGGCGGTATAACAGTGGGTAAGTGGGCAGAGGCTGAGGTCAGAGGTACAGTTTTTTAGAGCCTGTGACGGGTATGGAAAATAGATTTGCAAATGAAGGCACTGCAACCCAGCCTGAGATCTGCTCCAGCAAAACCAGGGTAACCATGAAATTTGGGTATAGTTACCCATTCGCCCTGAAAACTGGAGGGATTTTTTTTTTCCTTCTTACACACACCTCCTTAGATCTTTTCTTGGCATGACTTTGGTCTCCTCTGATAAAGAGCTGGTTTGAAATATGACAGCCAGACTGTGAGTTTTTAGCTGAGACCCCTTCCGTGACAGGTGCTGATGGGCTCTGCTTTCGGGGCCGCTGTGTGAAGAATAATGGCTTGTGAGAGGAAGGTTACAAGAAAGGTCAGGAGGCAGCTCAGGAAGCCTTGCATTTCATGTCAAGGATCTTAAAGGGTCTGGGAGGGCTGCAAAAACCTTCCTCTGGGGCTGCTGACTGACAGATCAGTGTCGTGATTATAAACTGATTTTGATAAATCATTTTGATCTACTGTTTGCAAGTGGCTTTAAGAGAACTGGCAGCAAGCCATGCATCCCTGTGGCATACTAGAGCAAATCCATAGGGAAAAAAGTGGATTATGCCTTGCTCTGTGTCCTGCTGGCACACAGGACAGGGAGCAGGACCATCCAGGAGCAGGACCTCCACACCAGGAGCTGCCCAGTCTTGAAGTGCCTCTCTCTCTTCCCATTTCGTGAATCTCCACAGACATCCCAAATCCCCAAGGGCCGTTTAACCCCTGAATCCTTCAGCAAAGCCCCCCTGCCTAACAAGCAGGCAGCAGATTTTGTCTGTGGGAACTGGCTGGCAGAGAATACGTGCAGTTGCAGACGTCTGTGCTTACCCACACAGGGTGAGGAGTTTATCGTGGGGCTTAAGGATGATTCCTTTATAAGTGTGGTATGAGATGAGGAAGAGGAATCGGTTTAAAATTAAAATGAGGATTTTTCAACTCGTCCTTAATATTTATAAGGCTGCATTTGCCTTACAGACAAAATCCTCAAGGAGAAGACGGAAAGCTGTTCATCCTTATTTCTTGTGCCTTTAGTTCAGCTTCTCATTGTTTATACTACTCTAAGCAAAATAACTGTTCTGGAAATGCAGTCATTTACAAAATCCAGTCTACTAAGCCTTAAACAGCAGAGACATGTCCTGCTATGTTTGTTCCTTTGTTGTTGCTATGGCATTACCACACATTTTTCCATGTAGGAAAGGAAATCCCATGGAGACCGGATAATAAAGGCTTGGATTTCCAGGGCTCAGTGTCCGTCTCGCCTCTTGACCTGTTTGACACCCTCTTTCACCAAACCTGCATTCACTGAATCCAAATAAACAGCCAGCCATCAAAGGAAATACTTTAAAAGGGTTGCTCATGGTTAGCCTTGATGAAATATACATTGGAAAACCTGCATTTTAATCACGTTTGGAGTTCTGCATTTCAAAAATGGTTTTGTTTAACTACATCAGACTTGTCATTCAGGGAAGTTTCCTTCCGTAGGATGCCTGCATTTAAAAGTCAAGTTAACCAAACCCAAACAAATTTCCCAGGAGGCTGCAACAAACCAGACGAGCGTCTCACACGCTCAGCTCTGACCTCTGTGCTGTACCAGGTGTATCCCTGCTCTCTGCAAGATGCCAAGATGCTGCATGTTTACACAACATCACCAATTCTCAACAGGGTGTTGTGAGGATTCATCACAATCACCGTGTGTCAGTTGTTGGAACAAGCTTTGGCTGAAACTCCCCACTTGGCTTGACGTTAGCTTGCAAAGATTAATCCTGTGTCCCAGTCAGCCTGCCCTGCCTAAATCCCCTGATCATCCCGGCTTGCACAGAATCACGGTGCCTTGTTTTATCTTAGAAATAACTGTTTCATGGTGTTACCTGGAATTATCCTTTGCATGTAAGTTAAAATTGACGTATTAATACAAGGCTGCTAAATGCTCCAGGACATTTATCCTATGTGAATTTTTCAGTACCATCGTCTTCAACTTACTTTAATGAAGATCTAGCTATAATTTGAGCAAGTGTCACCTGTTGATGCAGTTATTAGGGAAGAATGTGCACTTCAAAACTGACTGAAGAGCGAATGTGTCAGACAGGATTATTCTGATACAAAATGATGTGCTTATTTTGGGCCAAACTTCTTGGGCTTCATTTGCTGCCTGTCTCCCACTGCTGTCATTTTGTGTGACACAGTTCAAAGGCACTGGCCATCCAGCAGATTGAAAAGGCCTGGTGTCCTCTCATCTTTTGAAGCCACATATCCATATTGCACACAGGATGTTGCAGCCAGAGGATGCAGTCAGCCAGCACAGGATAATCTGCCACAGGCAACATTCAGCTTGTGGCCTTCCAAATTCTTCAGACAACACAGGAAAACAAACAGCAGCCTTACAGACTTAATGGACTTTTAATGCATTTGATGGATTCTGCATCAGCAGTTTCTAATGGAACATCTAAAGAGGGAAAATTCCCTTCCCATGGAGATTCTGAGGAGAACGTGAACTGACAGAGCGAAGGCTCCTCTTTGCAACACTTGGATGCTGGGCAGGAGAGCTCAGTGGCCAGGCTCACAGCCTTCATCTCTTATGAAACATCACAGTTTTCCAGGGTCAGGAGCTGATCTGTGTCCAAGCCTCAGGCTGGTCACGTACCACAGCAGTTAAGGGAGGCAAAAGACACCAATAAACTGTGACCTCCTTGATCAGAACCATTTAACTCAGCTCCCCAGAGCTGGTGAAGAGGAGGTGCAGGAACTGGAGCTGGAAGTCTGCTCCCATGCCCAGAGGGAAGTTATGACTTTAGACAGAGAGTTGTTCTGCAGTTATTGGGAAGAAGACAAAGCCTTAAATTCCTTTGTTGAATCCAGATAGGCAGCAGTGGTGACACATTCCTCCTAGTCACATATCTTTGACTTTGTTACTTTTACATAATCTTTGAACTTCAGCTATTGATAAATAAATTGGTTTACAAAGCAGAGAGTAAATCACCATTCAGTGCTGAGCTGCTATTGTGCCACTCATTTGTAAGGCAGCTTTCAAGCTTTTTTTAAAATCAGTTTGGCTTGACATTTTGTTTCCCTACTATTATTTATGAGCTCTATCTTATGAATGGATTATGTAAAATAGTTTAATTCCAGTTGTTGCAGTTTCTCAGATGTCATCACACAAAAGCTTGCTTTGAGTAGAACACTCAGGTCCAGATTTCGTTCTCTGCTGTGCTGATAACAAATTAGACCATCATCCACAGAGATCAGAAGGGCTTTCCTCAGATTTACAACTGTTACGAGCATGTAGGAAAAACATCTGAGCAATGCTCTTCCCAGAGTAAGCAAAGGCACAACGCTGCCCCTCAGCAATGTTCTGCAGACAGAGCCAGCCCACTTAGCCTCTGTCCTCAGCTCAGAAACTGAACCTGGTAATTCTTCTTGCAAGGAATGATGAGCTGCACTCAGCTGTGACTCGACTGCTTTTGTTAGAATGGCAGAAATGGGGATGGGTGGATTTTAGAACAGTCGCTTTCTAAGATTTTGGACGCACTCAGTCACTTCAAAGCAGCTAAACCCTCGGTAGCTATTTAAGGCAAAGCACTTTAGTCCCCTTTTGATGGCAGGTGTTAGCTCTTCTCCGAGACAGCAGGCTACTGCTATAGTGAACCAACAGCTCTTAAGCCTTTGCAGATGCCAAAAATTGTGCCAATTATTACTCTCCATTTCACAGGTTTCTCTGATCTCTCAGCATCCAACTTTGCACCTGTGTGTGGAGCAGAGACCATGTGAAAACAAGAGCTGTGTTGCTAAGGAGAATTTGGGATGTACTATTGCTATTTATTTCCCTATACTAAATACTACTTCATTTCCTGGGATGAAACATGATGTGGCCTGCAGCAGGTGCAGGATCATGCAAAGGAGAGAGAAAGAAGAGTAACCACAAATTTCTGCTTTGTGTTGGCTTGCTTGGGTTGTTGCTCTGTGGTTGCCTGGAGTCGGGGCACTCGGTCAAGGGCTCAGCTCCTGTACCCACACAGAGTTTTATTGGAGCCCAGTCTGGCATCAGAGCAGGAGCTGGTCCCTGGGAAGCCTCTCAGACAGGTTGCATTTGTCATCTTAGCACACAGAACTGTGTATGGCTCATTTCTGTGACATCCTTGTGACAACACGGAGCCATGAAGATGACGGATGTCACCCAAACCATTACAGAGCAGTTTTTCAATGGCTGCAAGCACAGAGCGAGGCAGAAGACACCCAGTTCTGTGTGTGTAAGTGAAGCAATTACAACCAGAGACACGGGGGCTGCACCTTTCAATCAGCTCCCTTGGCTGAGCTCCGCAGGCCTTTCCAGGTGTGCCAGGCTTTGCATCCAAGGAGAGCAGGCAGGACCTGCATGGCCCAGGCTGCTGCCTGAGGCCTCCCACTCATGGCCAACGAGTTTTGCTGGTGCTCTGCTGCACCCAGCACAGCTCTGCCCTGTCTGAACTACAGAGGGCCCAAACACCAGCCTGTTCTGGGAGCAGAGCCTTTAAGAGTAATTTATCCTTATTTAGAAAGGTATGTTATTCTAATGGCATCCCATGCTAGGTATGATACAGTTTAAATGTTCCTCACTGGTTACAAATGTGACCTTCATTAACTCGTCTTTGTGCACAGAGTTCTACAGGAACAGCTCATTGCATTTTCAATTTAATTTAATTTGAATGATAATTTAAAAGTTGTTTGATGCAAATGCGACCATCTGCATCCTCGCAGCTGACACAGTTTGTAAAGATGGGTTTGTCAGCAGGGGTGGGGGGAGCTTGACGGGGAGTAAGAGCCACAAGCTCCCAGGAGCAAACCGGGAGTGCCTGGGGGCTGAGTGGGGAAAGGAGAGGAGCTGAGTCAAGCAATTGCTGGTTATCAAAGTTGTACGTGCCTATTAAAGTCTGCAGTGGTGATCACAAGCCATCAGACCGTGCCAGCTCATGGTACTACTTGTCTGAGCCCAGTAACTGCCCAGGTATGTGCTGCCAGACCTGCTGTGACACAAAACACAGGGAAACTCGACTGCCAGGAGGAGCTGAGCCAGGCTCAACCCTGCCCTGTGCACAGCCCAGCAAAGACACCGGCAGTGCCTCTTGTTAGGGCTTTAATTACTGCCAGAGACAACACTGTCCCCAAACTAAGGGCTCCCAGGGACTGGTGGAGGGGAGGGAGGTGTGATTCAGACAGAAGCTCTTGTTTTGCCATGACTAAATCTAAGCTGCAGGTTTCTGAGGACAAGTGGCAGCCTATTCCTCCCCTCTGCTGTGCACCCTGCAGTACTGGATGCTTGAGGGCAGTAAATAATAATAATAAGAACAGTGCTAATGGCTGTTTGTTCTTTGCTACTTAGCTGCCAAAACTTTAAATAACTCGATAAAACTGAAACCCTGAAGTGTTGCACTGACTTTTCTAGAACTTGGTCCAGATTGGCTGCTGATTTCCTCCTAAAGGAATATGATAAAATGGGTTGTGTCCATTCCAGGCTTTTGAAAAGGAGCCAGAGGAAACATTTTGCCCCTAATGCTTCCCTTCTGGCAGCCTTGGTCAGGTAGGATGGAAAGGCGCTCCTTGCTGAGTCCTCACTCTGCAGCAGCAGTGGTTCTACCCCAGGGAGCCCTGCTTGGAGACTGGGCATCCCAGGTGGCTCCAACAAAACCTTCCTGAACTCAGCTGCAAAGGGAAGGGAGCTGTACCCTGAAAATCTTCTGTATTTCAAATAACGCCTCCTTTGGCACCTGTGCGCAACAGCCTTTGCACTGGTGTCGTGGAAATGGGGTTCAAAGCTTTTAGCTGAATTTGCAAGCATCAACTCCCTTGCCAATGTGAGTGTGAATGAGGGAAATGAGGAAAAAGATCCTTTCTAATCAGGAGGGGGATTGGGCTGGCACTGTCTGCAGCTTGGGAGACCTGATTTTCATTCTTAGTATGACCCTGTGTTCCTGAGAGCTGAATTCTCTCTTCTGATTCCTAGTGAAACCCAAACGGCTCCTGCAAGAGCAGACCGTGCCAATCCCTGGCACTCCCAGGGATGACAGATCCCTTATTAAGATGAGCGTGCAGGGTTTATTGCCTCACACCTAGGAACTGGATGAAATACTGTTAGAAAACAGCACTTTCTGTTGCAGAGACTTAATTACCGGTGCATTAATCTAACATTTTTCTCACCCTTCTTTTAAAACCATGTTTTCTGCTATTTCTCTTGAGCTGCCTAAATTGGGACATGAGAGATCACACCACCTTTGACAGCAATTGCCTGGAACTCCCCACAGGGCTCAGGTGTCTTATTTTGTGGTGTTTCAGGTGTCCCTGAGAGCTGTGTTAGCAGTCACTCAGGAATAAGAAAGTTTGGGGAGGAGGATGCCCAAATTACTCTGTCAAAACTTGGTCCCATTTGATGTTCACCTTACAAGCAGCCTGGCTCTCTATCTGACAGTAGAAGACTAAATGGAGCAGCCTGATTTTTAATGGATGACTTTCTCTACAAATAATATTTTGACTGTATTTGTGGGCATTAAAGTATTATTTAAGTAAGTTTTTGGGAACAAGCGTGAGAGTTCCCTGGTTTTCTTATGAGAGGTCAGACTGAGTGGGTAAGGTGAACAGAGAAGTTGGGAACAGAAGTTTAAATTGCGACTGTAAGGCTGATTTCTGCTCCTTCTGCCCTGTGTCAGTGCTGCTTCTCTCCGAGCCCATTAGAGAAACACTTAACAGAAAAAGGCAACCCCCTGGGAGAGCCTTCCACCTCCTGGAGAGATTTGGAGGAGAGCTTGCATCTCTACCCATTAGAGAAAAAGTACTTTTAGCTTTTAAGTTCAAATGATGGATCCAAACAACATATGCTAGGAGTGAACACAGTCTTGCTGGGAGAGGACTTGCCAAATCTAAGGCTGCTTTAGCAATAAATAATAATCCTAATTAGGCTGCTTCCCTCAGGAGCACCCAATTTTGTGATATTGATACAACATGGCATTGGAGCCTCTCAACAGATATTCAGAACATCATGGAAGTGTTAAAAAAAACCCCACCACACACAGAAAAACACTTTTCTTGAAAACAGACACTTAGAGAAAGTTACATTACTTGCGAATGTATTTTCCTATCACTGTATATCAGCTACTTCTGAAATATAAGGGAAAAAACGAAACAGCAGCTGGTCTCACTGCTGCATTGCTATGCAAGACAGGGAAAGCAGCTATTTTATATGAATGCTGATTGCACTGGGAGAAAACTATGGACACTTTAATTTTCCCACAACACTCGGTTTCCTGGTATCAAACATCTCTGCAATAGAAACCTTATAGTTTGGCTTTCAAGAGGCAAAATCTCTTTAGCTGGTGTGTTAGAAGGACTGCAGATTTCATCTGTCACTGAAAATCCTTCTGTGCTTCCTCTACAAACACACAAACATCAAATGGTGGAGCTCTTCCAAGGCTGTCAGCTCAAATATCCTTTTCTGGCCTGGAAGATGCTTAGAAAGGGAAGTTTCAGAAACAGAGATGAGAAGACTCCTGTCCCAGCTTCTCCATGCTTGTTACAGAAACTCCCACTACACGCACTGCCCCTCGCTGCTAGTTCAGCTGCAGGGCTGGGAACTCATCTGCTTTTTCCCTCTGGATGTCTGAGCTTTGGCTCTCTGCTCCAGATAAACCTTGAAAGGAGGGAGAGGAAATGAGTGGTGCTTTTCCAGCAGCAGTTCTGCCAAGCCCAGTCGGGAAGCCGTGGCTGACGTGCCACGAGCAGCCAGCACTGCTGGAGCAAGGGGGCTGTTAGTGCCTTTGTTGTAGGAGAATTTTCGCACTGCTGGGGTAGGATCCCCCAACAGCTTGGTAACTGAGCCTTTACCCCCTCGTGTCCTCATAAATTAAACATAAAGCAGCCGCCGCTCCGCAGACAGCCGTGTTCTAATAAATCATGTAAATAGTCTGGGAGATTCACTGCCCTTTATTTCACTTGAGTCCCGTAACTCAGCTGTTAATTGGATCTGGGATAAAATCTGTTTTACTGCATGTTCCCTAAGCAGGATTCTGTAAAGTTCTTTCTAGAATAACAGCCTACAGCGCTGCCTGCTTTGTTTTCTCCTGTCCAGCACAAGGAGGAGAGCAGTAAAGCAGCACAGCCAAACTCCAAGAATTTTCCTTGTGGCTCTCCCAGGCTGTTCCTGTTTGCCCTGGGAGTGTCCCAGGGAAGGTTCGTCCTGGGTTTTGCAATGGCAGCACAGCTGCTGACACTGGGCTGCTTCTGCCTCCACTCCCAAAGCTGTGGTTTCCAAGGGGCCTGGCAAAGCTCTCAAACCCCTTTGGAGCAATTATCCAAGGCTGTTCTAACCAGCAAATATTTTATCCTAATGGTTTTTCAGAAAGATCTTAGAAAATTCTGGTGATTTAATTGATGTAATGTACCTTTTCAGCTGGGAATTTCACCAATGTAACAGATGTGGGATGTACAACAAAGAAGGCATTTGGAGGGGGTTTTTTTCCTTGGGAAGGGGAACCCCAAATCTGTTTGCTCCTTGCTTTCCACTAATTGAATCACAGAAGAAATTTGAGACTCTTTTAGGATAGCTAGTTAAGGAAATTGATAAAACCTGTACCTATGGAACTGAGGAAAGATGAGCTTTTTTCCCAGTATTTTTCTTAAAACACAAATCCTAAAAATTTTAGGAAGAGGATTTGCTGTGAGCTCTCTTGTCTAGAGGTTGTCACTCCCCAGTCCTGTCCTGTACCGAGTGTGTGGCGTCAGCTCAGGATGCAGCCCCTGTTCCCTGCCAAGCACCTGCTCTGTGCCTCGCTGTGCACGGAAAGCATCGAGGGCTCTGGCTACTGCGTTTATTGTTTACAGACCTAACCTGAACCAGTATCTAGGAGCAACAGCAACATAATTAGCTTTGGCAATTAACACTGCTTAACTGAAGCTGCTGCAGGACCAAAGGCACTTTTTTAGTCTGCAGAAGCAGCAATTAGCATTTCATTAAGGTAACAAGCCTAGCTAAGACTCCTGAGCCTGCTGGGGTCTGCTGATCTAATTTGGGGATCCATCGATAAGCCCTAGGGGCATTAAAGTGAGATGCATCAAGGCTTTCACCACCACCACGTTGGAAAAGCTGACTGGAAAGGGCTGGGAAGGTTTTGTCTCTTCTGGGTTCCTTAACAGCCAGTGTAGGCATGGGGTGTCACTGGGCAGCACCAGCTCTGAAAGGCACAGGGTGCAGCTGGGTCTGTGCAGCCCAAAGAGTGGAACTGGGGCCTCCTGGGACCCCAGGAAGCACAGGTGGTTCTGGGAGGCTCTTCCATCTCCAGCTTTACCTCTAATTTCCTGTCTTATCTCTATCCCCAAGCAAACATCGTTTTTGTTCATTTTCTGGAGGAGAATCTATTTCTGCACCCGTTTCACATTCAGTTCTTTGGCTGGTTTGGTTTGAAACATCACACATGTGTTGGGAAAGAGACACCTTTATTTTTGGTGGCTTGTGGGTTTTCTTGAGTCTTGCCTGCAGCTGTGGCTGGGTGGTTTGTTCACCTTAAATCTGAGGTCAGGGGAAGGGGCTCACTCCACCCAGGCAGGTGCTCGTGCTCTGGGTCAGGGTGACCAGGAACAGTCACCGTTCCTCCACTGGGGAATTGGGGTGCTGGGGATGCGTCACATGCACACACAGCCTTTGAGCACCAGGTTTCAGCAGCCAGGAGCTGTAATACACATCCCTCCCTCCCATCATTCATGCACATTAAACTCCAGCTAACAGCAAACAGTGTTTAGTGGTTTTTCTAGGAAACCCCACCATAGAATCAGCAGAAAATACCCTTTTTTTTACTGTTCTTGGGCATAACATGGGACAAAAACCATCCTGCTGTGATGCTTTCTGATGTTAAGGGTTATTATCCAATGCAGCTGTTAATGGAGACTATTCCTTGCAACCTGCTTTGCTGTTGTCTGTACTGCATGTAACCAGTAATTTCCAGTAACCTGGAAGTTTGCTAGAAAAGTAGGCACAGAGCTGTACTTCTGTGAAAGAGACTGATACGATAAAGTGAGGCACTTGCTAAATAGCAGTTTTATTGGGAAGCGTTTCTGTTGTAACAAGCAGGGCTTTGGTGTCTCTCTTCTGAATCAATACTTTTGGGGTTTGAAGAAACCTTGATCTGCGATATGCACTTTGCATTTCCATAAGGGCTTTCTCAAAAGAGCCTGTTTCTGGACGTGCAAGAAAAGTAGGAATGCTTTCCTGTTTCCTGAAGATGAAAACACTAATGAGGAGAAAGTGTGCCCCTCCATCCAGTCTTCACTTTGATTACATGCAAAGTTTTATTTGATGTCTGAATATATCAGAGGGAAGACAAAAGTCTCTAATCTGGCTTGCAGGGAGTTTCTGCCACTGAGCTGCATGGAGGGGAAGGAGCCTGGCAATGGGACACCCATTCACAAGCTGGGGACAGGCTCCCTCCTTAGGTTTTGGTGCTCAACGCCCTCTAAAACTCTGTGACCCCGGCGCTGGTCAGCAGCGTTTGTCACAGCTCATTACACAGCAGGAATGTGGAAGCCCAGTGACCTTTCCCAGAGGGACAGGCAGAAAAGCAGCAGCACAAAAGAGGGAAGAGAATGTTGTACACTTTAGAAGATAAATAACTGAATGTTATTGTGATGGAAAACACTGGGCTGACACTGGGCAGGGACAGAAATGTTCCTTTAAGGGTGTTGGTTCTGGGATTTGGACTTCTATTTATTCAACTAGGGGCAGCTTCCCTCTCTGCTCTGCTTGGCTAGCAGGGAATTTCAGCAGGCTGGGGAATAACTCTCAGGTCCAAGTTAAAGTGGAATCTGAGCTCTTTGGTGATGCACTGGAGCAAGGATCAGAGGTGGGGGAGCTGGGGTTGTCTTTCATGGCCTCCTTATGCCAGGCAAAGGAAGGAAGAGGCCTAAAGTGACATTTCTAAACCTATTAAAAAGTCAAGGCAAACTTTCAGCCTTTGTCCTCAAAGCTCTCCAGCTTCTGTAGTGGGGGACTGGACCCCCTGGGACTGCTCCCAGCTGTAACTCCAGAGTTTCTCCTTCAAACAGGTCCAGGTTTCCAACCATCTTGTTCCCCCTTTCATTTTACTTCCAGTTTTTATTTAATCTGACTTCTCCAGTCTCCTGAGACAAACTGATTAATTCTTTTCCCCTTTGTAGTCCCCTGAGTCCCTTGTTCAATCTTTCCTGCCTCAGTGAGATCTTAATAAATGCTGCCTGTGGCTGGAAGTGGGATTGGGTCTTGGCACTGTAATTAATTCTTTACTTCCTCCATGGCTTCAATATGCTATTTACAGCTGTCAGCCCCTGCAGGAGCAGGGGTTTGCAGACTGCCTCCAACTCTTGCCTCTGATTAATGCGTTATATCCACCTTGCTTTCTCCTTGCTCTTTTGCATTTCTTGCTTTGCCCTGTGTCCAGTTCAGTGTTGACACAGGAAAACACTGATGGACTTCCAGTCAAAATGCAGGCTTGGAGACAATTGCCAGGCTTTTCTGTTTGCTTATGCTCTGTTATTAGAAAGCCTCTTAGTCCAAGCTGGCTGCTGGTGACAGGACATCCAGGCCCTTGCAGCAGCATGGCCATGATCTCTCTGACTATAATCTCCCTAATTGCTTTCTGCAGCCTCCAGAAGCAGCTTGGGGGATTTTAACTCCAGCACAGGGACTGCCAGCCCAGGGAGTGCTTAGGAGGCCTTGAACAGGAGGAAGGTGGAAGCAGCTTGGAGGGGAGGTGGGTGAGACACAGCTGAAACGACTTGGAGGATTGGAAGGTCTGAGGAAGGAAAAGGTTTCTGGCTGTTGGCATATCAGCGCAGGGAAGCATAGTGAACGCTTGAAGCCTGCAAATACTAGAGAATTATGTAGGCTGATACCACAAAATATAAATAGGAGTGGATCAAATTAATCTGGGGATCATTGGGCTGAGTGGGGGAGCTGCTCCTTGCTGGCTGTGGGAGCCTCCTCCAGCAGGGAAGGAAGCCCCAGTGCTGGCCCTGTTTTTTATGGAGGGAAGTGCCTCAGCCTGGGACCTGCCCAGGGTTTCAGCAGTGAACTGGAAAGCTGCATTCAATATGCCAGTGAGGCAGCGAATGCAAATTTCCTCCTTCTCTCTCTTTTGGGTGAGATTTATGCCACCTCCACATGCACAGCCTCCTGGCAGCAATAAATCACAGAGGGGGAGGGAATGCTGCAAGGAAACGGATACCCTGCAGTTTCTGTGTGCAGGGCAGGGAGATGGGATGTGTGGGGATCAGCAGCTGCTTCCAGGCATCACAAACCTGGTGCAGCACACATTCCCACTCCTTCCCAGTACTACACTGGAGACCACCCACCAGAACCTGGGGATTTACTTTTTAGTCATCCCCCTTCCCTCCCTCCTGTGCAGGGTTGGAGTGTGTGCCCAGTCTGGGATGGAGCCATCACTCTCCTGTTTGCAGAGGGGTCTGTTAGGGATGAGCCCTTTCCCTGCTTCATGCCAAAGTTCTCTCCAGANGCTTCCAGGCATCACAAACCTGGTGCAGCACACATTCCCACTCCTTCCCAGTACTACACTGGAGACCACCCACCAGAACCTGGGGATTTACTTTTTAGTCATCCCCCTTCCCTCCCTCCTGTGCAGGGTTGGAGTGTGTGCCCAGTCTGGGATGGAGCCATCACTCTCCTGTTGGCAGAGGGGTCTGTTAGGGATGAGCCCTTTCCCTGCTTCATGCCAAAGTTCTCTCCAGCATCTGATGGACCCCCCAGGATCCCAAGCCTGGCTGCACTGCAGACCTGCAGTTAATGGTGTATTCCCAGTCCCCTCAGCCCCTGGGACCCACGGAAAATACACATGGTGTCTGGGTTCTGCCCAGGGAAAGCACAAGAGCCACACAAACAAAACAAACAAATGTGCCCTAGGAGTATCTCTCATCTGGGAACTGGAGAAGCTCCAGCAGCCCCCTCTCCTTGGGCACCACTGGTGTTGCCAGCTGTGTTCAGCTCTGCCCTGCAGAAAAAGGCAGGGCAAGGCCATGGACAGGCACTGCAGGGCGGTAGCTCAGTGCTCTGCTCCGTTTTGCAGCTCCTGGCACAAGTGCCCAGCTGAGCTGAGAAACCTCCTTGTCTTTCCCCAGTAGCCTCAGTCACCTCCTGGCCTTACCTTGCAGCCCCTGCTCCCGGGGCTCTGGCTGGGCAGCTCTCAGCACAGGAGGCACAGGAGGTGCTGAGTCCCCTTCACGCTGGCCACCAGCAAGGACAGGGAGGCACGAGAGGAACGAGTTCCCTCCAGTGCATGGTGCCAAGCACAGCGCTCTCCACTCCCCAGCACCCCTGCAGCTCGGCAGGGAATGAGCCGTGCTCCAGGGAGTCCGGGTTCAACCTCTGGGAACGGCATTGGGCTGCTGCCTGGAAGCACCTGACCGTGCATTAATCCCCTTTCAGTGCAGAGCTCTGACAGCCCCCAGCAGAACTAGGACAGCTAAAAATACACAAGAGCACAAAGGAAGTAGTAATTTGGGCAGGACCGAACTGAACTGATTCATCTCAAATCAAAAGGTTCAAGAGGTGCAAAATGTGGTCTCATCAGGTCAAGCATCAGAAAAGGAGCAAAGATAAGGCCCAGCTGCAGAGCTCAAGAAAAGCAGCAAAACCTAAAGATTTTGCTAAACTTCACAGCAACAGCAGCAGAGCCTGTACCAGCAGTGCAGGGAGGTGCCTGCTGATTCCCCACCATATGCTGACTTTACCTTTACTGTCAGTCTAAATTCTGCCAATTATTAAATTATCCAACTTGCAGCAGGAACGCAGTTAGATGTGATCCAAATGGTGTCACTACAATTATGGTAATTATCTGAAAACAAGCCAATTACTTCCCTCCTCCTCGTGCCAGTTGGTACCAAGATAGCAGCTGTTCGAGGCAAATTTGTTATCACGTTACTGTACATTTGTTAAAGGTTGAGGTTATAGATTCTAGCCTTTTAAATATTAAAGATGCTATAAAGTCATGGAGTGTATAACATATTAGGATTTTTTTTAAATGTCGGGAAGGGAGAAATTTCTTTTATATGCCAAGAGAACCAGTGGGAAAGTGATTTACTCGTGGTGGCTGACTGAAAATGTGTACTTTGCAATCAGCATACAACCAAGCTATAAATTAACCCATGTCAGCTTGTTACCTCTACCCATGCAAAATGAACTAAATGCAGAGGTTTTCTGAGGATCTTTTACATTTTACATCTTTCTTCAGTTTTGGCATTCAGGGCGCTCAACACATTCAGAGGCATCTTGTAGGATTGGCCCCTCTTCTGGATGCACTTTCAGCCGTTTGTGCAGTTTTTCAAGTGTTTTGGCTCATTTAATCATGTGAGAAGCAGCACCACTCCCTCACATGGAGGGTGAAGGCAAAGGAGGGCCCAGCTCTGCCTGTGAGTGCTGCCCCAGGCAAAGAGAGTTGGGCCAGCATTGGGCAGAGCCATGGGAAACTCTCCACCCCTGTGAAGAACCTTCTGGAAACTCGTGTTATCAAGGCATCTTTTACTTTTGAACCTGCTCAGATTAAGGACAGCCTTACTTGAATTGCTGAAGGTGTCAAACACACACAAAGCCCCCCACTTGCAGCTCCTGCCAGGGGTGCAAATGAAGTGCCCTCAGAACACAGACCAGCGTGGCCCCTTGTTCTGCACAGACCTTCCTTGTGGAAACCAGAGTCTTTCATCTCATCTTAGCCACCATATCCTCACTTGGACTGACCTTAAGGTTTTTTCCATGTGATGTTTTGAAATCTTTGCCTTTGATGTGGGTAAAATACTCCTTTCAATAAATGTCAAGAGCAGATTAAAGAAAATTAAATGGCAGAAAGAAGAGATTCTGCCTTTTGGCTTGAACAGCATTTTCATGACAACTGAATGAATCGGCTATGAAAAATGTGAATTTCCCTCTCTGTGCTCAAGGTAAGTGCCAGTGGGATCTGTTTATATCCATGAGCTTTACACGCACTCCCTTGCATCCGTAATTCCCTGCAGCCTGTGTGCAGCTACGGAGCCAAGGCACAGGGCAGAGCTCAGTCCCTGGGAGCAGGTTGGTGGCATTAGCCTGCTGCTTTGCTTGAAATAATTAGCCATGCTCACAGATGACCTTCTCAGCAAG
This sequence comes from Pomatostomus ruficeps, assembly GCA_013400735.1. Classification (NCBI taxonomy): domain Eukaryota; kingdom Metazoa; phylum Chordata; class Aves; order Passeriformes; family Timaliidae; genus Pomatostomus; species Pomatostomus ruficeps. The sequence continues at coordinate 39,397 of VYZT01017259.1, forward strand.
CCCTAAAGGCTGACAGATTTGGGTTATAGTGGAGCAGCAGAGGGAAGCACATGCAGAGTGCTCCTCCTGCAGAAATCCCGCTGCCCCAGGAACTGGGGCTGGGCATTGCAGCACCCACACATCTGCGGCGAGGGGGGTTCTCCCTCCCACAGACTGGCTGCAGCCACTGGGCTCCACCACTTCCCTGGACATCCCTGGTACCTTCCACTATTCTTAACTGATACCATCTGCTTTCCTTTTCCTTTCCCAGAAAGTTCCTGTGGCTGTCAGAGTGACGTGCCAGGACTCTCCATTCTGCATTTGGAGTTGTATCCAGTCCTACTCCCTTGGCAACAAATGAAATACCACCTCACACAGGACAGAGTAGGTTTTCTATTCCCTCCTGATCCCTACTTGATCCTTTCTTAGTGTCATTTAAGATTTACTTATTACCTTTATCCTTTTCTTCGCATTATTTTCATGTTTGTTTGTTACCCGTTAAAATTTCCCAGTTCAGATTTCTCCCAGTTAAGCAGCAAAACATTCAGCCAACATGGATTGAATTGGATAGTGTTTAAAAAAAAAAAATTAAAAATAATCTAGGCAGCTGTCTGCCCAGTCGTAGTATTAGATGAGAGTGAGTGTGTAAACAGGTTTCTGCTTATCAGTCCTGCTGCTATCTGCTGCACACAAACTGCTCAGCCCCACAAAATCCAATTTCCAAGAGGTTAGAGGAGGGAACTGTTTGCAGAAACACAGCAATAGAAATCTCCAAAGCCACAGCCCTCATTACACTGACACTGAAGAAAGAAATGATGCTTGACGACTCCTGGCACCCAAAGTCGACATTTACTTTTGTGGCTTTGATTGGAATTGCCCCAGCTCTGCCAGGGGATTGTTTCCTCTTGTTTTTCCCTGCTTGTGTGGTGGGTGGGAGAAAGCAGCTGAGCAGGCACTTGGCTTGGGGGGTCTGCAGTGCACCCTGGCCCTGCAGCACAGCCATCACCTTCTGCTTCCCCCTAAAAAGCTTGGAAACTCAACTTGCAGACACACTGGCAGGAGAGACAGGGACACAGCTGCTGCCTCCTGTGGAGTGCCTGTACCAGGCATGGAGAGGATGAGGTTGTGTGTTCAAGGTACAATGTTTTGAGCCTTTTCCCAAGACCTGGATGTGGACAGATGCTGCAGCTCAGTCCTGGAGGAGCTGAGCCCTCCACGTGGCCTCTGGCACTGGGGAGGAAGGAACCCAGCACTGAGAATGCCATGGGCTGGACACTCTGCCGTGGCTGCTGTAGGTGACAGCAGGAAGGATGCAGCAGCATCCAGTGGCAGCAGGGATGTGGAATACGGAAGGAAAACGTCCCTCAGCCCCTGTCACAGGCAGGAGCTCTTTGTTTATTCCCAGATAGAGAGATCAGGAGCAGCCAGCCCACCTCCCCTCCCCACACCTCCTGTAAAGGGCTACTCCCCAGAAGTTCACTGCTTCAGTAAAACTGCAAACTGTGAGCTGATTAGATATGCATAGATACTCTTTCTTGATTAGCTCACCATTAATATTTCAATGTCAGGACTGGATGCATAGTGCCTCCCTGCTCTCTTCTTTCCTGCTTAATTAATTTTGACCATCTCAAACAACAGGCTCCGACAGATAGCAGAAATTGAAGTGGGCTGTTCTGTGACTTTGCTTGCTGTAAACAGCTATTTGCAATTCCTTTTCATACATCACCCACCCGTGACAAAGAGATCACGGTAGCAGAAAATGAGTCTCCCTCATAAGGACTTCAGAGCTCCGAGAGAACATTTGCTTATTCAATAAAAATAATCAAATAGACAATGCAGTAAGCACAGCTCGGCAACAAGATTGGTGTCTCACCTAGTAATCAGCTGGCTGTTATGCCATTAAACAAAAAGAAAGGGAGAGAATTGTTAATTTATCTGTAAAAAGAAAGGGCCTTTGATGTAGGGTAGCTCATAAAAGCTGTGGTGTGGCCCAGCTGTGAGGAGATGTGATAATCACTGCAGCCCCAGCAGTGGTAGGAGCAGCACTTCATAAAATGCAGGTTGCATGGCTGCCTGATGCCCGGCACACGCATCCATGGCTGATAAGAGGACGTGCTGCTAATAGTCTGTTTGATTTTATTGATGTGCTCAAGATATATGGGGGCAGGAGGAGCAGTGAGCCAGAAATTATACAGCTGTGTTTGTTCCACCCCAGCCCAGGGGACTGTCTGCCTTCATCCATCCCCCTCCCGGGCCTGGAGGGATGGGGAGCTCTCCTGTGTGACACTAGGGCAGTTGTCACCTTCCAGATCCACAGGGTCCTGACACAGCACACTGGGATTGCTGTCAAGGTGTGCCTACCTGGGCCCAAGGAGCACTGGATTTACAGAAACAAAACTTCTGCATTTCTGTGCTGCCACCTGAGCGGCAAAACAAGCCTGCTGCTACTGGACATGCTCCATATCTCCAGCCATTGCTGCAAACCGTCCTGCCCCAGCCTCCAGCCTCTCCTTCCCCAGGGAAGACACCAGGATGGTGACCCAAAGCGAGCAGAAAGGCAGGAGCAGCAGGTTGCAGCTCAGCTCTGTGCCCCCTGTGCCATAACTCAGGCTGTTAAACGCCTGGCCAGAGCTTGCCATCTGCTTCCAGTCTTCTAGGAATAACCACCGAGTAATTCAATCACAAAGGAGAAGATCCTTGTTTCACTGAATCGTAAGTCACTCCTCAAGTAATTATAATTTTATACCCCTATCAGGACCAACAGGGGCTGTTCATTTTATGGGCTTTAGCAGGCAGAGCTGTGCTTCTGCCAAGGTTACGGCTGGGAGGAGAACCCAATTTAACATTTTCTCAGCCATCCAAGGCTTATCCATGTTTTTAGCTTTTTGGTTAGGCAAGTGAATAAAGCCCTGCAGGAGCAAGGCCTTTGTTCAGGAGAGCTGTTACTGTAGAACATTGAAAATGCATTGGCTTGGACCAGAAGAGCTGACCAAATCACCATGAAGCTGATTCCCACCGGTGTGAACATGCCAGGTCTGCCCTTCCAGGGCTTCTGCAGCACAGCAAGAGCTGCCTAACCAGGCAGAGAAATCCTGCTTATCCCTGTTGGAGGAGCAGCTGGAGGACACATGGGGCTGCCTCCCTCACAAGCTGCCTTAGACAGGTCAGATGAGATTAGTCCAGGGGAGAAGCCTACCTGCTCCATCCAAAGGGCCTAGGATAGGGCTCAAAAAACCCAGGAGTCTTTAAAAAGATCCAAAAAGGAGCCTTTTTTCTTTGCTGTTATGCTCTTTAGGGTAATTTCTCCACTTAAACATTTCCCCAGTTTGTGCCCTCTCCCTTAGCCCCACTGTCCTTTCTGGGGTTAATGCTCCACCTGCTCTTTCACTGCCCCAGATGTTCAGCCTTTTAAACAGATTTATTCCCTTGACTTTGAAAAGGGCTTCACCACGTTTCCATCTGTGTTTACACTTGGTGCAGGGTAAATTTCTCCTCCAAGCAGATCTGTTCCTTACCAGCAAAGGAATCCGGCTCAGCACAGGCTCAGACAGGAAGGCAGAACAAAACATTTCCGAAGCAGAGCTCGCCTGGGAGCTGTGCTACGTGCCCACAGGAGGACAGAGACCTCTGCCAGACTCCCTGCATTGTCAGACTGTGCAAAAAGGAAGTGGATCTGGCCCAGAGCCACTGCTCCTGTGACTGTTCCCAGGGCTGGCTCCCCAGCTCACCCAGCAGCACCTCCCAGTCATCCAGGACACTGAAGCCAAATCAGAGCAAGCAAAGCAGGACTGAAAGGCCTCCTGTCCCACCAAAGGGTCTGACCCGGGCAGCTGGGACCCCCAGTCAGCCAGGACTGCAGTGTTGGTAAAATCCATTTGTCAGATCTTCATGGGTCCTTTCTCAGGGAAATCCTCTTGCTTTGCATCCCTGCTCCTAAAGCCAGACTGGCTGGAGCACGGACACAGCGTTTTTAACTGCCTGGGCAATCTGTGACACGAAGGACGATAAGCAGCTGTAACTCAGATTTATTCCTGTGTTCCACCAAGGTTGGGCCAACCCGGCCCTGAAATTGCTTCCATGGTGGATCTGCAAATTAGCATGAGCTTCATCTAATCTCAGGAAAACAGATTTTGAGGCATTGGGGTGCTAAATTTGATATCAACCTTCAGGTTTTGGGGCAGCATGTTGGTGCTGGCAGACAGGTGACTGAGCTGATGGCTTCTCTATACTCTGCCCTGCTGTGTCCTGACAGGTCCTTGTCCCCACGTTCTGGTGCCTTTTAAATTACAGCCAGGATCAACCAGCCCAGCAAACCTTTCCATCTCTCCCCAGGCCAGAGACTGCTCCATGCTGCTGATACTGGTATCAGCAACAGGCCAAAAACTTCCAGCATTGACAGAGGGAGGGCTGGGCACTGGGGCTGACCAAAGCTCCCTGAAATGCATCCCTGAGCAGCCTGAACTGCAAACTGCTCCTGACAGTCCTGAGCTCCCTGCCAGCATCAGAGAGGACAGGAACGCTTTTTTCTCAGCATTACACCCTACGCTCAGTCCAGATGGATGAGTCAATAAAGATGATGCGGTGTCTACACAATTGCTCCAGGATGCATGAAATTCAGCTATGAGCTCCCTCCCCACGGCACGGGAGGACATTCAGGTGGCCCTGGAGGGGGGCTGCAGGGGTCTATCTCCATCTTCCCAGTGACAGCCAACAAACATGAGCCAAGCAAGGAGGGGGAAAGGGAGAAGTCGAGCTGTTTGCGAAAAGAAACATCAGCTGAACACGTAATTACATAGCAAGGCGATAAGAGGACGTGATCCTTCTCAGCACTGTGGGTGAGCAACAAGCAGGCTGGGCAGCCACTAATGACAGCTGTTCAGTGATAAATGCTCTCAAGCTTTGCAGCATCTGGTTTATTACGCAACCTGAACTTGCAAGGGAAGGGGGACCCTCTCCTGGAACAACCAACAAGCTCAATTAAACTTCATGAAAGATGAGCCATTATCAAAGCCATCCCTCACCAAAAATTCAAGAAGGAGCCTGCTTGGAGAGATGTGGCTTGAGAAGCCTTCTGGTAACACCCCTGAGTTCCACCTTGGTGCCTTGGAAATGTTAAAATCCAGGTAAATGCCCTGCATTATACAAGAAGGAACAGCTGCCTGTAAACTGAAGGGAACATAGGCAGAGGGAATCAAATGAAATACGGATTTTCCCATCTGAAACACGTGGCTCTGGCACAGTGCTGGGCTCCTTGGGGCTTGTATTTCCTCGGGGGCAGCAGCACTGGAGTCCCAGTGGCACTTGTTATTTGTAGTTTCCATTTATTACAAAGGACTGTTATTATTTACGGAACATACTTTTTTTATGGACTGTTACTGCATCCAAGTGCAATAACTGGTCTAAGCTCAAATCCCTGGGAGAACTGTTGAAAGAGAAGCAATTCAGCCACATATTAATATGACAAGGATTTCCCCAGGTTTAAGGGAATAAAAAATACGTTTTGTACAAGTGAAATAGTTCTTTCTTGCAGTATAAAGCTGCTCTTTTCTGATGATAGCAATGAAAGAATATTGCTTCTGTCACTGATGCCACTGGAAATGTATTGCCCCTCTCCAAGAAACCAATGAAAGGACATGGCTGGTTTATTCTCTCAATGAGGCTACTGAGAAATACTCTGCTCCTGGCATTAGCCCAGGCACGCTGCTGCTGCAGCTGCTGGGACCTGGCCTGAAGGGAGGGCAAAGGCACCACATCAGCAGGTTTGTGCCAATGGCAGAACTGACCCGGAGAGAATCAGAGCACGGCTTGAGAACTGAGCAGGGGAAAGGAAACCGTCCAAATGTCAGCTGGAAATGAATCCCTGTCTTCTGTCACTGGGGTGGAGCAGGGCTCAGCTGCTCTACAGCACAGCCAGGGTCTGGCCCCTTCTCCTTCAGCAGCTCTGCACCTTGTATGAAAGGAGCTGAAGCCCTGGGGAAGGCTGAGCTACGCTTAACCTGTGCCAGCCCCTCTCCCTTTCACCACTGTGTTTAATGGCCTGGCTCTCCGATGAAGATTTTAGGGTTTGGAAGTAAAATCATGAAATTGTTCTCAAACCAAGATGATCCGTCACTCGAATGCATGCACTGGAGTGAGCACAGAGAAATTACTGTTTCAGCAGAAGTAAAAATTTCCTGAAAGGCTGAAGTTGATGTTTGTGGTTCCATTTTCATGCTTGTCGATCTGCACATCTGACAAGTTCATTTTCCTCCCCTGCAATATCCTCCCAGGTGACACCTCCCAGCTGGGAGGTAGATGGAAAAAAAAATCCATTGTTGGTTCTAATACAGGAGTTCATCAAATTCTTAAGCACACAGAGACTGAGGGAATAACAACACCTGGGCCTGGTGCTGGTGCCCAGCATCTCCACAGGGTTCAGAGCACTCCCTGCTCCAGGACAAAACAGCCCAAACCCCAGGATCATGATCATGGCTTTTACTGAGCTGAATTCTGGAGGAAATTGGCAAAAAATGCAGCAGGAGTTGCATTGGTGCAAGTGAACAAAATGAGAGCACGGGTAAGTCAGGCCTGAGCAATCCTGGCACTGTGACCCAGCCCCTCTCCAGCTCCCCAGCAGCGGGCTCCTACCCTCAGATATTTATTGGTTGTGTCAGGCATTAGTGAGAGTTCACTGACTGAATAATAACGTGCCAAAGGCAGTTTTTGGACTTTGCTAATGTAATTAAAGAAAGCAGGGGGAAAGAAGCCTTGCACCAGGGGAGGGACCAGGGCTTCACACGGAGTGAGTGCTGTCTCTATTGCAAGGACAAGATGTGAAATGTGGAGGGCAGAGGGTGAGGATGGCACTGAGGACCTGAGCAGTGAGGAGGATCATGCAGTTGCTCCCAGCTGTGATGAGAGCATTGCTCTTTCCAGAGAAAGACAAACAAGCTGCCCTTGCAATTCAAGAGCTGGACGCCTCTCCAGGCTCAGGTTTTATGCTGCTGTGTTCTGCTTTCATGCCCAAGCACCTTGCAGAAAGGACTTTGCTTATTTGGGGAGCTTCTCTTGCTTAGCCAAATCTTGCAGTTTTGAGGGACCTTTCCTAAATGGTCAGAAACAGCTTTATGGCAACATTTTCTTAATGCTGCTCTGATGACAGAACACATCCTGCCATGCCATTGCATCAGGACTGAGCATGTTTTCCAAGAAGCTGCTGCCACAAGAAGAGGGACAGCGTGGGCTCTGCGATAAAAGCCAAGATGCTATTTTTAAACAGGCATGGGGGAAGCTTTGGGTGATTTTAAATCAAATCAATGCCTGGACAACAGGGCGCTGCTTCCCCCCTGCCTCCACCGCCAAGTTCCTCTTCCCAATCCCAAGGATGTCTTCTGACAAACAACCTCGGCGTCAACAGGATTGGGCTCCCGGGCTGCCGCAGCCACAAAAACGCCTCAGGAAGCCGGCTGTGGGTCTGCCCCCGCCCCGGGCTGTGCGGGAAGGGCTGGGAAAGGCTGCACGCTCTGGGAACGGCTCCGACCCTGCTCTCCTTGGCCGTTCCTGAAGAGTTTTAGTGTGGGTTGCAGCGCTGGGCTCCCAGCCCCACACTGTCCCTGCCTTGGGGAGTTATCTGCTCCCCACTGTTCCCCCTTCAACACCCTCGGACATTGCTCTCCAGCACCCCCAACAGCTGCCGGTGCCACACGTGCATTGGAAAGGGGTACTTGGCAGAGCGCCTTCCTCGTGCCATTATTCCAGTCAGGATTTCTTGGCAGGATGGGAGGGATCCAAGACCTCGCAGGCAACTACATGGGAGCGATGGCTGCAGGGAAGGGAAGAGTTTCAGTGGCTTAATGGCAGGTCAGCAATTACCAGGCGGCCACGACCCCTCTGTTTGCTGCTCCATGGACACACCAGCAAAGGCTGGAGCAGGCAGGCAGCTCGGCTGTGCTCCCTCCTGGTGCTGTTTTTATCTAAGTTACTAATTACACATTACCTATATGTCACCAGGCTGATCGATAGGAGCCTGAGGGATCAATATGGTGTGGATGACGGTGCTGTTTGCCATTCAGAGCCTGCACAAGCTGGGAGAAACAGGGCACCATCGATCCCAAAGGTGGGCTGGGATGCAGGGTGGGATGGGAGGCCCGTGGCCGTGCTGTCCCCAGGCTGGGGCAAACCTCCCATCCATCCTGAAGCTCTCCCTTGGGAATGGCACGAGCCAGTTTAATCTGGGTTGGTTTTCAGTCCTTGGGAATTGATACATTTAAAAGGTTCACACTAATCTGAAAATGAACAATTCTCTCTCTTTCTGTGTTCTTGCTGGATGATCAGTGTCTGAAGAACAGACAAACATCACAAGGTCTGCATTTTGCTCTGCTGCTCAGCTGACCAAAAGCTGAGGCCATGTCTGTAATGCCATCATGCTGCTGCCAGTAAGAGATCTTGGCTGCAGAATGCAATCAAATTTTCCAGGAAGAAGCTCTTGGGACTACCATGAAACCTGGGATTACAGTGTGGCTAAATGAGGGAATTGCATAACTGGGGGTTTCTGCCTGCCTTGCTGTAATCTTTGTGACTGTTCTGATTCTGTCGTGGCAATGCTGGGAAATTGCTCTTTGAAACCCAAAGAACCTTAGAAAGGCACAGGCAGGTCAGGATCATTTTTCCTCAGCACTGGGTTTGTCCTGAGCAGTGAGCTGACGGTGGTAGGATTGGACAGAGCTTTGCAAAGATGAACTGAATGTCCAGCTATAAACCATGGGCCCCTGACCAGCACCTGGAAGCTGGCAGAGAGGTTGTACAGGCACAGTCAGCCCTGGAGAACATTCCCTGTCCTTCCCTTACAGCCCCATGCAGCAGGAGACATTTATTCCTAGAATTAACTCCTGTTTTTAAAACCCCAACAAAGAAGCTTTTGCTAAAGGATGACTGTGGCAGGATTTCACCTGTGCCCCCATTTGCACCAGAACCTCGCTCCAGCTGCAGCAATGGGTTGCAGCTGAGGATTGGGGCACCCCACACATAAATGGGCCAGCTTGGCAACCTCAGCCTCTTTGGAGGTGCTGCCATGCAGGTTTGGGAGGAAGGATCCCCCAGATACTTAATTTTAGTGAGCTGACACCCTGAACAGGGAGTGAGCCCCATCTCTAATCTCTCGGGGGCAGCTTTGATTCTGTGGGGTGTGAGAGCTGAGCAAATGTTCCTTTATCCTGCCCCCTCTCCCTGTTGCTCATTTACCCTTTCATTAGGCATCATCCTCTTGTCATTTGTGTGGATATGTTGGTTTGTTGGGTTTTATTTCCTAAGGAGTGGATGCCAGGCATCAGGACCCATGTGTTCAGCGTATGGTGGCAATTAGCCCAGCTCTGAACCCTGCTGGCCTGTCTGCAGCTGCAATTACTGCTCGGCTCTGTCTGCATGAGGTTTTTATCTTCCTCCCTTCTGGGGCTGCAAAAGGCACAACTTGGATCTCTAAAAATATAACAGGAAAGTGTTACAGCTGTAGCTTGAGCCTGACTGCCCTTGCTGTGGGGCTGCTCTCAGGATTGATTCCTCTTTGGTTCAGGATTCAATCCTTGGCCTCTGCACCTGGATTTTTGTGAGTGCAGTTCAGGGCATCTCTGTGAGACAGGGCAGAGCCTGTGGGGCTGATTCTGGCTCTGCTGGTACCTCTGCTTGTGCTCTTCCTGGCGTGTTTCCTGCTCCTGGCTGAATGCACCTGGCTCTTTATTAGGACACTGGACTGCCTGATTCAATGATTTATAGTATTAAGCTTATTTACTCATGCCTTTGGTGCTCTTAAAAAATACCTCATGTTGGCTCTGTGAAATGGGAAAATGGGCGCAAAATTTGGATTTCAGTGGGAAAATGTCTGGGCAGGCCGAGGAAAGGTGGCTGTGGGACCTGGAAATATGGGGTTTGGGAGAAACAAAACCCCACTGCTCTGCCAGCATCTCAAGGGGTTCCCCGGCAGAGCTGCCCCCCACCCCCATCAGAAATCTGCTCTACCAAACCTCCTGGGCTTGCTCTGCTTTCCTTCCCTCCCATATAATTTCATCTGTCCTAAAATCCCTGTTTTTCTCCGAGATAATGTGATTTTTGGGGAGGAGTTTCTCTCCCTGTCACCTCGCTGCAGCTGATTTCTGTTGAAACGCTTCCTCCTAGGGAGGGAGGGGGAACAAGGAGAGAAATTATGGAGGGGCAGCATTTCTGAATCCAAATACATTAAACCATTTAATTCTGTTGACTCAGGGCTGCCTAGCTCTGAATGGGAATTAATCCACAGTGCACAAAATTAAAAAGCACAAGACAAAATGCTTAGCAGGCAATGCCAGGGTTTAAAGCAACCCATTAGCTTGCTCAAACGTCCCCAGTAAATTTTCATTTGTCAATAACGCTTAGAGCCTACAGTTTATTTACAGCCTGTTCAATATTACCAGAACCCCTCGCAGCGGCTCATTTGTATTTATCTGCCACAGTCAGTTTCCCTTCCAGGGACTCTTCCTAATCCTTCGCTTTGTATCTGCTCCAGACGCAGCAGGGATGTGTCACCCCCCAGGCAAAGGTAATGTGGGGTTACCCTTTTCTACCCCACTTATCCCCTGCAGGGGAGACCACCTGCAAGGCCACCCTGAGCCACCTCGCAGTGGCCATCCCTGGGCTGGAGCTGAGATCTGCTGCCATGGGGCTCCTCCAGCCTCTGTCCCACACCAGGGGAGACCCATTGGCCACCAGCCAGGATAGATGGGGCTCTCCAGACTGGGAGAGGGGGACAGGCACAAGCAGCTGTCCCTGTGCACCCTCAGCCCGGCTGAGCTGGAGCAGTCATGGCCAAAAGGCCAGGCTCCTCCATCTGTCCCCAGTCAGATCCCACGGGATGAGCCCTGGAGAGCAGAGCGTGTAACAGGATTTCCCCCCAAAGCAGCTTGAATGCTTCCAGGCAGATAACAAAGCCTGGCTGGCCCTGAGAATTTCTCCAAGGAGAGGAGTTTATTCTCGGGCACAGACACAAACGGGCAGTTTAATCTCCTGTCGTGGCTCGTGTCGAGTTGGGGTGGCTTGGTCTGACAGTCAGAGACGTGGCTGCCTGCAGCAGGCACCAGTCTCCAGTGGGATTTGTCTCTCCCCAGCTTCCTGCCCTCTCCCTTTGCACTAGCACTCCCCCGGGGCAGAAGCACAGACAATTGCAATGGAATTTTAAGTGGATGCAGCATCACAAGGGCAGCCTGGGGGAGATACAGGACAGGCTGGGCAACCACCTGACTCAGGTGTAAAGCTCAGAGAGGGAAATCCCTCCAAAGGCTTAACCACAAAGATGCAACTGGACACTTCACAGGGAGCATCTACTGGACCCCAGGAGGTGCAGCAGCACTGTGCCAGCCCACAGCCTGGTCTCCACCACTCACCACAGCCCCCTGGCCTCCACAGCATCCTGAGCTGGGGGCAGTGAGTGGGACCTGCAGCCCAGGCTCTGCCACAGACCTGTGTATCTGCTTGGAGATGGTGTTCAATAGATTTTATAAGGATGGATACAGGAGGCAGTCGCTAAACTTGCTTTTCTCCCACTGTTGGTTAGCATTTGCAAGGTCCTCATGCTGCTGAGCTCCAAGATGACAAGAAAGGACACCCCAGGTTTCCACCCCAAAGAGCAAAGCCCCATCACTTGCCTGCTGCTGTCTGCATGTAGCCAGCCAGGGTGCAGACTCGGCGCTCGCAGGCTCCGCCGGGCAGCAGGACAGCGACGATGGCCAGCAGGGAGCTGAGGGCCAGCAGGGCACAGCCACCCGCACACAGCACGGCGCTCGTCTGAAAGGACACGGGCGGTCAGAGAGGTCAGCCCACCCATCTGGGAAAAGCAATAATTTATGGCAAAACAGTTGGGTACAGGTGTCCCATCACTGCACTATTGCTGTTTCTGTCCCCACTGCAGGTGACCACTTCTGCCCATGGGCTGGCACTGGCAGCAGGATGGTCCCTGTACCAGCAGGGACACATGCCAGCCCAGCTGGGGACAGTGAGGGGACCTTCCTCCTCCAGCACCCAGCTCTTGACAGCTCTCAAACATCGTGAGGACACCTCAGTCCCAGCACTGCAGCAGCCACAGCCACGCCAACTCCTGTCATTTCACAGCAAATTCCAGGGAATGCTGCTGGCTCTGGTGAGTCACCCTGCAGTAGCATCCGCCTCACTCCCTAAAGCAGCTCAGCTCTAAGGCAGGGCTCACTCCCATCTTCCTGAAGAGCTTTGCTTTTCTAACCTCTGTGGGAGCTGCCCTGAGGAGGTCGGGTCCCACTTCCACCCGTACCGAGCCCTCTTGTCCTGGTGAGACATTCTGGTTAGCAATGCACAGTTTTCCTTTTTTATTTTTTTCCCTATATTTGAGCTTTTGGGCAGCCACGGTTACTACAGGAACAAACCCAGTACAGGTTTCCATTTACCTCCTCTCACCAAAGAGGTTACAAATAATCTGCTACATGTGAATTATCCTGCAGGAGCCACAGGCAGGCTGGGCAGGGGAAGAGGGGTTGGATTCGCCCTGCGATGGCTATGAGGGGTGCAAACAGCTAAAAAACCCCTCTCATTAGTGGTGCTGCTCCCCGGGTCTGGCACTGCCCTACATCCACCTCTGTTATTTACAGCTGAGCTGGTGGTTAGCAGCTGGACTGGCTGGTGCTGGGTGACACAGCCACTGCCTGCAGCATCCTGCCCTGCAGCTGCCACTGCTCCAAGAAGGGACACTCTGGTGCTAAACAGGGACAGGCCAGGGGAGTGTGGGCACCACCTGACACCCTGGTGTGAGCGCTTCTCTGGGGCTGTGCAGTGATTAGAAATCAGCATCTTATTTATAGCCTATTTATGCACTGAGCAATGCAAATGCTGTCCCAGCAATAAATTAATTCCTGACAGGCAATGCAAAAGGAACAGCAGTGCAAACAGCTACCCAGAGAAATGGAGAGCTTGTTCCAGCAGGGATATCTGCTCCTCTCCAGAGCCTTCCAAGCCACTGAGACCTGAACAGATAAGTGCTGCTTCAGGGCTTAAGACACGAGGTTGGGACACCCCTGGCAAGGATCCCAGCCCTGTCCATGCACCAGGAGGGACCCACGGGGTTTGGGATGGGACGGGATGGGATGGGATGGGATGGGATGGGATGGGATGGGATGGGATGGGATGGGATGGGATGGGATGGGATGGGATGGGCGGCCCCATTGCACAGACACTCTCCCAGCCGGGGACAGCCACAGCCCTGCTCCCCCACTGCTCCCAGGGCAGCAGCTTGGCCAGGAAATCTGGATTCATAACAAAAAAAAGGATTACACTGCACTTCACCTTCCGCCCGGCAAAACCATCCTCCTTTGCGAGGACCATTAATTATTTAGAGCAATGAATTTTTCAGCAGAAAGGGGTCTTGTGAAGCAGGCTGGTTCCTCTCTTGTGTGAAGCATATTATTTTTAATGATCTAGGTTCTCCTTAATTGTGGTAGTTCAAATCCCCTAAAAACTCACAGTTCCTGCTGGAAACAGCTGATGAGCTGCTCAGACTGCTAATCCCCACGGAGAAGTGTGAAGGTCTTTTTCAGGACAAAGTGACAGGAAAAAGGCACAAACAGGATGAGTGCAGGTGAGTGTTACACTGGCAGAAGAGCTGGTCTGGTTTGGGAGCTGCCATCAGGGCTTGGCAACAAGACTGAGGGGTCTTGGGGCTGCCCTGACGTGCCCAGGGTGGCCAAAACCCCACCAAATCCAGCCAGGCCTTGGCAAAGGGAACAAAGGTCTCGTGAATAAATGTGAGAAAAATCACGTGGGCAATAGGTGAAGGTAAATGGTGAGGTTTGGTTGCTGCCACGTGGGCCAGGAATGCTGAGCAGCTGAATGGCTGCTGGGAAGAAGGGGCAGTGCCTCTGCCTGGGTTTCCTGTGGGGCACAAGGGGTGACAGGGGCACAGCTGCCCCAAAATGGGTGACAGTGGAAAAGGGCACACCTCTGCTCTTGGTCTGGCTGCCACAATCTGCACGGCTAGAGCTGCCTGAACATGAGGTGTGTGTTGACATCACCTGCCAAAACACTGCATGTGCTCCTGGAAACCAGAAATCTCGCTTTTGTCATAACCTTTCCAGGGCCTCAGCTGGGAATTAGCCCAAGTGCTCCTGCCCTGTGCTGGAGCTGCTCCTGCAGATCAAAAAAGCTGCTTTCAAAGAGAAATAATAAGGCTTAAGTTTGAAGAAGTCCATGGAGCAAAGGTACTAAAGAATAGCAGCTAAAATTCTCTCTTTCCCACTGTACAGTACCTCCCTCCCTCCTCCTGTTTGTGCCTGTTGCATCTTGAGCAGAAAGGAGAGGATGCAGGAAACAGATGCAGAGGCTGAAACCCAAAAATAGGTGGGGTGGGGAGGAATAACAGGGATGCAGGAGGCTGCCTGTGAGAGCCCAGCTCAGGCAGGGCAGGAGAAAGCCCATTCATCCCAGCAAAGGGCACAGCTCCCAGTGCAAATCCTGCCAGGGAGGAGCAGGGCTGCCCATCCCTGGGCACTGCTGACCCCTCTCAGTGCCAGGGAGATCCCCCAGGGAGCCCAGCAGCCCAGGGCTGTGAGCAACCCTGCCTCTGCCACACTGGGAAGAGACATAAAACCATGTCAGATTTTCTGCTCCCGCTCCCAGGGAGATTAATTGTTTATCCCCAAACAAATTAATCGTCCCCTGGTGGGACTGTAAATATGCCTTTATGTAGCGTAATAAATTCCGATTAACAACAATCCCCTGCCCGTTATTTTAGTGTTTTACAGGTCTGACACATGCCATGGCCGGGCCATTCACTGAGCAATAAATCTGCTGAAGATGCTCTTTCGTTCACCAGAAAAATCAAAATTAAAACATCACATAATGGCCGTTCTGGGAAGAATTCCTTATTATCCCTAATGAAAACTTTTAAAAAGTTAACTCATCTTTGAAAACCAGCATTAAAGCAGGAAGGGGGAAGGGAAAATAAACTGGCCTGTCCAGTTTTTAGTGTTGGCAAACAGTAGCTGGTGTTTGGTTCAACAGAGATAAACCAAGCTGGCAAAGCTCCTGCTGTCAGGTCCTATGAACTGGGTCATGATGCACATTAGTTTATTAATGCAATTTATTAATTGGCATTTGACCACCCCCAACAGCTGCCATCCTGGATGGGCCCTGTGGCACCCAGAGCAGTAGGCTGAGGGCAAGGTTACAGACTGCTGGGCTGTTCCAGCCCTGCTCAGATGCTTGAGCATCTTTGGGAATGGGGGCAGAAAATAAATGCCCTAAATAACTAGGAAATAGAGCCGCAGGCTCAGTGAGAAAAAGAAAGTGAAGGTCACAGTGTGTCTGGCTTTGCAGGGGTGCCTGTTGAGAGAAGATATCTCAGAAACCCCAAATGAGCTGGAGAAAAACTGTACAGTCAACTGTAAGAGAAGCAGTGGCAAAATTAATTCAACCATTTCCATTTTTGAATGCAGCCCTTTCCTATCAGAGCTCTGTGTGATTAAATATTCATTATGGGAATGAGTTTGGGGGTTAAACTGGATAGTGCTGTAGCTGCAGAGATAGAAACCGAATGGATACCGAGATTTTAACCTTGTTTTAAAACCAGGTCAGTGCTGGATGGAGGTGCTGAGTGGGGACCTGAGCTTTGGGATTTGCAGGAATGTTGGCAAGGACCCGAGAGGCCGATGCAGGTGTGGGCAGGTGCCTTCTCTGCCCTCTCCTCAGGCAGGGGTGTTGGTGATCTCAGTAAAAACCAGGAATCTCCAGCTGGGAGCCGCTGCGTGCGTGGGGTGGGAGGATGGAGCCTCGCAGCTTGTTCGTATTTCCCCCACACGCGGCACAGAAACAAACATCCGCCATCTGCTCAGCCTGACAGCGACCGCCAGCAACAGGATCCCACACACCCCAGCAATTCCCTTCCTTTGGGCGCCATCTGAGAGCTCCCTCCTGCCTTTCTGATCTCCCCTGTCCATCCCATGAAATGCCATCCCTGCCCAGGAGCGCTGGGAAGTGCCCAGTGCTACCAATCCTCAAACCGGGCGGTAACGCAGAGCTCCGGGTGATGCCACCAGGGAGGTGGGTGATGTCTCAGTCCCCTAAACTGGGATGTTTTGGGCTGGGCCCCAGGGATGCAGAGGAGGCACTGAGGCTCCAGCCCTCATTTCTTCCCATTCAAGTGCAGGATTTGGTGGATGAGGACCTGCCCACCCCACAACATGCACAGGGGGTACCTCTCTGCAGCCCAGATTTAGCTGCTTTTGCACAAAATTCAGCACCACCTCCACTAAAACAAACCTCAGCCAGTCCTGGCCTTCCAGGCAACTTTTCCACTTTCCAGCTAATCAGGATCTTGAACAAAACACCAGAGGGGCTAATGCCCAAACTGATTCAAGGGGGGGAAGGCATTTTTTTAATTAGAGGGAAAATAAGAGACAGATAGTATGTCTGATGAATTATGGCTGTCTCTCTTTCGGTGCCATTGCATCTGGGGATGCTGGAAAGCAGTTCCTAATGGCACTGCTTTATCTAAGAGGATGATGGATAGTAGTGAAAGAGAGAAAAAAGGGAAAAAGTAAGACATTAGCACATCAATGGTGTGCCTGTGACCTCCATCAAGGGATTCGAACCAACTTAATGAAATTTTAATTAGACAGCAAGCGGTGCACTGCGCTGGGTACCAGATCAGCCCTTCTTCCACTCTCTCTGTGATTATCCTTCCCTGGGATAAGCCCTTTCCTGGCGCTGGCAGCCAAGCCGGGCTCATCGCCGTGGCCAGGGAATGCCCCGCGGGTCACACAGCTCTACCATCTGGCTTTTCCTCACAAAGCTGGAGGAGGAGCCCTAAGGGAGTGGGATTTGTGGGCTCAGGAGGGTGGAGGGAATGTCCCACTGTCAAAATGTCCCTGCCACGTCCCTGCCAGCCTGGGCCAGACTCTGCTCTGGGCCCTGCAAAGGGGAAACGCAACGCTTCCCCCAGAATGTCTCTGGTGTGCCCAGTCAATGCCCTTCCCGAGGTGCAGGATTCAGGACTGGCTCTTTGTGGAGGGGCTGTGTGGGCAGGTGACCCCGAGTGACCTGACCGTCACTGTCAGGAGTGGCCACAGCTCAGCTGAACCCCGGCTGCTGCCCAGCCCCGGCCCTGCAGCCCCGGGGCTGACAGCACCTCTTTGTTTAAGCGAAGCAGCTTCCCTCCCCCTTTGAGAGGAGCGGACAGAACTAATCCTGAGAGCAGCCTGGCTGCATTTTCAATCAACTTGACCTCCCATGGCCCACCCTTAAGCTGGTCCCGTCTCAGCACCCCTTTCAGCCCAGCTTAGCACAGGGCAGGTCACTGGTCAGCGAGTCCTGGTGATGGTTTGTGACTTGGGCACTGAAACGTGGGGCCACAGCCCAGGAATTACAGTTTTCTCCAGGTATTTTCAGTCCTGTTAATGTAGGTCAGAAACCTCTGGGTGGCTGATGAGAGCAGATAAAGTCTGCTGTGGGGTAAACGTGCATGAAGGTGGTGATGTCAAGAATTCCTTACACTTAGCGCTCACAACTCTTGCCAAGGTTGTGCAAGTGCAATTAAAAATCAAACGGACTGGCAGGCAGAGTCTGGTCTCTTGGGGAGTTCTTAGGATGGGGAGCTAAAAGTTGATTTCCTGATAATCCCAAGGTAATGTGCTGGCCTGATACACGACTCTGGAGGCAGAGCAGACTCCACACACCCAGGAGTCCCTGCTTGGGTCACACTGCAAGCTGGGCACTCCCCAGTGCTCGTCTCTCCTTTATTCCAGGGCCTGTGCTAGAAGAGGAGTGACAGATTTTCCACAGTGTGACAGATTTCTTCCCATCTCCATGAGCACCCTGCGTGCTCTTTCACTGGGCTCAGGGCTGCTGTGTGACTGCTCTGCAAGCCTGGCCCCAATGGGCAAACTCCAGATGACATCAGGGACCCAGGGCTGAACTGATGCAGTGAGAAACAGCAGTGGAGATTTGTGAAACCCTCCAGCAATTCCTATGACAAAGGTAAGCAGGTTTACTGTACATTTTCACTAAGCTTTGCTGAATCTTTTCAAGTCCTGCTTGAAAACCCAGGAAAGACCCACTCAAGGAACTGCTGGAGCTGTGCAAAGCCTCCCTCCTGTCCTGAGCAGGTTGTTTCGGGCTCTGCTCCAGCATGGCATCACTGGCTCCATAGGCAAATGGTCCATGTGGCTGTAACCTGAATACCATGGGTTGATCAGCTTCTTTGTTATTTTAGATTACATGCTTGGCAAAGCCTGAAAATAATTGGAGACTATCTGGAAAAATAAAAATAGAAATCTGAAATGTGGCAGCAGTATCTTCCGAAGTGCAGCACTGAGACAGGAACCCATGAGCCAAATGCACCCACTGAAAGAGAAAATAAATTAGCTGAGGATGAAGCACTATTTTGCACATACACAGTGATCTGGCACCAGGAAAAAGACAAGAGAAGTCATGAGATGCAATGAAACAGCTCAGAACTCAAAAGTTCACCTTTTTTTCCCACTTGGCCTCCCAAGAGCAATCCCCTGTCCTCATGGTACCTGCACCCCTTGGGATGTCCCTCTCCAGCCCTCCCAGCTCCAAGTCCTCCCACAGCAGATCCTGCTCTCCATGAATGGTCTGGGTAAGGGCCTCACTCACAAACTGGCTGGGCAATATCACCACCACCACCATCCTTTCTCCTCTCCAGGTTCCATCAGCTCCTGCAAGGTCTCAGCCTGTCCAGGGATATTTTATTATATCCCACCCCATCAAATAACCATCATGATGCTGAGCCCAGTGCAAAGCCTCAGCAGCACTGACAGGGTTAAATTAAAGGTACCCGTGATATTAGAGAGCTGCAAAGTAATTATGAAAGGAAGCAGAAAAAAGCCAGCAACTCTAAGCAGACATGAAGGCCCTCTTAAGAGAAGAAAGGCATGTTAATTAACCTCCAGACATGATTCAAAGCATCATTTGTAGCATGATTAACATAATCCCCCAAGTGCACACACAACTGGCATTAACGATCATTTGCAGGACTGAACGCTCCCCCACCCCTCCAACAAACCGGTGCATGGGAGCCGGGAAACACTAGAACAGCTCTGAGCCTGCAGGAAACACAAAGAACGATGTTCCCCA
Organism: Pomatostomus ruficeps; assembly: GCA_013400735.1. Taxonomy (NCBI): domain Eukaryota; kingdom Metazoa; phylum Chordata; class Aves; order Passeriformes; family Timaliidae; genus Pomatostomus; species Pomatostomus ruficeps. Next base: position 58,495 of record VYZT01017259.1, read on the forward strand.
GGGATGGGCATCCCGGCTGCTGCCACCCCCGTGCGCTGCAGGTGGGCATGGTCCCCGGGTGTGCTCCCAGCATCCCTCAGGTGTGCTCCCAGCATCCCCAGATGTGCCACCAGCTTCACTCCAGGAGAGCTCCTGAGCCCCGCATCAGCTTTGGTTCCCCTTGCCCCCGGCAGCCCCAGCTCCCCCCCTCCTGCCAGCAAACTCCACTTCAGCAGACGCTGGAGGCTCTTTTCAGGAGCTCCCAGATTCCTGGCCACGTTCGGGTTTCATTTAAAGAAAGAGCTGCCCACCAGATCGCTGGAAAGACTGGAAATGAACGTCACAGCTCTGAAAGCAAAGGAAAAAGAGCCACGATGTCCGCATCTCTCCAAAAGGGAGAGAAATCTCCTGCCTGAACTCATGGACAGGATTCCCAGTGCCCGGCTCCCCCCGTGCTGAGCACCGAGGCGTGCGGGCTCGGAGGCTGCTCATGCAAGAAAGCCAAAGCTGTCGCCTGCCTCAGCAAAGCTGTCAGGACTCTTTTATTATATTCCAGCCCATCAAATCACCATCACAACAGGTATTCTCCCCCTCATCATGGCAGAATGCTGGCAAGGCAGCACTCTCCTCTGAAAGAATCTGCACTGTTTGTTGTTCATTAATTATTTGGGTGGTATTAATAAGGGTGACATGGACATGTCACCGAAATGCCCTGTAAATTCCCCTCAGTACTGTGATTATTCATCTCTTTCTCAGCCCAAGCTCAGGAACTCGGAGACTTTGTGCTGCATTATACTCTGGATCTCAGTGTTTTCAGAGGCTGAAGCTCCTTCAAATGAGTCACTGCTGAGCCTCGTTCTTATCTTTAAAGTTTGTTATTACTTGGAAGTGTTTATCTGCATCACATTTGCAAAAACATCTGAACAAAGGCCAGCCCATGGAAACAAGAGCATTTTTGCACCTTTTTGTATAAATAGGAAGGAGTTTATACAGCTGGTTCTTTTCCTTGCAACTCACAGTATTTGTCTCTAATGCCAATTTTAAGGACCACGATGGGATTTCAGCAATCACACGCAGACCTGGTGTCCTGGGAGAGGTAACAGCGCAGCTCCATGGCAGGCGGGGAAATCCAGCTGCTGACACCCTTTGTGCCGGGCACAGCCACGACCTCCCGGGGATGCAGCCCTGGTTTGGGGACTCTGCCACACGGTGACCTGGAGCAAGTCCAAGCTCGCGTGTTCTGAGCAGAGGCAGGGAAATCACACTCACAGCCTCGGGGTAAGAAGCTAAGGATGAAGGGAGAGGAGCGAGAAAGGGCAGGGGCGGGCGGGCGGTGGGATGCCGGGGCCGGGCTTTGTGTGGTCCCTGCACACACCCAGCGTGACGGGCGGCCCTTTGTCACCCCGGGGCACCGCAGCGACCCCGGGCCCCACGGGACAACAGGACAGATCTGGGTCTCCTTCCTTCCTGCCTTCCTTCCTTCCCAAAACCTGGCAAGGGCATCACCCCGGCTGGCTGGGCAGGGGGACAACCACGGTCCCCCACATCCAGGCTCGATTTCTGGATCCACGTGTCCCAGGGGCAGCAGTTTCAGCCGCCTCCCTGCTCCCTCTGCACAGCAAACTCAGCCGGCAGGTGATGCTCGGTGCCACGCCGGGAAGAACAGAATCCTCTCCGGCTTCTCCCTGCACACCCAGCAGGAGCCTGACCGGGCAGGGCGGACGGATTTGGGATCCCGGCGGGGCAGGGTGGCCGGATCAGCCCCGCGGGACCTGCACGGCGGCCGCGCTGGGGCTGCACTGACCACCGCGCTGGCACGGGGGCTCCATGCAGCACCCCAAGAACTGCCAGGCATCCCAAAGAAGGATGTGACCCCACAGGGCCATGGGGATATCCAGGGGCTGCTGAGGAGATGCTCAGAGGCAGGGCGGGTGGGATGCAGAGGATGAAAGGGATGCTGGAGAGAGCCCGGGGAGATGCAGAGGATGCTCGAGGGCAGCACGGGGGATGCAGGGAATGCCTGGGATGCTCAGGGCAGGACAGGGGTGCTGGAGCAGGTCTGGAAGACAGGACAGGGGATGCTGGGGTGATGACAGGGGGACCTTGGGGACGTGAGGAGGACAGAGAGATACGGGAGAGCCTGGGGCAGGTCTGGGGGGAAGCCAGGAGATGATGGGGTGACGCCGGGGAGCCCAAGGCAGACAAGTGGGGGATGCACGGGAAGTGATGGGAGATGCTGGAGAGCTCGAAGCAGGCGGGGGGGATGCCGGGGAGGTGACGGGAGATGCCGCGGAGGTGATGAGGGATGCCGGAGCGCCAGAAGCAGACACGGTGGATGCCGGGGAGGTGATGAGAGACGCTGGGGAGTCCAGGGAAGGGCAGGCGGGATGCCGGGGAGGCGGCGGGGGATGCCGGGGAGCCCGGGAGAGGCGGTGGGGGTGCCGCGGCGGGGAGGCGCTCACCTGCCAGGAACCGGAGGGGATGTCTCCGAAGCCACCGGGGCCGGCGGAGCCGTGACAGCCGCGGGGCGGCCCGGCGCAGCGCCAGAGCAAGCCGAAGCCGGCG
>VYZT01017259.1:65929-92055 GCA_013400735.1 Pomatostomus ruficeps
TCGGGGGGCCGGGGCCGGGCGGGGCTCGGGGGGCTCCGGTGCCCGGCAGCCACCCCGGGTGCGGCCCCCGGGCTGCCCGGGGCTCCGGACGGTGACCGGGCGGGGAGGGGGCTGTGGCAGCTCCCGCGCCTTGTGCGGGCTTTGAGCCTTTGAGCGCTTCACAGATGGTTTTTTTCACAGCGCTGACATACCCGGCTGTGTAAAAAATATAATGGGCTGGGGATGGACAGCAGCGGCAGCTGAAAATGCCAATGGAAAAGGGACCTCATCGCACTGAGCTGTCCGTGAAAGCCGAAGGAGTCCTTGGCAGTTTATGCTGTAATACATTTGTTAGGGAGAACAAGGTGGGATTTGAAATGCAGGGCTCCTGAAATATTTATAATACTCCAGCAGCACGAATGGGTGCAGTTGAAGTGTTCTCGGCGAGTGCAGCGCTTTGTGCTCGTGCTGCAGGGAGGGCCCTGCGCTTTCCGCCCGCTCGGCTGTGGTTGGGGTGGTTTTTGTTGAAAGTGGCACTTTTTAGGAAGGGCCCCTTGGGAAAGTTCTGCTACCTCGTGATGCTGTAGCTCGAGCAATCAACCATTGATCTCCTGGTGCAGCGCTGTCCTGAAGCCTTTCGGGGTTACTGAACCCGAAATGCACGTCCTGGGAGGCAAGAACGCCCTACCTGGGGTGGTGTTGCTGCTCTTGGCTCACACATTTCAGCAGCACTGAAAATGTCACTCTTTGGGGAGGTTGGTGCAGTACTTGTGGGAGAAATGAGTCTAAACTTCTGTTCTTGTTAGCAGATCTGAAGATTCTTGAAGCCGCTGAGGGCTTTGCAAGTGCCATAATCCTTTTTGGGGTGTTTATGTACAAATGTTGAGCTGCAGAATAAAACTTTCATAGTGGTTATAAACTCTTCAGAAAGATCTGCTGCTGCTTCGTTGAGAATTGTGGAGCTGAGGTTCCATCCTGGTGTGTGATCACAGGGACAAGGTCAGCTTGGGTGGAAAGTTTCTCAGGGAGAAAGCCGTGAAAGCTCTGATTATCTGAGAAGTGTAATTGAGGATCTGTGTTCCTTTGATTAAAGGATCCTCGGTCAGAGAGGCAAATCAGCGATAAGTGCCTGAGAGAGACGCTGTGAAGGAGAGGAGGAAAATAACCTTTCATCTGGGCTGTGCATAAAACCCTGCTTGGTGTGGTCTCCTTTTTTAGATTTGGCTTTTAGAGAAGATTTAAACAGAAGCTGGGAGAAAAGCAGCACGTTCAGGGTTAGGATAAAACTCTGGACACATGCAGTCCAAAATCCTGCAAACACCAGCGTTCCTGGGGTGAGCTGTCGTTGTTTAAGAGGATATTGCAGTGGGTAAAAATTAAAACTATTTTTAAATTAAACCATAGCAAGGATCATAAAACAACTGACCTGTAGAAAAATCAGAACCAAGGGTGAAGTGTTTTTATAGCTTGGGCCTTAAAATAATGATCTGGCAGACTGAGGGTGGATAATGGGTTGAGAAATCAAAGTATAACAGGTGAGCTGGATGCTTGAGGGCAGGTTATGAAACTGCTGCCAGTGGAACAGCTCATCCCTGGGGATATCTCGGGAATAACGTGCAGTCCCACAGCCTGGCTGACCTCAGCAGCTTCTCCTTGTTTTTTGTGCACTGTTGACACGCTGTGAACGCTTTTTGGGTTTGTTCAGAGCATTTAAAGATGCGAATTAAAGCTCCGGAATGTCACGTGCTGGCTTGGCACCCTTTGGAACGGGGTTGGCCGCTGGAAATCTCGCCCTCAGTCCCCGTCCTGCGGTCCCTTCTGGTTTCACACAGCATCCGCTTTTTGGGGGAAGTGAGAGTGAATTTCGTGTAGTGAAACTTCACTCTCTAAAATTTGGGCTTGTCCTGGGTCGGAGCTGGTTTTGTCCCCTGCTGTTACTGATGTCGCTCAGAGCTGCTGGGGACAGAAGCAGCCCGTGTGGAAAGGGTGGGGACACGACCCTGGAGTTGGAATTTCCAGTAGTAAGCGGGTAATTAGGGAGGAACTGAGCAGCTTGGTGAGAAGGAACAGAGGTATTTACACTGGAAAGAGGCTTATGGAGGACTCTTGTGTGAAACTCGGGGATGGATCTGCTGATAGCCAGGAGCTGGTTTGATGGAATATTGGGGTGATTTGGGAGAGAGAAGGGTTTTAGAGGCTGCCTGGTTCCTCAGACGTGCAGCTTTTCCCGGTGGTTTCTCTCTGCCCAGCAGCTCAGTTATGTAAAGGCGCCGTGCTCTCCCTGCTCGCAGCCGCCTCGGGCTGCGGGAGGTCAGCGTGGAGAGAATCCGCCTCTTGCCAGGGACACTTCAGCCCCTCTGTCGGGGAATGTGCTCCCTGGCAGCTCCCATTTTCCGCCCTGAGCTGTCGATTTGCAGCCCTGCGGTGTTCGGGCTCGCAGGGGAGGCTGGCAGGCGCTGCTGCAGCCACCGGGGCACGGCAATTATGTAACCGGAGACCGGAGTTTCCCTGTGAAATATTTAAAATCCTTGGGTCGGGGTAGGAATGCTTCGGGTGAGGGTTTTTTTGATGCGTTTTGTGATGTAAATGTGCGATCGGTGCTGGGCTGTGACTTGTGGTTACCCCAGGAAGGGCTCCACACTCGGTGTTCAGGGATGACCTATTTGTAGTAATAATCCTTGCCTGGAGCAGCCTCCCTGGCAGCTCCCATTCTCCAATATCACCCCTGCGTTTGTTTCTCTGCCATCCTGTTGATGTGCTGCTTGGGCTGCTTTATTTTTGTTTTTAAACAGATCTCCTCCTTCACTTCCTTTAGGAGCTTCCTTTCAAAAATAGTAATAATTTTTAAAAAAATAAACCCCCGAAGCGCTTTTCCCTCACAACTTTTTACAGCTATCTCCCCATCAGCTGCTCACCCGGGGCTTGATGATGATTAAGCAAGACTCTTTGTGAGAGAATTAACTGTTTGCAGGGGGTTTCCAGAGCATTTCTGTGGCGTGGAAGCAGCTCCATGCAGCCAGAGCCAGCCCATGTCCCCTCAGCCTTGTGCTGCTCTTCCTGTAAGACAAGGGAGAGGTTTTTAGGTGATTTTTGGTTCACAGAGAGCACCTGCCGCTTAAAACACACCTTTCCCACTCTTCCCAGTTGATGCTGTTCATTAAAGTCACTCTGAGTGTAGCTTTAATCTGTAGACAGCAAACATCTTCCTCCGTGGTAACTCTAACAGACTGTGTTCCATTAAACTTAATTAACAGATGATGAGGTTTTGCTTTTGAAAGTGGAGTCAGCAGAAAAGCTTTGAAAGCCTCTGTCAGTTACTGGATGTGCAGTTTAAAAGAGAAATCAGTTTTAACCAAATCAGAGTTTCCATCTGCCTCCGATGCTTGCTGGTGCTGGGAATTCGTGTCCATTCTCAGGTAAATGCCCTTAGTGACCCGAAACAGCATTAACATTTTCCCTTGTATTTTACAGTGAAAGGCAAAGAACAAGAAAAGACCACAGATGTGAAAGCAATTAAAAGTAAGATCAAAATTTTGTCTGTAAATTCAGATCTCTGCCATCACCCACCATTTTTATCTTAGCCAGGGTAAGATCATTTCCTTACTCCTGAGCACAGATCTGACCTGTGCATCAAACCCAAACCAAACCCAGAAGTTAATTCTGTTTCTGGGTATTTATAGTAACTAATCTTCCCTCCTCATCTCGCTGAATCTGGAGGTGCAGGAGGTTATTGAGTTATGTCAGGCATGAGCTTTAATTCAAAGTGATCAGGCAATCCGGTCACCTTGCATGTGCTGCTTGTTCCTTATCCACAGCAAATTGTTCCAGAAGATTCCTGCTCAGCTGTGGTGTCCTTTGGAGGCTGGAAAGTGCAGCTCTGCTGTGTCTGATTTGCAGAAGAAGCTGCAGATTTAACTTGGATGTGGCTTGTGAGGCTGAAGAGCCAAATCCTGAACGAGCCATTCTGCTGCTCTGGTGCAGAGATCTTGCTGCAGAATCTCTTAGGGAAGGAGGAAAGATCTTGGTGGAAAAGAGATTTATAAACTGTGGGAAAACAAGTTTGGTTATCCTGTCAGGTTTTCTTGCAGTACTGAAAGGAAATGAGGTAAATGCCCAAATCTGATCTGTTACTTCTATACCCTCAGACAAAATCCTGTTTCTGTACTTGGTAACGTGTTATCTGCGCATCAAGGGAAAATTAAATGTTTTTCTCACCCTGGTGGTCTGTCTTACAAACCAAATGCAGGAAACAGCGAGTGGCACCCATTTCAGAGCACACCTCACCTGCCAGTGCAGCCACCTGTACGGTGACCCTGAAAATAAAAATAAACTTGGAAATTTATGGTATTGCACATTGTGAGCTGCTGCAGCAGGGAGCACCTTTGTTTGACCCTTAGGGAAAGTGGAGCATTTTTTTCTCAAATGTCCATAATTTAGAATTAAATCTAATTAACATAATATAAAATTAAATCTAATTGACAAAAGCCTTATAAGAAGTGGCTTTATAAGGAGTGTGGCTCTGGCCCTACACAAGCAGCATCCACCAAGTTTTCCCACTGCTGCCATCCCTTGGCCTTGGAAAAAATGAATTTTTTCATTTTTGCAGTTAGGAAATTCCCAGAGGCTCTGTAAGAAGCAGCAAGTGGTGTCTTGGTGTCCAACCCTGCACAAACACTTGGCAATAATTTAAATGTTTCCACTCTCCTGTGCCATTGCTCCTGAGGTATCTGTGCTGTGACATCCAAGTGTGAAAGTGTCAGCTGCTGTCAGAAAATTGGGAATAAAAATAAAGCGATGCAGCATGGAAGTCATGGAGCTGCCTGACACCTTGATGGAACACGTCCCTGTTCCCTGGGAGGTGCTGGGAGGGGCAGCTCGCCTGACGTGCTTTATTCTTGAGTCAGAGGTGTAAGATGTCCCTGCACGACATCCTCACCTGACACAGCTTCCTGAGAGCTTTGGGATCTGCTGTGAGCATGTTTGGGGTTTTTTTCAGCTTTGTCATCCCTTAACAATTAGCAGAGTTTTGTGTGAGGAAGTTCTTGTCCTTTCTGAGCTCCAATAGCCACTCGTGTCCTAAAGCAGCCAGAGGGGGTTAAGTTTATAACCTGGGTTTCAGCAGAGGTATTTCCTTATTGCTCTTTTTTCTCTTGCAGCCAAGCAGAAGCAACAAAAATATTTTTGAGAAATACTCTTATTAAACCTCACCGATAGTTTTATAGTTCAGGATTTTTAAATTTATTTTAGCCTTCAAAAAGGCATGAAATGGATTGGCAGGAGCATTGGAACTAAACTAAATTGTTGGCAGAGTTTAAATTTGTCACAGTAGTGGATATAAGGAAGCAGGAAGACTCAGGAATATTTCATGTGTAAACTTAGACGTGGCATCTCTTGGTTTGCTGCTGACTAAGGAAAATAGAGGTGGATGGGAGTGAGTTTATTCTGGCAATAATAAAACTTGTGGTCTTCAATCAGACCCTTGACCTAAGGTGACACGCAGTGGTACAGTGAGGTTTTAACCAGACTGACTCTTGCAAACTCCCTGAAATATTTTGGGGTGCTTAGCGTTGATTTAGAAGAGGTCTTGGTGTCCTTGTGCTTTAACCGTCCCTGTTTTGATTGCAGCTCCAATCGCAGTACATTCCCCCCAGAGAAGCACGAGGAATCATGCCTTGCTGGAGGCTGCAGGACCAAGCCATGTGGCCATCAACGCCATCTCTGCCAACATGGACTCCTTCTCCAGCAGCCGCACAGCTGCCCTCAAGAAGCAGCCGAGTCACATGGAAGCTGCTCACTTTGGAGATTTAGGTAGGGCTGGGATAATGTCAGCTTTGCTTTGTGTTCTCTGTGTTCCCCGTGCACTCGCCACCCCTTGGTTTTCAGGGGAGCAATAGGTAATGGAAGTGTGGCTGTGTTACAGTAGCAGCTGTGTTACCCTGGGAGGGTTCTGAAGGACACAGACAATTCCTTCACTTTGTCATGAGGTTGGAATTGCCTCTGCACAGTTACAGCACAGGACACTGTTGTATCCAAGCCCCATGTCCCTGGTACAATGTGGCCTCACTCCCTTTTGTGTTTTCCTTTAGGCAGATCGTGTCTGAACTACCAGGCCCAAGAGACCAAATCAAGCCTTTCCAAGACCCTTGAACAAGTCCTGCAGGACAGTGTAGCCCTCCCTTACTTCATCCAGTTCATGGAGCTGCGCAGGATGGAGCACCTGGTTAAGTTCTGGTTAGAGGCCGAGAGCTTCCACTCCACCACCTGGTCCCGCATCCGCGCGCACAGCCTGAACACGGTGAAGCAGAGCTCCCTGGCAGAGCCCGTGTCCCCCTCCAAGCAGCAGGAATTGGCCTCCTCTCCCCCTGCTGGGTGGCTGGAGGAGAGGCTGGAGGGCTCTGGCACAGCCCGGCTGCTGCGGCCTGAGCCCAACAGAACTGCCAGGAGCCAGAACCACGCGGTGCTGCCGGGGCACGGGAGCCTCAGTGCCAGCGCTCTGTGTCTGAGCAAACCAGAGACAGGGACTCAGTCGCTTCCAGCTGAGCAGCCAGAACCTTCCAAGCTGTCGGTATCAAACAGAAACAGCCCCTCCTCTGCACTAAAGGACTTGTCAGGAAAGCTCATGAAAAGTAAGTGCTGTGTGGTCCCTTTGGTTGGAAAGGTGGGGAATGGGGGATGTTTTTGCTGCTTTGTGCCTCAGTCCTCAGGTTCTCAGCAAGTTCGATGTGATGTTGCAAGGAAGGAAGTTTTATGTATCACTGATGTTAACGTGCTGCTGGTCAGTTTGAGCTGTGTATTGTTTGACTTGTTTAAAAATAAAAAAGCTGCTGAAGAGACTTCATTGTGTACTCACTGAGCTTAGGCTGCTTCTGTTCTTCCACGTGTGACCATAAGAAATGAACATTGCAGTGTCCAGTTCTTCCCTCCCCCAGCCCATCCCACCCTAAAAGAATTGCAGAAAGTCTGGATGGTGGGGCTGAGAATTGATAATTAACTTGCCATGGGAGCTAAATGTCCTGTATTACATAAAATGACATGAGTAGTGGTTGCAAGAGCCTTGTGGAGATTTATGTGTGGAATGTACTGTTTTTGTTCTTGGATTTATTTGATAGAGTTCCTCCCCTTGTAACTGATTTGTTGTCATTTGGATTCCACCCTTCAGAGGCTGCTGGAAGTAAGGATGAAATTAAAATATTTCCTTTTGGTAGTGAGCTACATGCACAGTAACATGTTTCTCTACTTTGCATCTACTCAGCCCTCCCTCATTTGTGCAAGTCTGCAGGCAAAAAGGAAACACTTCTTTCTTCATATTGGTTCCTTTTGTTTGCCCAACCGTTTCCTCGTGTTGCATCCCTTTCTCTTGCTGTTTGTCTTTCTCATGTAGTTTTTATCACGTGCCTCCACCATACATAACCTCAACCCAAAGTCACTTAAACAAGGGAAATGATGTTTCAGGCATGAAAGCACCTCTGCTTTCTGGTGTCTAAAAAGAATTTGAAAACACTGGGTCCTTCTTGAGAAATCTGAAAAGAATTTGAGTGAAATTCTTTTCTGTCTTTCAGAGCAGAGCGCCAAATCTCAAAAGATGATGTGTAAAGGGCACAACTTGTTCTGAGCCATTTCATTTTAAGATGGGTCTTTTTTTCCTTGTAATTCCTGTATAATGCAAGTGATTTCTCTGATGAGAGCTAAAAATTGGGAATTTCACTTGCCTGAGAGGTGTTGCTTCTGGGACTAAGGTGTGCAGCTGAGGAAGTGGGTTCTGCCTTGTGTGGTGGTAGGGAAAAGTTGGAGCTTTGTTGTTTTATTCCATCTTAGTCGGTCCGTGCTGGGTTTGTTGTGACCTCACACAGTCCCTGCAGCTGCTCAGGAGCAGAAAATGAATATCCTGCAGTGGACTGGGAGGAAACATCCCTGAGAATTAGACAGCTGCTTTACTGAAGAGCAGACATTTGTTATTCACTCATGGCCAGGGAACTCCAGGTTTGATTCTGTGTTTCTTCCCCGCAGGTATAGAACGGGATGCAGTTAGTACTTTTACCAAATATATTTCTCCAGATGCTGCTAAACCAATCCCTATTACAGAAGCAATGAGAAATGACATAGTTGGTAAGAATGAATAACTGCTTCCTCATTTCAGAGCTGCTCTGTCCCCATCATGTGTCTCTAAAACGTCACACACTTGTATTTATCTTTATTTTTATGAATTTTAAAGGCAGCTGTAAAAAGATAGGAGATTACAAGTGTCAGTGGATCTGACCTTCAGCAGTGTTGTGAATATCCTCAGAAAAACTTGCGGAGATTTTGTTTAGATTAGGGAAAGAATTCTTGGTGGTTGTGGAGGGGATCCAGATATGAGTCTCAATCAAACATTTTAGCCATGTTGTTATCATTTGGCCACCTGCAGTACTTTGAAAGCTCTTTGCCCAGTCAGAACCAGCTGATTCTGGTGCATTTGAGCTGCAGGTTTTCATTAACTAGTCCTTGCTCGTGCCTTTCAGCTCCATCAGCCAGATCCATGTTAAAATTAACCTGGTCTTTCTTTGCAGCAAAGATCTGTGGGGAGGATGGCCAAGTGGATCCCAACTGCTTTGTTACTGCACAGTCCATAGTGTTTAATGCAATGGAACAAGAGTAAGTCGGTGCAGTGGTTTGGGTTCTCGTGTCTCTTGTCCTAAAGGTTCTGTTAAAAATGTTTATGGAGGTGTAACCATATCAGCACTTTCTGTGCCGTCTTCTGTGTTTGAAACTGCTCAGATCCCCTCCTCCACATCCATTCTTGCTGAACTTGGCTGCTCACACTGTTGTGTTCTTGGTCTTTCTTGTGCAGTTTGCAAACCTGCCCTGTTTCTTGCTTGTTTTGCTTTTATCCAACTGAAAGTATCAGAGTTCTGGGTGAGAGCTCATTGGTTCTGGGGTGCCTTGGGTGCTGCTGACCCTGCTGACCGGTTGTCCTGTCTCTGTGCAGGCACTTTAGTGAGTTTCTGCGGAGTCACCACTTCTGTAAATACCAGATCGAGGTGCTGACCAGCGGGACTGTGTATCTGGCTGACATTCTGTTCTGTGAGTCAGCCCTGTTCTACTTCTCTGAGGTGAGTGGCAACGTTTGGGTTTGCTTTTAGATCCCTTTCTAGCAAATGAAAAAAATCTGTTCATTCCTTGATGGCTTTGGATTGGATATTGGGAAGAAATTCTTCCCTGTGAGGGCGGTGAGGCCCTGGCACAGGGTGCCCAGAGCTGCTCCATCCCTGGAAGTGTCCAAGGCCAGGTTGGACAGGGCTTGGAGCAACCTGGGATAGCGGAAGGTGTCCCTGCCCATGGCAGGGGGTTGGAACTGGATAATTTTTAAGGTGCCTTCCCACCCAAACAATTCTATGATTCTAAATATAATAAAAACCTGCAGGTGTGTCTTTTTCTGAGAGAAAACGCATTGAACTTTTTCCTGAACTCATTCAGATGTGCCCATTGTGTTGTGGAATGAGTATCTGTGAGTTCCTCTCCAGTCAGTGAGTGCTTCTCAGAGTCTCTCTGCTTTGGAGAAGCTTTGACTTTGTCCTCTTGATCTTGCCATTGTAGTGACTGTGAAAGCTGAAGTGTTATTGCAGATAACAAACCATCCGCCAGCGTTATGTAGCGAGGGCGCCTTTGGGGATGTGATAGGTTAAATATAAGATTTCACAGTTCCAGGCTCCTTCACCTTAAAGGAGTCAGCTCTTGACATTCTGGTCCTGACAGTCTGACACGCCGATGTATTTGGAAACTGCAGTTTGGGAAGCTGAGACAATGTGCTGAGCTCAGTGTGAGCTAAATGTAGCATGGAAACGGTGCTTCCTGTCCTACTATGAGACAAATAGTTTTTTGGAAACTAAGTGTGAAAATGAGTACAGAAATGTCAGAAGTTCTCTTTTTTTTTTCTTTTTTTTCCCCCTAAGCAAGCTAAACCTGTCTGCAACAGGAATTCAAAATATTGTGTCCTGCTGACAATTTTGTATCACTAATATATGGACTATGTTTCTTGTTCTAAATGGGAAGAAGGAGGTTTAAAAATTATTAAAAGTTTCTTGCTAAAACTTCTCTAATCTCTCCTCTTTTTCTGATTTCCCTTCCAGTACATGGAGAAGGAAGATGCAGTTAATGTATTGCAGTTCTGGTTGGCAGCAGACAACTTCCAGTCTCAGCTTGCTGCCAAAAAAGGCCAGTATGATGGGCAAGAAGCACAGAACGATGCCATGATTTTGTATGACAAGTGAGGGAGTTCCACAATCCTTTATTTGTGTACTTGTGGTTTTGTGTTGTGCTGGGCAAAAGGAATTTCTCTGCAGACTCGTGCTGTTCTGCTGAGGTGCCGTTTATCAAGGTGGTGTTTGATGTGTTTGCACACGTGAGCTTTTCACATTTTTTGATATACATGAGGAGAAATCCTCACAAGGGTTCCATTCTTAAACATAATTCAGAATTTTCAGGGCTTGATTGCTCGAGTTTGTTTGGTTGTGAAATACCAAAGCTGATTGGCTGACATTTGAAAATGGAAAGGATTTAAGCCTAATAGCAGATACAGCGCTGCAGAAAAACCTTGATGCTCAGGTACTGTTATCCATGTAAAGCAGGCTGTAGAAACTGTTCTCACACATAATAATTGTTAAGTAGTGCTTGTTTTAGTATTGTGAAATATTTCCTTTTTTCAAGGAAGCAATCAGATCCTTTTTAATATCAGATTTTCAGGAGAGGAGCTTTCTTCCTGTGTTTTGTGCTTCACCTTAGCAATAAGACAGCTGGGAGACAGCACAACTGCTTCCAGGAGATGTTTGTTCTTAAGCTGAAGTGTGAGACTCTACCACAGCTTGAGTTATTACCCAAGGAGGAAATAATTGGAGAGGAAGCAAACGCTTCACTCAGAGGTTCATCAGTCATTCCCCCATCCTCAAACTCAGTTTATAAGGATGTGAGCAGCAGAAGCAAAGCTGCTTCAGAGTTCTGAGTGTTTCCTGCTCCACTCCTGTTTCCCATTCTGTGTTTTTCATCTGTGTTTCAGGGCAGGGCTCTCAGAACCGTTTCTGGGAGCAGTCAGTGGGGACCAGGTGTGTGCAGGTTTTGTCTGGGGGTGGGTGGGCACTGAGCTCCTGCAGAGGTTTGCAAATCCTGTTTGTGTTGTTTCCTTGCCCTGCCCCAGGTACTTCTCCCTGCAGGCCACGCACCCGCTGGGCTTTGATGACTCCGTGAGGCTGGAGATCGAATCCAACATCTGCAGGGAGGGGGGGCCTCTCCCCAACTGCTTCACCACTCCCCTAAGGCAGGCGTGGACAACCATGGAGACGGTGAGATCCTTCTGCAGAGTGGGGCTCACACTTAGGGAAGGTGATGTGGAGGTTCACAGTGTCCCCTCCAGATTTGTCCTGTTCCTTTAGTGACTCCCTGTTTACCTGGATAATTGAACAGCCTCAGTGAAATCTGCCAGACTCTTTTGCCCAGCCTGATTTGAAGATGCCACCCACTGGCTGCTCTGAATGCTCTGTGAAATGTTTGTCTGGGGTGATTATTGCACTTTAATGGAAGTAACAGAATTTCCTCCCATGTGAATTGCTATCAACAGCTTATTTTATATCTTTGGGAAAATTTCCTTCCTCCTGGTAGGAGTTGTTTGCAAGTCTAATACAAGTGCTGTGGTTAATAATGTAACTCTGGGATACCCAGATACCAGAAATAAATTATTTGGTTCTGAAGCCGCAGAGAGTTGTGAACAGCGAAGCAGAATAACTGTAAAGCCTGTTGGGCTGTCAGGCTTAACTTCTAGAAGAGAAAAAACCTGAACTTCAGTTCCATTTACTGGGGATTTGATTAATAGGCAGTTGAGTTTGTTCATTTTGCAGGAGGATTAAAATTTAAAGCAATGCAGTTGCTAATCCACAATAATTCCATGTGTGGATGGTTTTACTTGTGCTCCATCTACACAGGGACTGAGATGTTTGTGTGCTCTTCTCTAACTGTGCAGACCAGCCTTGATTAAAGAGGACTCCTTCTCTCCCTCAGGTTTTCCTGCCCGGTTTCTTGTCCAGCAACCTTTACTACAAATACTTGAATGACCTCATCCATTCGGTCCGAGGAGATGAATTCCCAGGAGGGAATATTGCACTGAGTATTCATGGCCCTGGTAGCTCTCCTGACAGTGATTCCATAGGGAGCACGGATGGCTCTGCTTCCCAGGTACCAATTTGGGTTTTCTGTGTCAATATCCAAGTTTTTAGCCTGTGAGGAAACACCATTCCACTTTCATTTAGAGCCTGGGTGATGTTGGGATGTGTTTAATCTGCTCAGTTCTGTCAGAAGGGTGTCTCTGGTATTTGTTGTACCCCAAGCCTTGTGCTGCTGTTATTTCTTTGCATCAGTGATGTCTTTATTAAGCTGTTATCATTCCTGAAGACTTTTTCATGATGCCATAACATCTAAGAATGCTTGTTGTTAGAAATAACATTATTTTATCAATACCATAGTTAGAGCTTTAGGTGAAAATTGACATTTGTGAATATACTGTCAAATTTAAATATAAGCATGCAAGTTTTGTGTGCTCAGTCCTTTTAAAGTGCCAGATCTTCTGTCCTGCAGAGTAAACTCATTTCCAGGGCTGAAGGCATCAATCTGCTCAAACACAGCAGATTCTGGCTTACCTGTAAGCAGGGCAGCTTGGAAACTGCAAGCCCAGCTGAGAGCAGAAGAGCCAAGCCAGAGCTGCTTTTATTGAACTCTGCAGGCCACCCTGAGCTTCAAACCCAGGATCTACACCAGTGTTAGTCATGTCCTGGGTTTCCAGCAACTTGGAAGCTGCACTACCTGCTTGTACTATTTTTAAACCTCCTAATTTGCAAGGAGGGAATATTCCTCCCCTGGGTGCGATGTGGGGAATAAAATCTGTGTTCTTGAAGCCCTCCTGCTGCTTGATCCTCTGAGCCGGAGGAACTGCTCGTAATTGGCTGGGCAATTGAGGAAATGAGGTGCTGCTTTCTGTGCTGTGCAGTCCTGCGTGGCTGAATAGGAGAATCTCGGGGTCTCTGCATATTTTTGCATAAAGAGCAGCGGGAGAGGAGCTGCCCTCGGTGTTTCTGTTCCGTGCTGAGGCGATAATGGATCGCTGTGTGTTGTGCTCTCCCTGCTGTTGCTCTGATGTTTCCTTGGCTTTTTTTCACAATCTTGTATAAATACTCCAGGCCAGATGATAAATGTTTGCTCTCTGTGCATGGGGGAGGCGTCAGTGTTTGGGAATTGCTTACCAGGAGCAGGAGAGGGATGTTCCAGGCTCACAACAACTGATTTGTGAGCACACACGGATCTGTGGAGCTGATAAAGCTCAGGCAGCAGCGTGTGCTGCCCTGGGCATTGTGTCTTTGGCTCTGTCCACACAACTTTATCATCCTCTGCTAAAAACAATGTCCTATGAGTCGGGAATTCAAGGCTGTGTAGACACACTAATTCTTTTATACTCTTGCTTAGAAACTTTTATCTAAGTGTTAAAAGCACAGAAATTGCAGTTTTGTTAAGGAGCTGCTAGTTGTCTGCATTGGGCACTAATACTTAGAATTTTTATTTGTAGTCCAATGTCAAAAAGGCTAATGTTAAAATCCTGAAAAATTTTGATGAAGCAATAATTGTAGATGCTGCAAGTCTGGATCCAGAATCTTTGTATCAACGAACATACGCAGGGTAAGGTTCATTTCAGTGTCTTGTTTCCTTTCTGGTTACATGTTTCACCTCTGGTTCATTTTTGCTGTGTTCTCCTGCATGGAGAGGAGGCCTAAATGCAAGATCTTAGTCCATGTCTTAATATTTGAAACGAAATTTATTTCAGTAGTGATTTAATGCTGAGTGAATGTTTCTCTGATCAGAACGGTAGCCAGAAAAATATTTCTAATTGGTTTTTCTGTTCCTCTTAGTTACTGTTCCTCTTTGATTCCAAAACATAGCCAAGTGTATAGGCAAATGTAGCTTTCCATAATGCCAGACTTCTTTTGCTCACCCACTTGGTTCTTCACTCCTTTCCTCAGGAAGATGACGTTTGGAAGGGTCAGTGACCTGGGGCAGTTCATCAGAGAATCTGAACCAGAGCCTGATGTCAAAAAATCAAAAGGTTTGCTTTGCTCTTTCTCTCCATTTCTGTAAACATCTGCAGAGCTGCTCCCTTCCCTACTGCAGTCAAGATAGGCAAAATGTTTGACTCTTTCCCGATCTGTTTGAAGCAAAATAGAGATGCTGAGGGTATCTAAACTGAGGCAAAACCCATCCCTGGCCCAGTTTCCTCTCCAAATTCTGCTTTTCTGGTCCAGCTGGACTCCGGGCAGCATGAGCAGCCTGTGGGAGTTGGAGCTGTCGACGGAACCTGGCAGGGATGGGAGCTGCCAGCAGCTGAGCTGGTGATCAAACCTTCAAAGCTTTGGTCTTGAGATGAAAAAGCACTGCAGCTCTCCACATGCTTCCCACCCAGGCTGGGTGCTGCTTTTGAGCTCAGGGAAAGGCTCAGTGTGCAAATGGCTCCAGGCAGACCCTTGTGTTTCCTGCCACTCCCCCTGTCCTGAACGCCAGCAGAGCAAACCCTTCAGAGGGATGACAGGAATCAGCTTTGTCCCTCCCTGTGCTGACACACCTCGCTTGCTGTTTTTGTCTCAACCAGGGTCCATGTTTTCACAAGCAATGAAGAAATGGGTTCAAGGAAACACAGATGAGGTGTGTGCCCTTTGATGTTCTCCTTGTGACTTTCCACTTTAGAGAAATAAAGTATTGATGTTCTTAATCCTGCCCGTTATCTCTGAGTATCTTTTTGCTGCACCAAGCACAGGGAGACTCTGTGTGCTAAATATAATTTGATTGCATGTATGTGTGAAACTAGTTTGATCTTTGCCAGGGCTTGCTGGTTGAACTAATTAAGTGTGGGCTTGCAGTCAGGGTTTTTCTCATTGTGATTTTATATATCTACAAGTAGGGCTGGAGGTGCTGTTTCATTTTTATGGTGAAGTGACCACTGCACATGGATTCCAAGCTGCATTTTTCCCCCTCAGAGAGGCTTGGACAAATCCCCAAGAGATAAATTTTAAAACTTCACTAGGTCTCTTGGAAATTGCATCAAGCCATAAGTACAATAATTGAAGTTAAGTGTTAGAAGCCAGATGCATTTCCATCGAGGGAGGATATGTTCATACAGGTCATGGAGTTGTGAAGGTTACCCTGACTCCAAGGCTGTGCATTCTGCTGAGAGCACTGTGCTTTTATTTTAAAACCTGAAGCTGCCTGTGTTTGGGGCTGTGCTTTTCCAGGCTCAAGAAGAGATGGCTTGGAGGATAGCAAAGATGATCGTCAACGACGTCATGCAGCAGGCGCAGTGCGAGCCGCCTTCGGAGAAGGTCACCAAGGTAGGGGGTGGAAGGGCTGCCTGGCTTCATCTGGCCCCAGCCAGGCCGTGGGAGGAGCAGAGCTCTCACTTGCCTTCCTCCTGTGCCTGAAACCCACGCTGGTAAACGTTCAAAGCAGCACAGCATGAGAGGAAGAAACAAGGGTTGGAGGTGTTGCGGCCTACGTGCGATGTAGGGATTTCTTAACAGATGCTGCTGGTGGTTCTCCTGTGCAAGCATTAAATTGGTCTTAGTTTGAGTCTACAAACTGCCTAATTAGTTAAAAGGGTGATCTGTGCTGCAGGATCAGTAGAGTGATTCCTTACTTGAGCTCACACTTCCTCTTAGTCAGCAGTGGTATTTCTGCCTGAAGTGTCAGTAAAACTCAGCAGCTGGGAATTTGTCTCCTTGGGTGCATCATTTACACAATTCTGTCTCCAGCCCTTAAAAAGACACAGTGGCCCTGTCCACAGGTTTGTGAATTGTTGTTTAGTGGTTGTGGTGTTCTGTCTAAAAACCCCAGTTCTGAGGCAGCAGTTGGATTTTGTGAAATATTGGCGACAGCAGGTTAGCAAGTTAAAGCCTGGTACTTCTGACTTTCAGGCATCTGAGTTGCTAAAAATTAACTTGCGTTGTGTACAGTTATTGAAGGGGAACTTGTGCCAAAGCCCAGTTATTGGATCCAAATGGGTGGATCCATAGTTCCACTGTGTGAGTGTTTTCTTTCTAATAGAGCAGTAACATTTAAATGACTTGTGTAATGATTTCACTTAAGAGCTTGGCTGCAAATGATACAATTCCAGGCTGCCTGCATGAAAAGGTCGCTCAGCACAGTGTTTAGAAATATCAAATGGCTGCAGATGCTCTGGATTCAATTAAGCAAGTAATCAAAAGGTTGAGTGTGTTTGGATTAGGGTTGGGGTTTTTTTCTCCCCCAAACTCAAACATACCTGGCTTCAACGTTTTTAAGCACAAAATGTTTTTCTATTGAGCAATTACCTTACGTGTTTTAGGGTAAAATGAACTGTTTTTCCCTTTTCCAGCTATGATTTTAGAAACTCCAGGACAGGAAATCTGGTTTTCCACTTTGAGAGCGAGTGAACTTTCCCTGTTGGTGGATTCTTTAACACAGCCAATAAAAACAAAGCACTGTTACTCCAACCGTTGGAATCTCCCTCATTTCTAAGGAAGAATGAAAAAGAAGCAATCCTGGACCTCCACTGTAGAGAGTGAAGAAACACTTTTTCCCGTTGTGTGTGGCATTCACAGTAATGATGGTTCTGAGATGAAGATGCAGTTTACAAATGTGTCACTGAGAAACTGTGATCGACTTCACAAATACTTGACCCTGTCTCCAAAACAAAAAGACTTTTAAGCAAAATATCTGGAATGGGACGCAGAGGCCACGACAGAGGGGAAGGTTTTGCTGTAGTTTCTAGTTCTACTGCTTGTAATTTTAAAACACAGAATTGGAAGGGCTGTGGGGCACATCCTGGAAAGGTGAATCCATTGGCAGTGAATGACCTGGAAAGTTCTAAGTTTAATTTTCCGTTACTTGAAATAGATGAGTATTCAACTGTAAGATAAATGTATTTTACTTCATAACTGCATTAACGTTGAAGGCAGTGTAGAAGGGTCAGGAACTCCTCCTTGTTGAGCTCCTACACCTGCACACAAACACACACCCACCTCCCCTGCTTCCCTCACGGAGCAGATCCAGGGCTGGTCCTGCAGCCCCTCTGCTCCCAGAGCCCACCTTCCGAGCAGGATGGACCCTGCAGGCTGCTCCACTCCCAGTCCTCACCATCCCACGAGCAAAGAAAAAAGTAATTGCTGCCATTCTCCATCGCTTGTTGTCCTCCACCCAACATAGTATCTAATTCCAGATGTTTGGTTTACAAAGAAAAATGATTTTTAATGACCTCTGGCCTTCTTCCTGACACTGTCAACACTTACCATGTTACACAGCACCTCTTTTTTTTCCTCCAGCAAATTGATTTTGCAGGGTAGCAGAAGTACTCAGTGTCTCACCGTTATGTTACTGCTGCATTTTTAGTACACAACACTTTTATTTTGGGTCTTTTTTTTTTTTTTTTTACTCTAATGATTGCTTTTTTTCCTCAACCTTGTGCGAAGAAATCACTATGCGAAGAACTCAAATCATTTCCAATGTTCAGAATATCTTGATTGACTAGAAAGTGTTATTCTGTTGCAATATTTGATTGTATAGAGACACACTGTATTGTTAAGACAAAGCAAAAAAAGGCTGTGTATAGGTTTTTGGTACTATGTACCACCTCTTATTTCTCTCATACCCAAGCATTCATGTACTTAAAACATACTCTATTTAATTGTGTTTTGATTTAAAATATATAAATATTAAAATTTGTGTCGATTTTCTGTTTCATGGGGTTTGAAGTCAGAAATGAGAGTTTTAGGGGTAATTTTTCTCGCATTTCTTAATGGATTATGGCAATGTGGTGAATAAGATTAATTCTTATTTAAATAGTAAATAAGGCGTTTAGTCGCAGGATGTGCAGAAGTTGGGCTGGGAAAGGGGTAAAGGGGCAGGTTTGGTACTGGAGTGCAGTATTGAACTAAAGAATTCAAATCTGTAAGATAAACTCTTGCCTATTTTAGTGCACTCCTGACTCAGTTTCCCCTCGGGCAGGATCCTGACTAAGCCTGGGTGTGTTCAGAGATTATAAAACACAGGTTTGGGTACGGATATGGCTCAGGGCTGTGTTTTGGTCGATTTGTTCTCAAACCCCTGAGGTTTTGGAATCTCGGTGCGATCCACTCGCGGGATTTATCCGGGCGGGGACTCGAACCCGCGGCTCCGGGGCGAGCGCGGCGCTCCCCGCCGGCCGCCAGGGGGCAGCAGCAGCAGCGCCGCGCTCGGGCGCTCCTGGCGCCGCTTCCGGCCCACGTGGGGCGCGCGCGCACATGGCCGCGGTGAGCGGGGCCGGGATCCCCGGGATGGGGAGCGGGATCGGCGGGAGCGGGGTGGGGGCAGCACCTGGAAGCTGGGGGGCTGCGAGTGCTGCGGCGCTCCGGGAGTCTCCTCGCCCTTCCCTGGGGTTCCCCCGTGCGGCTCCGCCGACCCCGTCCTGCGCGGGGTCCTGCTCGGTGCGGGGCGTTTCTCCCTCCCCCGGGCCCTGCGCGGGGTCCTGCTCGGTGCGGGGCGTTTCTCCCTCCCCCGGGCCCTGCGCGGGGTCCTGCTCGGTGCCGGGTGTTTCTCCCTCCCACGGGCCCTACGCGGGGTCCCCGTGTAGAGGTTCCTTCTCCCCGCGCGGGTACCGCTGCCCGGGTGGGGGGCTGTGGGGCTGTGCCCGCTGCCCGGTGGGGTTCCCGGCGCTGAGCCCGCTGTCCCGCAGAACATGTCGCCGGACGAGGAGGAGGATGTGCAGCGACTCCTGATCCAGTTCCGCGATGAGGCAGGGGTGTGCCTGGGCTCCCCCTTCGACGTCCCGGTCACCATCACCCCGGACAAGCTGCAGCTGGTCTGCAACGCCCTCCTGCAGAAGGTGAGAGCCCTCCCGACCTCCCCGGCACCCCCAGCCCGAGCCGCCCCTCGCTACCTCACCTGCCCTTTCTCCTGCAGGATGAGCCGGTGCCTCTGGCCTTCTTCGTGCACGATGCCGAGATCGTGGCGTCGCTGGAGAAGACCCTGGCAGGGCAGAGCGTGGAGACAGAGAAGGTCCTGGACATCATCTACCAGCCGCAGGCGGTGTTCAGGGTGCGGGCGGTGACGCGCTGCACCAGCTCGCTGGAGGGACACACCGAGGCTGTCATCTCCGTGGCCTTCAGCCCCACCGGAAAGTACGAGGGTCTGGCTGCCAGGGGGGCTCAGGGCAAGGCAGCAGCTGCCTTTCTCCTGTCCTGGGGACACTGTGCTGAGCTGTTCCTCTCTCCTAGGTACCTGGCGAGTGGCTCTGGGGACACCACTGTCCGCTTCTGGGACCTGAGCACGGAAACACCACAGTTCACGGCCAAAGGTGGGCTCGGGGTGTGCCAGGAGGGCAGCCTGTGACCCCCTCCCTCACGGACTCCCTGTCTGCTTAGGGGGACAAGCAGAGCAGAGCCTGGTGCTGCTTGAGCTGTGTAGGCTGGGACTGAGGCCTGGGGAGGGAGTAGTTCTGGTTGACAAAGGAGGAACACAGAGTGGCTCAGGGACAGTCACAGCTCTCCACTCACACCCACTGCACTCGTGCTCTCTCTACCAGGTCACCGGCACTGGGTGCTCAGCATCGCTTGGTCACCTGATGGCAAGAAGCTGGCCTCGGGCTGCAAGAACAGCCAGGTACATGTGGGCTCCTTCAGCATGGGGCTGGGGGTCTGTGGGGGATTAGGCCTGTTTTTTCTGGGGTGTGAGGGGTGCATCCCATTGTTTTGAGCACGATTCCTGTTCCCCAGAGGAGCTCTGTATGTGGCTGTGTCAGGTATTGCGAGCAGCATCTCTGTGCCAGGCAGAGCTCTGGCGCTGTCACCTTGGGGAGCTCTTGCTGCTGAGTCTTGCTGCTGTCTCGTGTCAGACGCTTTTCCCTCTGTGCAGGAAAGGGTCCAAGCTCTGGATGTGGTCCTTGGCAAGCAGCTCCATCACGAGGGAGGTGTCTGGAGTGAGGACGGGCATCGCCCAGCCGAGCCAGGGCTGCTGTTAGCGTGACCCAGACGTGCAGCAGAGCCTGGTCACAGTGTTCCCACACAGACACAGCCAAATTCCCTCTTGCAGGAATGTGAAGGGGGCTCAGCCCCCACTGTGGGGTAAAATTTGTGTGCTTAAAGTGCAGAAATGCCTGGGGAAGCAGGAGCATGTGGTTAAATGGGAGCTGAGCTGCAGAGAGGCAGTCACTCTCTCTGACCTTTGAATGGCCTGGGAGCAATGAGAGCAGTTACAGAGCTGCCAAAATTGTGATGCCAATCCCAAGGAAATGTCCTGGGCCAGGGTGGTTCTGCTGTGGTTTGGTGCTGGTCTGCCTTTAATTGAACCCAGAGAGCTGCTTGTCTTGCTTTTCCCTATTTCTCCCAGGTTCTTAAGTAGGAGATGACTAATGCCTTGGCTCTTAAGATGAACATTTATGTAGAGAGAGAATCAACAAGAGAAAACCAGCATGTGTCCCACCCACGGGATCCGATAATCAGCAGCGTTTAGCGTGCTGTGGCTTTCGCTGTGCTCTGCAAACACTCCCTGAGTCTCTGGCACGGGCGGCTTTTTGGGGACCTGTATCTTTTTGGAGTTGAGTCAGATACTTTTGTAGCAGCAGCTTTGTAGATAGAGAGGAGGGCAATCAGGTCTCATTCTTTTGGGTGTCAGCTGATTGCTGCAGGGATCTGGAAAGGCATCCGGCCCCTTTCCCTCGCTGCTGCCTGCGAGTGCAAACACCATCCCAAGGACACCTCTGCTGTCTAAATGGAGCTGCAACGTCTGTGGGATTCACATGATGTCTGTGGCCTGACGCGACCCTCGTGCTTCCTCTCTTGGACAGATCTTTCTCTGGGACCCAGCCACTGGCAGCCAGATCGGCCGGGTGCTCTCTGGCCATTCCAAATGGATCACATGTCTGTGCTGGGAACCGCTCCACATGTAAGTGAGGGGCCAGCTCAGCCCTTCCCCTTTGCTCCTATGGAAAAGAGCAGCCTGACCCGAAGGGCATTGCTCCTGTTTGCCTTTCTCCTGTTACGGGAAAAAGCCCATGGAGGAGAACAGCTCCCAAGGTGGGCCAGGAAAAACGTGTGCAGCTGGGAGCCAGGAGCCCCAGCTGCTGCTCACATTCCCCGTGAGTTGCTGGGGAATCACTGCCGGGCTGTGTCTCTTCCCTTGGGAAAAAGACACACCTGCCTGTGGAAAACACTGCTCTTGTGGTGCTGGACAAACACTGATGTGCTGCTCCAGGCGTGCTGAGGTGGGAGCAGGGCAGCCTGATGGTGTCCAGGGGCAGGCTCTCCTTTCTGCTCTCCTGCTGGCCTCTGTCATCCCGTTTGTTTGCCGTGAGCGATGATTAACTGTACAATCCCCTTATCCCTTCGATCAGCTAAAGCTCCCTCTGGGAGAGGTGGGTGGAGGGGGACAGTTGTAGCCATTAATCCAAGATGTTACAGAAATAAATAAAACAGAAGGAAAAAGGGCCCCTTCAGAGCAGAGCCCTGCAAATTGAATTTGCCAGTAGGAAGCTCCAGCTATTTGCGAACAATTAACTGGATTAGCAAAAAATTATTATAGAGGAGGATGAGGAAATGGAAAGGAGAGACATGACCCTGCCAGGGCTGCAATTCTCTTTCTTCAGCCAGTTCCAGTGCAATGGAAGGGGCTGTGCTGGTGCCACCATGCAGTGATATCAAGATGTGCAAAGGACAGAGGGTTATGGCAGCCCTGTCCACGCTGGGTTGTGGCCAGCTGCTTCCAGATGTGTTCCATTTGCCCCCTGAGCCACGTGGATGGACATTGCTCCTTCCAGCCCTGCCAGCACAACAGCACTCTGTCCGCAGGCTGGAGATGAAGCATGGCAGAGGCAGGGGAGCATCCAACACATTCCCAGTGCCATGGGTCTGTGCTCCCTGTGTGAGGCTGATCCTGTGGCCAGGGAAGGTGCCAGTTTGTGATGCCCTCGTTAGTCATTGCGTTAAAGCTGTGCACACAAGGTCATTGCCAAGGGCTCAGCTGCCAGGTTTACCCTGGATTGATTCCTCCAGTGCGCAGCCCAGGAGCTGGTTTGGAGGAAGCATTTGCCTGCCTCTCTCCTGCCTTGTGAGACCTTGTTCTCTGTAGGTCAGTGCTCTGCCCCTGTCTGGCCTCTCTCTGACCTTAAGCCAGAAGAAAGTTGTATTTTATTGCCTGCTGGACCCTTGAATCCTCTGGGGCTGGTGGGAAAGGAGCTCAGGGGAGCTGCACAAATGGATTTGCTCTCTTTGCCCAGAAACCCAGAGTGCCGTTACCTGGCCAGCGCCTCCAAGGACGGCAGCATCCGCATCTGGGACACGCTGATGGGCAGGTGTGACAAAATCCTCACCAGCCACACGCAGTCGGTGACCTGTGTCAAGTGGGGGGGCGATGGCTTGCTCTACTCCTCCTCCCAGGACAGGACCATCAAAGTCTGGAGGAGCCAGGATGTGAGTGAGGGGCTGCTGGCAAA
Organism: Pomatostomus ruficeps; assembly: GCA_013400735.1. Lineage (NCBI taxonomy): Eukaryota > Metazoa > Chordata > Aves > Passeriformes > Timaliidae > Pomatostomus > Pomatostomus ruficeps. Next base: position 88,407 of record VYZT01017259.1, read on the forward strand.
GGGGGCTGGGCACACCATGTGGTGGCTTTGTCTGCTTTTCCTGGCACAGCCTGTGCCCTGGAAAACAGCTGCTCTATCTTCTTGACCCTGTTGCTTGACACCATTTGCAAGGGGTAGCTGTTGTGTGATGCTCTCATCCTTAAGAGCATTAAATGGGGCTAAAAGCTGGAAACATCCCTGGAGCAACCTGAGCTGGTGGGTGTTGTGCAAGGGAAACCGATTCCTGAGGCTCAGCAGTGTCATGTCTTCCCTGCTTAGCCTGCCTGCAGCTGGGGCAAGCGGGTTGGGAAGTTTGGGGTTGATCCTTGCAGCCTGGTGGGTGCTGTGCCGCCTGGCTGTGTCCTGCCTGTCCCTGTCTGAGGGTGGCTTTGTCCCCAGGGTGTCCTGTGCCGCACGCTGCAGGGCCACGCTCACTGGGTGAACACCATGGCCCTGAGCACCGACTACGTTCTCCGAACCGGTGCCTTCGAGCCGGCCGAGGCCACCATCAACCCCCAGGATGTCAGAGGCTCCTGTGAGTGCAGCGCCCATGTTGGAGGCTGGGGGAGGACTGGTCCTGCTGGAAGTCGTGATTTTCCTTGCCTCTACCAGGGTGGAGCAGTCTGTGGGATGGGGAGGCCACTCTTTTCAAGGGCTTTTGCTCCCAAATTGCCCTTGGCAAATTGAGCAGTTACAAATGCTCCTGCTTAACCCACAGAACCAGGATTGGAATTGGCATCACAGGGTTATAATTCTTTTCTTTTTCATCTAAGGGTTGCAAATTTCTCTTCCCCTCTCATTTTCCCTTTTTCAGTGGCAGAACTGAAGGACAGGGCACTGCAGAGGTACAACCAAGTCCGGGTGAGTCCCTTTTGTCCCTGCTGTCACTTCTAACACTGTCACTGGTGAAAGCAGTGGACCCCCAACCCTGGCATGATTCTGAGCTCTCCACACCTGGCTTGTACAGAACTTGGGCTCTTTCATCCTTTTTTCAGGGCCAGGAACCAGAAAGGCTGGTCTCGGGGTCAGATGATTTCACCCTGTTTCTTTGGAGACCAGCAGAAGACAAGAAGCCATTGGAGAGAATGACAGGCCACCAGGCACTGATTAACCAAGTCCTCTTCTCGCCCGACACCCGGATCATAGCTAGTGCTTCCTTTGACAAGTCCATAAAGCTCTGGGATGGCAGGACAGGAAAGTGAGTTGGTTTGTTCTGCTGCTGTGGAGTCTGTGTGTAATGCTCAGGGTACACAGGGATGGGCCTCTGTCATTGCCAGCAGCTCCCTGGTGTGTTCTGCAGCCTGAACTCGAAGTCACTCTGCTGCCTCTGCCTTTCTCTGCCCTCGGGAAGTCCCTTGTCTGGCTCTCCTTGTGTCAGGGTGTCTGTGCTTGGCTCTGTGTGTGCAGCCCCGCTGTGACTCAGCCACAGCACTGCCTGGCACCTGTGTGCACACCCTGTTGCTGCAGGGTCAGTTCTCTGGGACAAGCACAGCTGTGGTGGGATGGGATGTTCCACTCCACCGATCTCCTGAAGATGTGTGTGTTGGGAACTGGAGACTGACCCAGTTTAAACGGTTCTTGTGCCAGAGAACAGCTTGTTCTGGATGATGCAAATTCCTGTAGTTACAAGTAGTGCTGTTGGTATTTGGATGCTCCTGTAATCCAGCTTTTAGCTTTCAGCTGGAGTACTGGTGAGCTCCTGGGGGCAGCAGTCGTCCCTTGCAAACCAGCCTTAATGCTCACGAGCTTGGCTTTCATGTCATTGATTTTAAAAGTCCTTCTAAATCCAGGCTGCTCAGCCAGAGAGGGAAGGACACACCTGTGCAGTGAGGCTGAAGCTGGATAAAGGTTTCTTGGCAGAGGGGGTGAGATGAAAAGTCATCCTCTGGAAGGTTCTGAGTCCACTTAGGCGGGTTTTTAGATGGACTCTGTCCAGCAATTGACTGCCTGGGATGTGCTGGGCATCCTGTGACTGTGCTGGTGGAGAAGAAACATGAAAGCAAGGGCAGGTTTGGAGCAAAGCCTGCTGCTCTACCAGCCTGTGCATGTCCCCAGGTACCTGACGTCGCTGAGGGGCCACGTCTCAGCCGTGTACCAGATCGCCTGGTCAGCCGACAGCCGCTTGCTGGTGAGCGGCAGCAGCGACAGCACCCTCAAGGTCTGGGATGCCAAGACCAAGAAACTGGCGATCGATCTGCCCGGCCATGCAGATGAGGTGAGCTGCCTGTGGGGCTGAGGGGTGTGGGAGGCAGCAGTGACCCCTCCTCACAGCAGAGGTGACTCTGGTCTCCATCACACCAGGTGTACGCGGCCGATTGGAGCCCGGACGGACAGAGGGTGGCGAGCGGAGGGAAGGACAAGTGTTTGAGGATGTGAGTAACCTGTTTGCCCCTGGGGATGCTGCAGCCACTCTGTGTGTCCCTCGGAGCCACAATGCCCTTGCAGAGACCTGTGAGTCAGGGCAGAGAGAGCACGGCACTCGTTCAAAGTCCAGCTGGGAGACCTGACCTCTCAGAGCAGGAGCTGTTGCTGGGAGATAACTAGAAAGCAGAGCCCCTCCAGCCAAGCAGTCAGGGTGAAATTTGACTCACATGTTTTGACTCCTGGAGAGGGGAAGGAACAGTTGCACCAGCTGGTCAGGCCTTCCTTTCTGACCTTTTTCCCTCTCCCAGTTATGCAGACAAATTCCTGGGAGCTGGTTGCCATTTGACTGTGGCTGGTGACCCCAGGTCCCCGCTGTGCCTGCTGGCCCGTGTGGCAGAGCTGGTGCCCGACCACAGGGACACAGCAGCTCTTTCCCTTTCCAGATGGCGTCGATAGGAACAGTGACATGGAGCTGCCGGTCCTGCCCTCAGCACAATCCTGGGAGATCTCCAAGGTGATGGACGAAGAGATCGACCCAAGCACGGCTCCTTATTCCTGTTGGCAACTCTCCCTCGTGGACTCTTTCCTTATATTTATTTAAGGAAATTTTAATTTTAGTTCTTATTAAGAGCCGTGCATTGCAGGATGATTTCCTCTGAACATCACAGGAGGGATATCTCATCTGCCTCCATCTCAACTGGCTTTTTATTGGAATTTCAGCCTCACAGTAGCCACTGTCCTGGAGGGGGCAAGCGATGGGCAGAGACTGCTCATGCCCTTTCTTGCTGTGTGAAGAATCCTGTGGAGAAGAGGGTTTTAGTGGGAACAGAAAGGGTTGTCCTTGTGTGACCTTCAGAGAGGGAGAAATTGGAAAATTCAGCACATCACTACACTGCAGAATTGTGCGCGTGTCTGGGACCAAGATCTGCTGAGAATAAGGACTTGGGGCTTCTCATTATTCCACAGAGCCCATTTCCCTGTGGGCTGTGCTGAGCATTATCTGCCAGTGATCCTCTGCATCCACAGCAGATAACTCCTTTGCTAATCTGTTCAGGGTGCAACAGGCATGGACTTCAAACGACTGCTGGAGCTATGTTGGGAATGGGGAAATGAGACTCTTGTGCCCCTGAACAGGGGAGAGAGCGTCCATTTCCCATCCACCACTGGCNATGCAACAGGCATGGACTTCAAATGACTGCTGGAGCTGTGCTGAGTTTTCAGCTCTCAACAGCTCTTGGGAATGCGGAAATGAGAATTTTCTGCCCCTGAACAGGGAAGAGAGTGTCCATTTCCCATCCACCACTGG
>VYZT01017261.1:0-58475 GCA_013400735.1 Pomatostomus ruficeps
TTGCCTGTGTATTGGGAAGCTATTCTGCGCAGTGCCTCAGCCAAATAAAAGCATACACTTTCTAACCTCGTTAGAGAGTCTTGTCCATCTTGTTTGGGTATTGATATTAGATCTATACCCATATTTTGGTAAACCAGTACAAACCAGGATGTGTACTTTTGAGGCCCTGTGAATTCCTTTTACTGGATGGCTGCCTGGTTTTCCTGGAACAGAAGAGATTTTGGCAGGAGATAAAATGAGAATATTTATCACTTGCTCCTTCTGAAATCCTAAATGATGTGTATATTTAAATAAGCCATTAAACTCCTTTGGGACTGCAATATTATAATTTATCTCTGCAAATTTCTATTCTGAATATAAGCTTTCTGTATTACTATCTAAAAAAAATTAAGTAGTTGTTAACTAAACCACAACTAATTGCTACTAGGAAAGAATGCTTTTGTTCTACAACAACTTCTCTAATGCTGTATTAACTTATTTGTTGGGGGAATATTTAGGATGAGAAATTTGATCCACATTAGCACTCCTAAAACCAAGTAATTCCTGGATAGGTTTAAAAGCTTTGAGTTTTGTGTTGTGCATCTAAGATATTAAAAGCCCAGTGCACCAAATGCAGTGTTCCAAATTTTCAAAACTAAGTCAAGTCAGCATTTTCCCCTCTAAATCTACTATTCCATGTACTTTATGAAAATCCAGGTTCCTTCACAAATGACACTTTCCACTGAGGTTGAGATTCTTTAGTGGGGTATATGGCAGTGCGTCCTTGCAAGAAAAGAAAGGGGAAAGAATATCAGGTAGTGTTTGGGTTTAACAATATCTAGGGAATCTGTATTAGCTGCTTCTGTTTTCTGAGCTAACTGGGGACAACATGATCTACAAGTATTCCTTGTAATCTAAACTTGTCTGTGTTTCAAAATTAGTCTGATGTTCCAAAGTTGGTCTGCCATAAGTGTTCTTGTAAATACCTTAAACGAATTCTCATATGCAATTAGAATTTTGACAGAAAGTTTTTTGGGTGCTTTCCTGTTTTTCTGAGCTTAACATTGTACTTTGCAGTGTTAAAGGGTGGTAACCATATCTAAAAAGATAGGTGTCCACTGCTGTTTCTACACTCACAACAAACAGCAGAGCTACTTGCATCCTGCCTCTTATGGAGTGTTGTCCAAACAGCCCTGAAAGCACTGAGGCTTTTAGTACTTGATAGGGACTGATAAATTAATGTGCTGAGAAGCAAGTGCAAGAAGCAATGTGGTAGATCACTTGGGCTCTTGCCATGAAAAATCAGTGGTTGTGAGCTCTCACTAAGACCTTCTGCAGTAATTAACCGTTTCTAACTTTATCCACCAATCACAGACTCTGTGCTCTGTGGAATTAAGCATCTCAGCCCATTAGCTGATATCCCTGAGCAAGTCAAGTTGCCAAAAGACTATTATGTGTAATCCTTGATTTCCTATCATCTTTATCCCAAGATTACTGAATCAGCAGGCAGACGAACCTCAGTTTGTGATCCTTTGGCATGGTTCCAGGTACTGTAATATCTGCGATGATTTGCAAGGCATTTGTACATTTTCAATAGGAGGGAAAATTCTCCAAACAACTCCAAATTAGCTGAAGAACAGGAGGAAGAAAATCCATGAATTATTTACAAGACAGCAAATGCTCCCTCCTATTCTTTTTGCACATGACTTGTCAAACATCTTTTTTCATACATTTGGAAGCTCTAAGGAAAATAGTGTTCCTGCAAATGGAAGTACATCTGGATGTATACAGGCAGTCAGGTGTAGTAAAGCAAAACCTCTGATAAGATGCATCACAGACAGAATGTGCACATTATGATTACATGCTTAGTACTGTTGTTTTTGAGAAGCTACTTAGTCATGTGCCTGAACCTGTGAGTGTGTAGTGAGAGAGGTGTACATAAGTATAAAGGTTTGCACTTTGGTCAGCAAAGTACTAACTATCATTATTTCTGAACATTAAAGATTTTTCTATTTACCATTCCATTTTGTGAGGGAGTAACATTATGGGGTTTCTTTTCTCATCTGAGTAACAGTTTTTGATGAATGTTAAATAATCTAAAGTTTCTTAAGTTCTTAGGCTTTAAATTCAGTTCATTTCAAATAATACTTGAATATTTAAAGGGATACTGTAAAAAACACCAAAGTCACAAATTTTCCTAGAGAACTGAAGTCTCACTTCCTCTTGCACAATGGTTCCTGATTTATTTTTTCCTGTTGTTGAGGAACTTAATCTCAAAAGATATATCTTGAAATACATCCACATAACACAATGCAGTACTATGGTCACCTGAGTTATCTGTGGGACAGTCAGCATGAAGTAAGCCACAACATGAGTCCGTACAGAGAAACTGCCCTGCAGCCTTGCAGCAATATAACTCCATTTCAATTAGCTCTGTGTCTTAAAAGGGAGTTTTTGAGGCCTCGGTTACTAGTTAAAGTTCTCAATCCAGTTCATTGAGCACCAGTATAGAGCCTCTGGTTGACACCCAGTTCGTGCTCTAGGACACTCCCCCTAGGATCGGTGAGAATTTTATTTTTAACCCCTTGTGCTGCAAGTCTGTAAAACAGAAAAGTTAAAAATGCAATAGTACATCTTATTATTTTAACTTTTCTTTTTCATCTATTAATGAAGAATTTATGTAAATAAAAAGCAATGTTGAAAAACACACACACAGACACACACAAAAGGCATTGTAACCATGCTCATCTATAGCAAATTTCTCTACAGATGTGCAAGACCTATATCATCTTTCAGCAAAGCACTTAGATTTTTGTGCTTCTTTTCTGAAGGCTTTGTTGTGTGTGCCAGTAATTGCAATTATTCTAGTAATGACACTCGGTAAGTGACATCCTGGAGTTCTCAAAGCTTGCTATCATAGCTGACAGCTATCACAGAACAAGTGGCATGTTTTAGCTTCCCTGAGGGGAATGTCAGTCAAGTTCCCTTCTTACACTTTGCTGTTCCACCTTAGGTATATGAATGCACATGTGCACACAGCTTCTGGGGACTGAAAAAACAGAGCCTCTCTGTTAGGTGCCCCAGAAGAATTTCACAGCAGAATTCCAGCAGAAATACCAAAAGAAGTCCCATATTTCCCTCTCTCTGGTGACCACCTACTCCACCTGTTTATTGTTGCTTGCATCTGGCTTGGGGAAATGCAAGGACCTGGTTATCAGTCAAACCACACATGCAGCAGTTGGCGGCTGTTTTGCTGAAGCTTGGAGAACTGTTTCCAATACATTGGTAACCATTTGTTATTATAAAAGTACTGACATAATTGCAACATGAAGCAAGTTAAAAGTGTCAATTTACATCAAGGACATAAGTCAAATGCTTTTGAAAAAAAAAAAACAAAAATTCTTTGTAATACTTTGGTCTTCCCATCCTGTATTAAACAGAAACAGTAAGTAGTCCTTGGGAAAAGCAGATTTCAGATTCTGTTACAGAGCACAACTATCTTGTAATCTTTGCAATTTTATAGAGTTTTCAAAGTAAATATGAGAATTAACAGTCATTAATTTTCATGTTTCTGTGGATCGCTATAGATAAAAATAATTACTAACCTTGTTCTGCAGAAGAGTTGGCAGAAATAATAATGTATTTTTTGCAAGATTGTTTGTATGAAGAATTGTTACATAGCAACCTGCTTCTGCTTGAAAATAATTACCATCTTATTAAAGTGTGAATAATTTCTATATTAAGTTAATAATCCAATGCCAGGAAAACTTTCCAGAGCTGTTCCATTTTTGTGTAGAGAATTAGGATGTTCTATTAGTTTATCTGCATCTTAGATCAATGTTAATATTTATGATCATACCTTTCACTAGCCATTGAAGAAAATAGATATATATTGCTACTTTTTTATAGAACACCTCCTACGTAAAGGTATTATGGATGTTTATTTATATATTGACATTTAGAACTGTGCAAATCCAGAAATCAATGGTTAAAGAAAACCTATGTGGAGGTTACATGGCTGTTAATTTTGGAGGCGGGGGAACATTGGCAACTGGAATAAAACTCAGGCAAGTTCCAAAAGATTCACTTAAAGATATCTCAGGTTAAATACAAGAAAAGGTAGAGACTTCCAAAATCTAGAAATGGTAAAGGTGGCCTTTAAAAAAAGTGGCTTTCTAAAAAAAATATACAAGACAATTTATTTAAACTGAGAATAGTTTCTAAGTCTTCCAATTGAGTTTTGTATATCTTGAATGAAACCAGTTAGAATTTTACTTTCCCTGTCTTCCTGAATAACTTAGTAAAGTAGGAGAAACAAAAGCATGTTAACTGAGAAAAGAAGGAAGACCAAGATTTACCGATGAAGGCCATCTGCTGTCATGATCCAGTGTGAATTTAATGAGTGTTTTAATGTTCAGTGTTCCAATGAATGACAGATACTGCTCCTAGCTCCCTTTTATTATGTTTTATCCTAATCTACATTGGTAGATTGCCATTATTTCCACCTGTGTTTGCAAACAGATCATAGTTATTTCAGTTTAAGCACTTCAAGTGTGATGATGGTGAAAGTAAAATCTCTGTGAGAAAATGCAATACTCCTGTGTTGCTCCTGGAGGAGTGTGCAGCATTCCTGAATTTAAAATAACATTCAGCTTTGCAACAGAGCAGGCAGTTTCATAAGATAATAACTGTACTAGGTTGCCTGAGCTATATATACTTACCTTGGACATGTGATGAGAATGACTCTAAGAATATAATTAAGCATAAGTATTGGGCCTACATCATAGAATCTGTGAGGGAATTTTCCCCATCTGACCATTCAGGAGCACTCTGGCAGTCACAGTCCCACCACCAGACACATTCACTGCAGGAACCGAAGCCCCTTGGCAGCAGGTGGCTCCAGTACCTGATAGGAGCCCCGTGTGATTCCTTCCCTGCACATCCCATACTCACACAGTCAGACAACATTTCCTTACCAGCTCGGCTTTCGGTTTCCCATAACAGAGTCTCAGACATCTCATTCCTTAAACCGCTTTATTCACAGTGCAGTAACACAGAAACAGCTGATGCCTCTGAGCTGATGCCTCTGAGGAGGGGCCTCAGACAAAGGCATCCCTGGGATTGTATACCTTCTTGTAATGTACACAGTCTAAGCACACTGAAGTCTACTGCATTAAATGCATTTCTTTTCAAATCTTTTCATTTAGGTTGGAAAATACCTCTAAAATAACCAAGGGCAACCATGGGCCCAACACTGCCATGTCCACCACTAAACCATGTCTCTAAGTGCCACATCTGCAAATCTTTTGAATATCTCCAGGAATGGTGACTCAACCACTTCCCTGGGCAGCCTGTTCCAACACTTGACAACCCTTCCCTTTAAGATTTTTTTCCTGCTATCCAATCTAAAGGGCAACCATGGGCCCAACACTGCCATGTCCACCACTAAACCATGTCTCTAAGTGCCACATCTGCAAATCTTTTGAATATCTCCAGGAATGGTGACTCAACCACTTCCCTGGGCAGCCTGTTCCAACACTTGACAACCCTTCCCTTTAAGATTTTTTTCCTGCTATCCAATCTAAATCTCCTCTGGTGAAATTTGAGGCCTTTTTCTCTTATGCTATGATTTTTTACCTGGGAAAAGAGACCAACCCCCACCTCACCACACCATCCTGTCAGGCAGTTGTAAAGTGATAAGGTCTCCCCTCAGCCTCCTTTTTCCCAGTTTAAACACCCCCAGCTTCAGCTTCTTCTTCTAAGACTTGTGCTCCAGACCCTTCCCCAGCTCCACTGGCCTTCTCTGCACATGCTCCAGCACCTTGATGTTCTTCTTGTCATAAGGGGCCCAAAACTGGAAACAGGGCTCGAGGGGTGGTCTCACCAGTGCTGAATACAGGGGGACAATCCTTGCCCTGGTCCTGCTGGCTGCACTATTGCTGATCCAGGCCAGGATGCCATTGGCCTTCTTGGCCACCTGGGCACTGCTTGCTCATGTTCAGCTGACTGTGGACCAGCACCCTCAGGTCCTTTTCCACTGGGCAGTTTCCCAGCCACTCTTCCCCAGTCTGTAGTACTGTGTGGGGTTATTGTGACCCAAGGGCAGGACCTGGCACTTTGTCTTGTTGAACCTCACAGCCTTGGCCTCAGCCCATTGATCCAGCCTGTCCAGATCTCTCTGCAGAGCCGTCCTACCCTCCAGCAGATCAACACTCCTGCCCCACTTGGTGTCATCTGTGAACTGACTGAGAGCGCACTCAGTCCTCTTGTCCAGGTAATTGATAAAGATATTAAACAGGACTGGCCCCAGTACTGAGCCCCAGGGACCACCACTGTCCGCTAGCTGGATGTAATACCTATCACTAACGCTGCCTGTGGGCTTCTTTTATCTCTGTGAGGGGACATGGCTGCTATTGCTCCTGGCCCTGCCCAAGTCTGATCAACCACTGTTGCATGAGCTGCCAGCTCCTGGCAGCTCCCTCAGGAGAGCTTTAACAGCACTGAAATAGCTTACAAATTCACTTGAGTTTTGTCAAGCTCTTCATGTTGCTTTTACAGAAACCTACATAAAGAGATTTTAACCATTTTAATTAAGGAATAACAGGAAATAACTTAGTGAAGGATCAAATCTATAATTAAACGGTACAAAATAGTTTTTCACTTTCTTGATTTGACAAAATTCCCTGGGAGGTTTTATGCCATATGAAGAAAAATAATCTGAAATGACAGAAGATTTTATACATCTGATTTTGTAGTTCTAGGTTAAAGTTGAAGTTGTAATTCATGCAGTTTTGTCATGAGTTGTAAGATACTTGTAAGATTTGGTCACAACTGCAACCCTTGTCAGAAATAATAATTAGGTTTGTTAAATGTTTCAGAAGCCAGCTTAATGTCAGTCAGCACATCCAGGTGGAAATGGATTTGTCTTTCTAAACAAGAAGCTTAAAGTGGTAATCAGCCAGCCACCTTTGGATTATATATGTCTTCCTAGTGTTTATTTATTCAGCAATGATAGGTAGGCACCTGGTATGAGCAAAACAGTTCTGAACTTAGTTAAAAACTAACCAGTCAGATGGAACAACACATGCTAAAATAACACACCTTAGTTTCATCACTTAAGGGAAAAAAACTGTGGGGGGATGAAATTCCATTCCACAGAAGAAGTCATACTTGAATATGTGTGAAAGTTAAATAATTTCAAAATTTTCTGTCATAAAATAAAATAAAAATTTTAAATTCTTTGCTTCTGACAAAAATAATTTTAGACCATTTGCACCATCATATGACATAGAAAATTATCAAAGTATTTGAAGTAAGTGATTTCAAAATACAGCATGAACTGTTGTGTTTTTATGTTTAGTTGAATGTTACATGAGCTATAAAAGCTTTTGAGTTGTAGGAAAAATGCAGGAGACAAACACTTCTCATTTAACAGTGTTAACACTGAATGTTAATTGTGGCTTCCCTCAGATAATCTCACATGCTGCATGTTTAACTGTGATTCCCAAAATCCTAAACATGTACCATGAAGTAAGGTTTTATCTTCTATATTCATTTATTAAATTAGTTCCTAACATCTGTATTAATTGTGTTAATTACAGTCAGCTGAAGCTACCAATTCAGTAAATTTATACAGAAATAAATTTTTACTAGAATGAACAGGGAATGAGATGGTATGGAAAAGACACATGTACTGGTGGGTTTTTTGCTGGATTGTTTGGTTGGGTTTTTTTGGTGGAAACAAGCAACCGTAACATTCTAGTTTAATTTGAAATCTTTTCTAATCTAAGGGCTATAACAGAAAGGTTTTCAATCTTACTGTTATACCTGTACTGTCACCTTTAAGCTGCAGGAGTCTTCCACTGTTCATATCAGCCCCATTGAAGTCTGTTCTGTGCATATAAAGTTGCCTAAAAAAAGCCTTTGTGGGGATTATGTAACCAACCATTGTCAAAAGTAAGGAAGAATCATTTATATGAGCATATTTTTATAAGAACAACCATATACAAATCATTTGTATTTCAAAGCTTTTACATTATATCATATGCCTAAAAAATTGAATTTCTTTTCAAACCCTTACATTCTTGTCTAAATTTACACATCCAAGCAATCGTCTTGTGAATTTTGAGGTGGGCCAAGGTTTCTTAGTAAACATTTTTTCCCCCTCGAACAAAAGTACAAATATCAACTGTATGCAAAATCTTAGCTTTGTTTCAGAAGTCATTAATGCCTGAAAACGAACATGCAGACTGACGCCCAACAGTAAATGTATATTTCTAGGGAGAGAAAGGGAGAGTAGATTGTAGTTGTAATCCCACTGCTGTTAGCAGTGGCTCTCTGAGAGGGTCTGGGCAATTTCTCAGCCTGATATCAGGTCTTGATAACAGGTAGAGATTCGCTTTTTTTCAGAGCACTAGAGTAGCCTGACTTATAAAATGTTGGCCAAATAGTTGATGCTAAGGAATCCTGTTTCTTTTGCCTGCAAAGCTGCTCAAATGCTTGTGCATTCTTCTTTTGCTGGCAAAATCTAATCCAAAACCAAGTTGAAGGGTTTTAGCTCAGATAGAAGAAATTAAATAAAGTAGTTTTAAGTGTGCCTATTCTCTGTTTTATCTTTCTCCAGTAGCTGGGATTTTTTGTTGGGTTTTTTGTGGGTTTTGTCACTTTTGACAAAAATGCAAGAATTCTGATACTTTTATCTTTTAGGAAATGCATTGTATACTCAGCTCTTTCCCAGCTGATTTCACATCTACTCACTTGAAATGTTCTGTATGATAATACAGCCTGATGCTTGTGTATTTATCATGACACCTTTCAGTACAGTGGATGTCAACTGACTTTTTCCCTCCAGTCTGCAAAAAGTAGTCTTTTAAGATAGTGATTGAAATTAACCTCTGTGTGGGTTTTTTTTTTCATTTGTTTTTTATTGTTTGATTGACCACTTGTGTGTTTATTTGATTATGATTATTTACTAACAGGGTTAACAGCTTCCTAATAATTAGTTATTGTGCTTTCCCATTCAATGTATGATTATTCTTTGATATCACTTACTATTTGTCAGGTAATTAAATTTTAATTACACTGTTTAAAGCAAAAGACCTTGTTGTTTTTTCATTATTTTGCCAACTCTATTAACTCGATATAAAATTTTAAAATACCTTTGTCTAATACTTAATACATTGTTTTCTGCTTGAAGGCATGAAAAGCTAGAAGGCAGAACATTTCCATGTAATTTAAAAGAAAGCAAAGCCTGGAGTTAGTTAAAACAAACCTTACACCATACTCCTTGTGTAAGTTAAAATTACCAGGCAGATGAGCAGAAATTTCACTAAAGATCTAAGATAAAATAAATTCACAAGACTGAACAATCCAAAATGCATCAGTTACAAGGTAGACAATTGTTACTTATGTCTGGCAAGAAACTGGTAGCTGAAGGATATACAATAATTTATAAGTCCAGTGTTGACAAATGCTTACAGGTCAAAACAAGTAAAACCTACCTTTTTTTTTTTCTGAAACCTGATGACAACAGCAAAAAATACCATTACAGACCTGTCAGTCATAATAAGATGCATTATGCTGAAGTGATGTAAAAACACAAATAAAAACATTCAATAACAGCTAAAGAAAATGAAAGTGCCTTCTGCCCACATAGAAGCCCTTTCTGTCTCACCCGTGTCTTTGCTAATGAAAACAGATTTAAGAGGTGGGGTATTTATTATGGAGGAAAGTTAAAGAAAAGAAGTTGTCAGTTTGATGGAAGAGGTTATTTGTAAAACAAAAACGGAACATGATAAAAATTGCAATACTAACTCAGGAAGGGCTAGCCCTGCATGGGTAATATGTATATTGTGTATGCATAATAGGTATATTTCTTCTAGTTGATGTAAACAACTTATTATCATTCTGGACTAAAAGATAGCAGAAGATTGAACCAGGGGAAATGGCTGTGTGGAATATGTCTTGTACAATACTTACCAAATACAACTTGCTGTGAGTGAGAAATTAGATTGTTCAGTATGGCTTAATGATATAATCTTGGAAGAAAAAGATTTTTTACTATGTGAGAAGTACTGTGGAGTTTATCCCAGCTTTACTACAGAAGGGCAAGTCATTCAGTCATTTGTTGGCGTGTTTGAACCTTAGTTATCTATTGCGTCTTTGTCATGTGGAATTCGGGTCGGGCTGGTCCTAAGTCTAGACTTTTGTGGTTACTAGTAGTACTTATATGGATTTCCAGACTTCTTCCAAAAAAATGCATGACTCTACAAAACAAGTGAGAAGTAATTGTTTTAGAACCAATTTCCAGTCTGTATGCAAGCCTGATGTACTGATTTTTCACTTGTTTACAGGTTAATAGGGAACCTGCATCCTGATTAAAAATCCGAAGCCCTGCTGAGTAAATCTACGGATTTTATCACAGGGCTACCCTCTATGTATGCTCTAGATCTAATGGTTTATCAAAATCAATCATGTAGTCTTTACCATTATGAAAGAACTATTTTCAGAGAACAAAAGAAAGAAGAGGAACTATTTGTTAATAAAAGTCAGTTTAGAATGGATTTTAATCTAGCTGGGAACAGTGTTCACATATTAACTAAAAAACTTACAACAGAGCATGCAGTGATGTAAACATGCATCTCTGAACTATTTTTCCTGTAAATAAATCAGGAGAAATATAAGTAGAATTCAAATTTCTACTACAGTGATAAAAATTTAATATGTAATTTTCCAGGTACTTTTAATCATATAACCCCCCCCAACTAACCTAAACTTGCTTTCTTCAAATGTAAACAGTAAAAGGTGCCTAAACTAACACAAAACTGCTGGTGTAAATAACTAGAAATAAACTTCAGTCAGACATATTTGGAACTTGCTACTGAAGGTTCAGTTTTTGTGGTGATCTCCCCCTCCCTGCCATCCCCCCGCCCTTTCCAGGCCGCACCATGATCCCAGAAACACTCGTTAGCCCTCGGCCCTGATGAGCAACACCTGTGCTCAGCTCCTCTTGAGCTTCAGAAACACCCTCTGCTCCCAGAACATGCTGCTGCCTTTTTTTTTTTTATGAACAGCCTTGGAAACTATTTTTCTTGCCTGAATGGCATAACATCCTTGTTCTCATACTTTCAAAGAAAGTTGCCCAAACCGTGGCCAGGATGAAGCATTGTTCTGACTAAAGCCCACTCGCTTGCGGCCTATAAACAGCGATCCAAAATGAGACCCTTGGAGCTGTCCTGGGCTGCAGCGGGCTGGGACCAGCGAGCTCCCGAGTTTGCTGTGCTCAGAGGTCACCGAACAATGATGGATCCTGGGCTGACAGCCCACTGCTTGAGGCTCAACCCTTCGCCCCTTGAGGAGACACAAAGACATCCAAGGTGAGCATTTCACTGCCTCCCAGGGGAATTTGTCACGGGTACCTTGCACTGCCTCTTTATGTCTGTGTGCATGCAAGTGTGCCAATGCTACTGCAAGTACAGGAGAAATGCTGCCCTCTTAGATGTTCAAGTACTTCAGGTATCTAAGTAAGTTAGACCCAGAAGTAATTTTAATTTAATTTATACGTTAAATGACGGTACAGCTTGTTCCTTTCCTAATCTGTTACATTTAAGATATAAGTTTAAGAACTCTTGAGTACTGTTAAGCCTTTAGGCCATATTCCTTTTTTATCCTTGCCATTCCTATTGTTTTGTCTCACACACATACACACACATACACACTCAGTTAGTTTTGGTTTGGATTCATTGACTGTATTTTGTTTGTTGCTTTTGTTTTCCTTGGTGTGCCTTAATCACCTATTAAGCCGTAGAGTGAACCTTGCCAATGAACTCGGCCATGCTGTTGCTTGATATTAAATCTGGTTTTTACTGGTACCCTCACTGGTGATTCTTTTAGCAATCTCAAACACTCATTCGTAACAGTTTTATATGTCATATCCCTGCCATGTTTCAAAAGCCAATAAAATCTTTACTGTAAAGAAAAACAAAATCTGGTTTTAAAATATGCACATTCTGTGTGTGTATAATTATTTTAATTACAACCACTCTCAGTAACTGTGCTTAAAAACCACCATAAAATACAGTTAAACCAAATAAAAGATGGTAAGACTACATCCCCACTCCTTCTCAAAGTCAGTAGAAACTTCAAGGCAGTTGGCACAAATACTTAAATATAAAAGGAATACCACTAGATGACAGCAAGTTTTTTTCAGATAAATTCTGTTGTTTATTTTGGGAAAAAAATCTCCATAGTATTACTTTGTGAAGCTGTTATTTATCACATCAAAACTAACATTAATTTAGTATTTTCACTGGGAATCTGGAGAACTCGTGGGATATTATCCAGAGTCTTTAAAAATCAGAGTAGTCAGACATTAACTTTGAGCTTTAAAACGAGGTAAACCTTTTGTTCATTTTGCACAGTCATGTAACGTTAACTGAAAATTTTAGGACTTGCTTCTGTTTTCTACTTGTATATTTGGTATTGATTAACTCTGGCATAGAGCCTTGGCATGTGTCATTAAAATTCCTTTCTGTACAGGAAATGAAGAGGAAGTCAGTGCAAATCTTATTTTACTGGCAATTTACAGATTTTTTTTTTGGTGTGTCTTTAAAAAAAAATACCTGTTTGTTGTATTTATGATTGACACAGCAATTTCAACAAGTAATATGAGCAGATGGCTATGAGAAAATGAAAGACAGAGTGACTAAAATCTTATCTGAATATAGAAAAATATTTGGGTTTTTTTTTAAAAAATATTTCCAAGGAGCCAGCTCCAGGGGATGTCAGTTACAGCCAAGGAAACACAACCAGTGGGCTAAGTATGGACATACAGATCTTCATGGTCAGAAGGAATGACAAAAAGAATTTACTAAAATATCTACAATATTTTCCCACTGAGTTAAGTTCTGAGCACTGTTGCAGAATGGATAAAGGAAAGTGAGCATGGAACGGCTTGTGGCCGAGGAGATGGGGAAACAGCGTAGTCAGTTAGTTTAAGGATGTAAACCGAAGAACACTGTGTCCTTCACGAGGGAGCTATACAATAACAAGATGTTTTTTAGTCAGGTAGAAATGCAGAAGGAGGATGGGAAACGGGAATGTTGGCACTAGCAAAAGGGAAACAAAAAAGGGGGGTTGACTTGCAAAAGCACACCAATAGCACGCTTGGGTTACAGAATATGGATGAGCACATTATAGAACTTATAAAAAGGCATGTAACTGATCAATAAACGAAGCTCATTGCTAACTCACAGAGTCGTCTGAGTTATCCCTCCGCAACAGAGCACAGCAAAATTAATTGTATTTCTAATTGCTACTTATTTTTAAATGAACAGAGGCATCACAAACATGTTTGATCTAAGCCTTCTCTTGGTGTTAAGGATTTGTACAATCCCACATCTTTCCTCTGAAGAGGTGTGTGCTGAAGAGCAAACCCACTTTCAATGTGGTCTGTCATTAGCTGTCTGAGGCAACCCTACCTGGAATTAAAATGGTCACTGCTAGATCCACACTTCTTTATTTTAAAATATCCCATTGAGTAGGCTCATGTTCTAAGTTATACTTAAACATACTTGAAAACCTTGGCTGCTGAATATTAAAGAAAAATGTTAATAACTAACTTGAGACAAACTTTTAACCTTTTTCTCCTCCGCACTTCATTTTTTCTGGGTTGTTATTTTTTTTTTTATTAGATAAATACCTACTACAAAAATTAAATACCACGAACAATAAAAAAATGCCTGCAATATTTGTGAGTTTAAATTCAATAAACAGTAGAAACATAGCAGCTAAGTTCAAATGCAGTATGACTACAGGGGAAAGCTATGTCCATTCCCCATAGAACAAGTGAGTTTGACTTCCCAAGAATCCTTTATAACTGAGGTCAATGTTGCATGCAGATTTTGTGTAGTAAAAGCAATGCTATATGAAGTGTTGGTGGATCTGGTTTGAGTTTTGTGAAATGTAGAATTTCCTTAGAATGAAATGAATGTCAGTGAGGGATAAAGGCACAAGGTACATTGGGTTGATGAATATGCCAACTTTAAATCAAAATGGAAAGTTGAAGTCTGGATTGTTCTGTCACCTTAATGTTTTTCACAAGATGAGATAAGAGCTTTAGCCTCATGTCCCACGTTAAGACTTTTTGGGAACCTGCATCCTGCTTTTGCAGGTAGGGTATGCAAGTTCTAATAGCTATTCCATTTGCTACAGTTCAAAATCCTCAGGTCACCTGTTCATTTTAAATATATGGACTTGCCCACTTTAAGAAAAGAATCTGTAAAGAAAACAACATGCTGGGAATGAAAAGTATTTCTATCTTTCAAGCACCAAAAGTTCTCATTTTTATTCTGTCTGACAATTTGACATGAATAGGATGGAGATGCTACATAAGGTGATAAAAAAACTGATGAATTGTCTCCTGCCTCTGGGTAGAAATCAATCATCATCGCTAAATATTATAGATCAATTCATTTCAAGCACACATACTGCATGTTATGAATGGGTTCTCCTTTAAAAGGATTTGATGGTCCGTGTTCATATTGCAAAAGAGGATGTTTTACACTGTTTGAATTCCATCAATGATGGCTTGGTGGATCAGAATTATTGCTCTCATTGATAAATCAGAATGAGGTCACCATTAAGTTAACATTAGGGTTACCTTATATAGGATTTACTTTTTCCAGAAATGCACCTGAAGGGCAGGGCCCTGAGCACATCCACCTGTTCTTTGGGGGCCCGGCAGCAGGGCCCAGGCCAGCACAGCCCAGAGCTGCTCCCTTCCTGCTGGAGGTCATGGGGCAAGGCTTCACAGTGGCTTTGTGGTGAAGCCTGGCACAGTGCTGACCCCCAGCCCGTGGGAGCTCACCTAGGATGAGGGTCTAGTGCTAAAACACACTGGAGATCCCATTCCCACTGCCTCACAGCTGGGCCACTGCCCGGTCCTGGACTCCTGGTCTGGACTCCAGATATATCTGAGATTTTTATTAGATCAAAGATTAAGACCAACAGAGCTGCTCTCAAAATATGTGAGGATTCTTAGTTGGCAGATGAAAGAAATTAAGAACAAGCCCTTGTTCTCTGTCTCAAATACATATTTTGATGATAAGTTTAAATGTCTCTAGACTTTTCATAACTCCTATGTTTAGTGGAGCATACAGGTGCATTACAAAAAGGGCTTTAAAGCATTCACTTCAGACTCCTGATGTCTGTCTGTATTTATGGTATGCATCAGGCTTCTTCATTTTGTCATGTCAGTTTTAAAATCAGTACAACAATAAAAGCGGTGTAGGGCAATACTTTAGGATCCCAGAATAGTTCTGAAAAGAAACCCAACAAAAACTTGGGGGTTTTTTGTACTGTAACTGGTCAAGTCTAGGCTGACCCACCAACTGTATGGCTATGAATCCCATGATTGTGTCTGGAAATCCCAGATCAGCTGCTAAGACAGGACCTGATCTCTGGCCGCAAACTGGGGCTGAAAATTTCCAAGATCAGAAACATAAAGAGACTTTCAGTTCTGGAACTGTGCTTTGAATTTGATCCCAAGCAATGGGAAGGGAGCAGCAGATAACAGAAACCATTCTACAATTACAACATTGAGCAACACTGTAAGCCATTATAGAATACAAGTATTAATTTTAGGTGTATCCCAGACAAGTCAAAATTAGGTTTCTCATGATTTGTAAAACGGAAAGTGAGAACTGGGATCTAAACTAGCTGGAGTTTAAAAAGCAGGTATGTCACAGGAGGTCTTTCCCCTAGGAATGCTGTGTTGATTTCTGTTTCCAAAAATGCTGTTTCCTTACTGACAAAGTCTGTCTAGTTTAGCTATTGCTGTCATACATGCACAGAAGCCAAGCACTGCAATATTATGAATTCAGAGATGGTTTACCCACACTGCCATCTACAGAATGTTACACAGATCAGCAAATTATGAGAGATGTTAACATATTCTCCCGTTTTTCTTTCTCTTTTTTTTTTAAGTGCACATAGCTCGCTCACGTATTTGCTTTTTACGTGGATTTACAATGGTAAACTACAATGCTGTACTGTGAACACCTCTCCAAGTGTTACTGTCTAGCAGTCCTACAGCTCATTTCATCCTATTGTCTGCTTTGTGGCTGGTGTGCATTTTACTGCAACTTTCTCAGTCTTCCTGTGTGACATCCTGTCATAGTGTGCTACCTTAACAGAAAGTCTGTTAGGTCTATTGCCCAGAGCTGTAGCTCAGTGCACAACCCCAGGGTTCACAGGAGCTCACCCATTGCTGCCTGTCTGGTTAATTATTCCATGAAGGTCTCAAGGAACCTGACTTTAGCTTAATTGTGGTAGTAGAGTACTGACATCTATGACCAGTGCACTGAGCAGATGAAAAACTCCAGTGTCCAGCCAAGTGCCTTTTAGTGTTTGCCCCATAGTCACAGCTCTGCTGCTGCTCCATTCATGGCCCAGGCAACATTTAGAGTAGAAGAAAAAAGTTTCAAGCTCTTTCATTCAAAGTACTGCACTAGGGAGGAATAGCAAAGCATGTGATCTCATCAGCAAGGCTTGGCAGTTATATGGGAGATAAAGGAGGCTGAGAAGTATTGTGTATGTTCAAAAATTCTCTAAATATACTATAAAAATACACCACTTGTCATTCTTAATGATTCTCTGCTGCCACTTACAGTGATTGGAGCTCCATTTGCAGGTTTTTTTTTTCATTTGAAAGCATTTCAGTCTTGGAACAAATTAAGTAGATCACAGAGAGTTCACATTTCAAAGTGCTGAACAGAAACTTCCCTAGTTTGGATGGTTTTTGTAATTCGCTTCTGCCAAGATTTTTTCCCAGGCACATAATACACTGTATTGCTGGTATACAAAACCTTGACTTCTGTAAATAAATGAGCCGCAGGAGGAACTGCTATATTCTCGTGTTTGAATGATTCATGCACATACAGCAGTAGGAAATAACACACTATATAGAATCCTACAGAACTAGCCTGTGTTGCTGGCACAACAATGGAATGGGATGCCTAGCATTTAAAGATAATGAGATTTCCTGTGAGCTGAACATGTATAGTAAGCCCTTGGGATTCAGTCTAAGCATGAAAAATAGACAGTAGATTATGAGAAGAAAGAAAGATGAAGATAAACTTTTAAGATCATTCTTCAAAAAAGTGCTTAATTTTTAAGCATTTACAAGACACCCTCCAGAGAACAGTTCAGACATTGTTTTTCATATTCAGGAAGTATTACCTCAATCCTGATCCATCACTCTGCCCTGATCTTTTCAAAGGCTGAAGGATTTCTTTCTGTCCCTTTAGAATAAATAAAAGGAATGAAAACAAAATCTTCCCTGACTTTATTCCTGGTTTTAGATGCCTTACCAGCAGTCATCTCTGGAAGCATATATCATCAGTCTCTCATTTTAGAAATGAGGGAAGTTGTCCTCATGATGACATTCATATTTTGTCTAGCAAAGAATGGCAACCTTCAAAGATTTGAACAAACCAGCTTCTTACAGGTATAAAACCCACCGCAGTCAACAGAGAGCCTGACACTGATTTTGGAGGGGCCTCCTGTGGACCAAGGCCAGGAGATGACGTGCTGTGAATGGATGAGAGTGGCTGGGAAACAGGAACTTTTCTGAACAGCCAATCAAAAGCTAAATCACATTATTTTTAATTAAATGTGAAATAATTAGACATTTTTTCCTATTCCCTGTTTCTCCCCTCTCTCTAAAAGAAGTAGTGCAGGGGAACACTTTGAGAATTCTTCTCATGCTTTGTGCAGCTGAAGCGCCTGTGTCTCCCCCCTGTTGTTTGCATCACAGGCATGCTATACCTACATCCAACAGGACTGTGGAAAGGTCTGTGGGCTAAACTGATTGCAGACGAGAGCAGCATCCTCTGCAAGTTTAATCTGACCTTACTCTAATGAGATAATTTTTTGCCAGCTGAAGATCAGGAAAAGGAAATGAATAGTGTATTTATCTAAATGCTAATTCATCATAAAGATATCTTCCAAGTGGAAAACTATTAGGAAAGATCGATATTATTTCTATATTTTTTTTAATGTTTAAAAGCAACTTTTTAGAAACTTATGTTTTGGCCAATCCACAGAATCACAGAATATTATGAGTTGGAAGGGGCCCGCAAGGATCCTTGTGTCCAACAGTCCAAGTCTTAAGTTTGATAGTTTTAAAACAGAATGAAAGTGAAATATCAAATATTCTATCAACTATACTGAATCAAAATTCAACTTGGACCTTTCCAGGAGGAATTTCTGTTACTATTCTATTTTTTTATACACACACACACACACACACACACACACATATATATATATATTTATTTATTTGTTTATTTATTTATTTATGGGAAAAACCCCATAATATCCATATTTTACAAGCAGCAAAGAAATCATATTAGGGTGCTCCTAGAAAGTTATATGACAAATTTCAGAGATCTCCTGTAAAGGCACAGAAGCCCTGAAATCAGAGGAACAATAGAAATGGGAACAGATCTCTCTCTCTTCTATCATCTTTTAATCTTTATATATGTTTTTGATCCCTCCGTTTTTGAAGTTTCTTTAAAAACCTCTTGCATATTTTGTTTCCATGTGTTGTTTGACTTGGAGAATGATAATGGTAATGTTGTTGGAAAGGTTTAGTGTTTTTTTTTAATGATTATTAGTAATAATCTCTATAAATGGTAATCCTCTTATAAGCAAAAGCAATTAGTCATAGACTGACAAAAGAAGGAGCAGGCAAGTGACTGAAGTGATTTGCCTTTGGATCCATGTATAGCTGAATTACAGACTCATTCTTTCTCTAATTCCTGTGTTCCATTCTGTTGGATCACCATGTTTGCAGGACTGGTTTTTCCATGCTGTGTGCCACGGATTGTTTCTGGTTTGGGCAATGAATGTTTCCTGTGTTGTTATCCTAATAAATACACATTCAATAACCAATTCACCTATTTATTCTGAAAAATATTAGCTATTTACTTGAATAAGCAGTTCTTCCTGAAAGGTATTTATAACTTCCCAGAGTCCAACCACTCGCTTTGCTTCTAAGAAACTTTAAAGAAAAAAAGAACAGAAATCTCTTATGGAAGATGATGAAACAGCCTTTATTTCTGAATTCTGCTGCTTCACCTATCATTTGTGTCTTACTTGGTTTGACAGCTGTTTTCTGGGCATCAGGACAGATCTTGATTACTGGAAATTTTTTTTGTTTAAATTATTTTTACAATACCAGAATAATTAATTACTTCTATGGAAACTTAGCAATAAAAGCATTTTTTTAAGTAAAGGATGCTAATCAGCAGAGTAATTTTCATTTTCTGGAAAACTCCTCTTTCTCAAGGAAAAAGGTTTCTGAAGAATCTAGCACATGGATTTTCCAGGCTTATGATTCCATCTTTCCAAATAAAAAATTTACTCCACAGGCAATATTAGAGAAAAGGATAAAAGATGTGCACAGGTAGAATTAGATGCCTTGTGCTCAGTCATTTCGCTAGATTTTAGCTCACCCTTGCCTCTGCTCTACACTGCACACTCCAATCCCTCAGCAGCTACCAAGACACTTGGTCATCTCCATTCCCCAAGCGTCACTGCCAAGAGCCTCATGTCAGGTACCCTCCATAAGTAATAAGCAGAAAACACCTGCTTATTACAGATGGAAGAGCAGAACCACTGCCAGGAATGGGAAGGGAAAGCAGGACTTTCCTGCTACTGTCTTTTCCATTTCTTTCTCTGAACAAACAAAAGGAGCTGTGATATATCAGACTGCTGGAGCCAGTTTTCATCACTGCCTTTGCTTTGCTTAGTTCCTTGAAAACAAGCAGGTTGCTGGGGGAAACTTTATTAAAAACAATGTGAAATTTTCTTCTGACTATTCTGACTTAAAAATGCTACCGATATGAGATAGAGAGAACTTTAAAAAGTTGGTTTATTCCCCATTTTCCCATCACATGTATCCCCTGATGATTCAGATCTATTCTGTGTCTTCAGAACTTGCATTCTTGTGAAGGAAAAGGATGCATATCTGGAGCATACCATCAGCATTTTGATAAGGGCATGCAGGACAGACATACATGCTCATCCCTGAGACTTATTTGCAGCTTCTTTCTTTTCCTCATCTGTACAGAAGAGGCATTTCACAGATTCTACTCTATAAAGAGCTAAGTGGTTTGGGGGTTTGTTTTATCTTCTTTTTTTCTCTTTTTTTTGGAAATAGTAAACTTTCTGGACTGAGCATCCCCAGACTATTTGCAATGTCAAAATGAGTTTCCCCATGTCATTTGATCTGATTACTAAGTAATGCTAATGGAGGATATAGTAATGAAATTGGAAGTGTTTAGGTTTTGTTTGTTTTGCCAACAGTAAAGATAAAATATTTTTATTCTAAATTGACTGGAATTCCTAACAGCAGAGAGGGCAGGAGCTGTCTAAGTAAAAATAAGAAAAAGAAAACATGCCACATTTGGTTCAGATCAAAAGTTGTGGAGTTTTTTAAGTTTAGCTACTGAATTTAAAAATCAATTATTTTCATATCTCCTCCTGAAAAGCCATACCAAACAGTACTTTTCTGCCTGAACTTTTCCCACTATGGAAAATCCTTAATAAATCCTAAACAGAGTGGTGGTTCAATATAACATCAAGACCATCCCTGGAGGTTTTTTGACAAGGCTCTGAACCAGTTCCCTGTGTGCTCTCTCAAAGCCGAAAGATGAACTGTGGACATTACAGTTTTTCAGCTGCAAGTGAAAGGATTTCCTGGCAGAGCTCTAAGAAAGTCACATGCCCAGGAGTGGGTCAGTGGTGTTGGCCACATCAGGTGTGCGGAGTGAATGGTTAATAGCGAGAGCAGCCCTGTGCTCAGGATGCTCTGATGTGTGTAAGGGGAAGGTGCTCGCTGTCTCTTGGACTCTTGTCTAAGTCACAGTTTAGGACTAAGGAACAAACTGTCTTTTCCAACCGGTGCTTTGACTGTGGCTATTGCCTGTTTAATCTACATGTGGAGCTACCAACCATGTATCAGCTAGTGCTGCTTACAGATTTATGTTTCAGGAACGTGTGTGACAAGATGTGAATCCCTGGTCTCAGAACAGCCAGTTATAATTGTGGGGAGGCTGGCAAGGAGAGGAGAAAGAGAAGTGATTCAATTTGTGCAGTGAGCTTTATTTGGTCTATTTGGTCAGTGACCAGCAGTTATCAATAATCAGCTGGTTGTATCAAGTGTGATTCACCACACACTTCACTTATACCTAAAAAGATGGTGATAACAATGTTAAAGAAATAGTGCACAGCTATGAAGAATTTAGAATAATTTTTACTAATTTGGAAACTGTCACAAAATTAGTTTGGAAACTTCTTATAGTCTTACTGTTTTCCAGTGTGCAATGCATATTTGGGAGCTTTTTTCCTCTTGCTCCTTCAGTGTGGGATGCATGAAGATTGCAGCGAGCAACAAAACCACTACAACACTTATTGCAGGAAGCATGATACAGATTTACATTGATGCTGCCCACTGGCTACGTGCAGTGCAGATCTGTTAAGGATCTCAGCACTATCAGTTAGAGCAGCATCAGTGCCCTGTCTGGCAAAAGAGCATCCTCCATCCATGCCAGAGGTTACACGTGGACTGGTTCATCAGCTGCTGCACACTTACTGACTTATTGCAAATCTTCACATATATGGATGTTGTTCATCTTCCTGCCTTTTGCTTAAAGAAGTCTCCCAGAGAATGTACCTTCAGTTTGGGAATCTGCCTACTTTATGCTAAGGTTATGTTAACACTGCAAAGTATATTTGGAACTGGTCCTTGTTTTTGTGTTAGGAGCTAGCTTTAGGTGGATTATCCGTGTAGCAATTAAGGCTGTTCCAAGGTGCACCCTAAGCAGGATCAGCGCGTTGATCCTGCACAGCCGCCCAGGCACGTGGGTGTTTCCAGGCAACAGCCCTCTCTGAAGTGAGGTCTCCAGCAGCACAGCAAGCTGCCTGCCGTGCCCAACAACTGGGTGCTGGCAGACTGGCCAAAGCTGCCTTCTCCGTGTCCACCTGGAGCGTGGCTGAATCCAACAGCAGTCACTGCTGCCCTGGATAACAGCTGCATGCAACCTGTGTATCGATACAGTATCTCAGAAGGCAGCTATTAAACAGAGCTGTTATCTCCTCATTTCAACTATTAGGAAATTTGAACACAAAAATTATTTGCCTTAGGTAATCCAGAAATTTTGTAGAGGAAACAGAAATAATTTCCAAGTGACTGGACTCAGAGTACTGTGCTTTACCTACAAGATCACACATGCATTTTTCGATCTCTTATAAAAAGAGAAGACCTTTCAAGAATATAGGATTGTCTTATATACAGATCTCAAAGGACCACAAAGTTTGCATGTCCAATTTGAATGCTGGGTTGCCTAGGGTTATTTAAATCCTTTAGAAATAGGCTGCTGCATGTAGCTGCACACAGCACGGAGCACTGCTGTGGCTGTTAATCACAGCACTGTGTAAACATATTTTCCATTTAGAATTCAGCATACGTTTAATCCTTCAGTTCAGAGAAATGCTGACAACAAAGAATTTTCATCTGGAAAATTAATTTCTCTTCTATTACCTCTTCAGAAAATCTTACACTGGTATCTCATCTTCTCTCTAAATTATCCAAAGAGTACAGGGAATTGGATATACCTGTGGTATATCCACAGCTGCCAAAATCTAGTTTATAGCTAATAGACAACCTTCCAAAAAAATAACTGAAGATGCTTGTATAAGACCGTAAGGAAAAAAGACACCGGAAAAAATAGAGTTGCAGGAAAGTCTTTTGAGGTTTGTATTAGCCTTGAGGATATTAGTTCAGATATTAAAAGACAGACCTAACTTCTCATAGGCATTAAGGAAATGTGGTTTATGGCAGTTAGTGAGGGCAGAAGAGCAAGAACATGAAGTTAAATTTTACCAGAAATTATGAAGTTCTTCTTCTGAGTGGTTTGCGTTTCCATCCCTGAGGAATGATCTACCTCTGAACTGAGGAAAATGCAACTTTTGTGAGTGTGTTTTCCATGGATCCTATTTAGTTTCAAAATAGAAATAATCTATTGTATTAGTAGTACAGTCATCCTTATACTAGTACAGGCAATTAAAACCATCAATACATTCTACAGATCTAGAAATAGCAACAACACAGCAAGCAAAATAGCATAGCCAGGCCTCTTGTTTCTCACACTGAAAGCAAAAGTTCTGGGATTTGCCAGCACACAGACTGCATTATGTCCTTCAATTTCTCTTGCAGTGTGCTGTGATGCTGTGAACTGTTAACTATTGCCTTAAGCTTCAAGGAAAAACTACTTAGGTAGCAGATGAGGTAATATTTTTGCATGGCTTTTTCAGCAGTCTAGGAACCATCAGGAAAAAATATGCAACTTATGAGACAAAATACTTTTAAGAGCTTCTAAGTCTCTGGCTTCTACTACCACTTAGTGACAAATTCGGCCAAATATCCATGACCATGGCGTTAGGCTGCACCAAAGCTTTTCACATGCAGT
This sequence comes from Pomatostomus ruficeps, assembly GCA_013400735.1. Classification (NCBI taxonomy): domain Eukaryota; kingdom Metazoa; phylum Chordata; class Aves; order Passeriformes; family Timaliidae; genus Pomatostomus; species Pomatostomus ruficeps. The sequence continues at coordinate 23,514 of VYZT01017261.1, forward strand.
GCTGGAGGCATTGGTTCCCCTTGAAAGTTTCTAATGGACCTGCAGTGCACTGATTCAGTGTCAAGAAGTGCTGAAACAAAGCGAAAGCAATGCCTAGACAGCACTGTTGATCCCCTGTGGCATGGCATGCACTCATACACCCGGATGGTGTTGCACAGAGGAGAGATGGAGAGAGAGAGGATAACAACTTTATTAAAAATGACTGCTCCTGCTGGAAGAGAAGGGCGATATTAGTGGACCTGCTGACTGTGCACAGAGAGAACAGATGTTGGAGATTAATGGAGCATTAGTAAAAGAAAGAAAATCAAAGTTTTCTAATACCTGGAATAGTTATTTTAGTCAGAGGATTCTTTACTGAAATGCACAAGGTTTAATGGTAGTTGAAATATAAAGTAAGACACTGCATGGCCCTTTTTAGCATAAAGGGTTTCAGCAGAGCTATACTGGGCTCCAGGGTTGCCCTCTCTGAATTTCTCACTTCAGAAGTATTACCTGCAGCCATTGCTATCAACCTTATTTACCTGTAATCATTGTCCCTCCAAATACACACAAAGACTGGAACCTTCCTTCTGAGGAATTATTTTGTGTAAAGAGGAACAACAGATTAAAGAAAGAAAAAGGATACTTACATCAAGGAAAAAGAATTATGTCATATGTAATCATACCCTGCATTTATGTTGTACACTTACAAGATATAAATTAACAGCTTGTTCGCTGTTTTACCAGAAGTAAACTGGTCAGATAAGTGATTTGCAACTGGTTCGTAATAATTACTTTTTGTAGTAATAATAAAGATTCTATCTGACACTGTAAAAATATAACTTATAACTTCAGGATTCTGTTTTCCTTTAATTGAGAGACACCTAGACCTGTGATCTCCCAAACTCCTTATGAAAATAGTTTAAAGATCACTATGTGCATTTCATTGCTAACTAAAAGAACTATGTGCTGACAGACTTAAAAACTNCTTATGTTTTGGCCAATCCACAGAATCACAGAATATTATGAGTTGGAAGGGGCCCGCAAGGATCCTTGTGTCCAACAGTCCAAGTCTTAAGTTTGATAGTTTTAAAACAGAATGAAAGTGAAATATCAAATATTCTATCAACTATACTGAATCAAAATTCAACTTGGACCTTTCCAGGAGGAATTTCTGTTACTATTCTATTTTTTTATACACACACACACACACNAACTGGTTCGTAATAATTACTTTTTGTAGTAATAATAAAGATTCTATCTGACACTGTAAAAATATAACTTATAACTTCAGGATTCTGTTTTCCTTTAATTGAGAGACACCTAGACCTGTGATCTCCCAAACTCCTTATGAAAATAGTTTAAAGATCACTATGTGCATTTCATTGCTAACTAAAAGAACTATGTGCTGACAGACTTAAAAACTGAAATCAATTGTTTATTGAAAGAAGCCTCAAGGTAGCGAAAAAGATAGCAAAGTATTTTCAGGCTGCTCAGCTGAAGTGTCTCAGAGTTCAGTCTAGCTAAGTGGCCATATATCCTGGCTTTTCAGATGGCACTCATTTCTCCCAGGAACTGCTTGAGGCACACTGGAGGTGTTCAGGATTTGAGTTCATTAGAAAAAGGTTTTTGCTTTGCATCTGCAAACTGTTTCCTCTTTGCTATGCTGAACATTAATGATTCTTCTTCAGTATCTCATGACAAATTCAATCAGACACCAGTTTAGTACAAAAGTTCTGTCTCCTGAGAAACACAAACATATCACTATTGAATTGCAAGCTGGCCATAGTGATGCTAAAGCATTTCTTTTAAAGATACTTCTGCATGACTATTGCATTTATTTGAAAATATAATCCAAAGTGAAGTGAGTAGTTTGCTTCTTCCGCTCTAATAAAAAGGTTTTCTGAGTGGTAGAAAGATGGAAACCAGATTAGGCCTATTTAGCACATTGTTTGCTTGTGAACCATGAGGCTGCAGTTTCTAAACAGAATGAATGAAGCTACAAGCTGGGTATAGCCAACAGACTGTTGGCCTTTAGTTTGCTTTAGAATGACTGTTTAGCTCTGATGGTCCAGTGATGAGCCCAGGGTTAAGCAGAAAATGTGTTTGTGCTTGTGAATGCACTTCTCCTCCCTTCTCAGTCCAGAGCCTTGCTGTCCATATTCTCTTTTGCATATACACCAGTTTGCTTCCAGGTTTCTTCTGGAGGGAGCCAGCTGCAAGCATTTCAATAATATAAAGAACAACAAAGAAAATTAGTTATAAATATCTGGGTGTCTAAGTGCAAATACTAGATTTCAAAAAGAAAAGTTTAAGTTGAATAATTGCAGAATTGACTGTGAGGGGGAGAAGTAGAAGCCTCATCCCTTGGGGCTTTAATAGCACAGCAGAGCAGAAAAAATATTCAGAAATATATTTTTTGTGAAAGGCAGATGTGTTTCATTTATTTCAATGAAGAAACACTTTGGAGAAAAACACTATATTGGTAGCACAACAAATAGAATTATTAGTAGTGTTGATACAGAATGTTTAGGTCTTAAGGGTTAATTGCTAATTGTGGTCCTGTTAAAATTTTGTAGCTGCTTACCACCAGACAATGTATATTGCTTACTAGACAATGTATATCGCTTGCTCAACACTTATTCTGCTTGCCAAAAAGAAAAGAAAGTATGTATGGCCACTGATAAGGAAGGGAAACCAGGACCAAAGATCCTGTTTTCGAGTCCTGAAACCAGCTCTGGGCTTCGGACTTGGAATAGGAGCATAGGGAGGATGCGCAGGGAAGAAAGGTAAAACGTTCATCTGAGGAAGACGCCTTACTTCATTTGAGGAAGACTTTTACTTCATCATTAAGTGGCAGTGCGCAGGCGTATTGGAATGCTAATAACTTTTGGGCTAATTACCATACGAAGCGGGGACACACAATGAATATGCATAGCCACATTGTGTGATCCAATGCATATGTAACCTGTAACCAGATATATATCTAGCCAAATGCCACTGACAGCACACATGTTTGTGGAGGAGTGATCCCCCATGCGTCAGGTACCAAATAAACATACGTACTCTATAAACTAAATTAGTTATAGAGTCTTTTCCGCGTATCAGTGTTTTCCATATGTAATTTCAGGATGTCTTTTATTAACAGACAGTGTTGTAATCTATATGTTATAGAGTCCTCTATACAAAACTGTATATTTCGGGGTGCGTCTCGTGGGGTTTGGTGGGGAAAGGGGCAAATGCTGTTCAGGCTACTTCCCTGTCCCAATGTGGGGAGAAAGAGAAAGCCGGCCGTGTCCCATACACGGAAACAGGCCCGCTTCCCACCCGCCCATGCCGGTAAAGGCACTGAACTCTCACCCACGTGTTCCGGATAGCTCACGCGCAGTCCAGAGGCAAGGAGTGGACGGCCTTCTCATTTGGTGATTCCAGCAAAGCTTTATTTCTGTTGCTGAAGGGTAGCCAGGGATGAAAGAGACCTAGGCCAGCGTGGCCTGAGCTTATAAAGGCTACAAAATGGGGGCAGAGAGAAGGTGTGAGGTCTGGGGTCTGCCCAGGTAGGCAGGGTCAGGTTACAGCTGCCTTAGTCCAAACCAGTGGAAGGTGAGAGGCTTTTTCCAGTGTATCTGGGTTTTCTCAGACCCTGGTGTCCGCCCACCACTGGGGGTTACCTTCATCCACCCCAACACAAAACCAGTTTCTTTTGTTTTGCTCTCACACCCTCCGTGGTAATAGTGTAGGTATTGTCAAGCAAAATAATGATTCCTGCTATTTCATTCTCTGCACCTACCAATGCCAAATCCTTCAGGTCATACATTGCCATACTGGGCTACACCAGGATCCTACCTCAGAATATTTATTTCAGAATATTTAGGAAACAACACACACAACAGCTATATGAGGCACCCATTGAAACATAGTTCTCAGCTCTGTTTCCTGAGCTGGAAACTGCCTGTAGACCAGAAGAAGAAAGTAAAAACAATCTTTTAATGTCCCTGATCTGACATTGAGTCTCACAGTTGATAAGTATGAAAATTTTCATTCTGTTAATTCTAACTGCAACTATGAATTCTATTAATACTGAAAAGGAATGATCTGTGATCAAAACTTTAAGGTAATTTTGCTGTAATTGTGTATTTTGTGCTTTCTTCCTATTTTTAGTGCTCAATGTTATTCTAAATCTTAATTACCAGCTATAGCACAAAAATATCTTGAACTTATGGAGTTCTTAGTGTCAACAATATCTTTCAAAAGAAGGTATTATATATACAACCATTTATACAGTGTATGTGTGTGAACACATGATGAATAAATGAGGCAGACCTTACAGGGATTCAGGTAGATAGGATGTGAAATCTTAGTAAATTTAAGACTGTAAGGAGTTTAAAAACTTCTACATATGTCAGATGTTAAGTTTTTGGGTTTGGTTTGGGTTTTTTTTCAGGGAATAGTATCATTAGCAAAGAGACAAGATAAGAAACTAAGTGGGAAATTATATAAATGATGGTGACAGGTTAATTTTTGCAACTGTCATTTCAATTCAGAGTTTAGATTCACATATTTGTCTAGTTACTGGAGGTCTTGGCTCTGTATCAAAAATGGTCTTGAATCATCAAACAGACAATCCCAGTTGTACAAAATTCCCCAAGAAAAGACTCAAACTCTTTCTTATGCCATTCCTCTTACAGAAAAGTATAACAGTTCAAAAGAAACTGTGCCACCTAAAGTTCTGCTAACCATTACAAATGCTAGTAGTTACCAGTAGCATGTATGGCTTATTAAATACTGGCCTTGTAAATTAAGCAGTGTCCTAATTATCTTTGTATGCATATCATGGCTGAAAAAGCAATGTGTCAAGCTGGCAACATCTGTGTAGTGCAGACGGCTTTTCATTAAATTCCTCCAATTGCCTCAGCTATCACTATTTCCCATTTTTAGAAGTGATCAATTTTTCATTGAAAGCAAAGCCTCAAGCATCAGCATATAATCTATCACTTGTATTTTATAGGCTTGGTAGTGAAAAGCAGCATCACCACTCCTCCTATATAAAAACTTTAAAGACAATAAGTGATTTTGTGCACAAGTAGCAGTGTCAGGCCCTCATCCAGGCAAACCACTGGGCAATTGTATTCTTTTTACATAAACCTTCATTTGGCCAGATACATGAGTCTTAGTCACTTCCCATTCTAATCAGCTGCTCAGAGTAGCTGCAAGAAATTAAACAGCAGCTGTTTTCTGCCTGCCATATTAAATGGCTCCATTGCATTAGTGAATGTAGTCATGTATTTCACCCACTCACTCTCTCCAGATCTCTTTCTCATTGTCTGCTACAGGGAAATTTTCTCTGAGAACAAGAGAGAGAGGTGTAAGTTTAATATTCTGGAGTGCCACCACAAGCCCAAAATGAAGTCCCTATATTTTTTCCAGTGTACTTTGGCTTTCTAACGAAATGGAAGATTGTGTATAAATGTGAGAGATTAATTTAGTATCGCATTTCTTATAGAAAGAAAACAAATATTTCTTAGATGGGCTGGGACATAGTCCTGGCAGCTGAAAGAGGCAGTGTAAGATACAGAGGAGTTCTTCATTTCTCTTAGTTTAAAATTACTTTCTAGAAAGAAAACTGCAGATTCAATACAAAAGTTTAAACTGACTATTTGTTTCCTTGTATGAGCTTGTACATCAATTGTGATGAAATGAAGCTGGTTTGGTGGAGTGTATCATTGAAAGAGTCTTTCACATATACCTCACTCCTCCAAAATGCTCAGCTGATTTGCCACCTGGCTTTGGAAAATCACCATGAAGGGAGTGATTACAGAGAAAGAGTGGGAGAAAAAGAAGACATAATGCTGTACCACTCTTAAATTTGCTAAGAACACCTGTTTTTTGACAGTGGTAGGAAATAACAATAGAAGGTAGTTAGGTAGAATGAAAAATTAAGAAATGTGAAGTGTCTGTAAGGAGCAGTTTAGATTAAAGAATAGCTGAAAGCTATTATGTGCATTGTCATTTCATCCATTTCACACAAAAGAGCTTCACAGAAGCTATGGCATACAGACACATTCGTTCTACGTGTGACTGCCTCTAATGAAGATTATAGCTTGAAGAATATTCCATCACCATTTCTCCAGTGTCAAGAGACTGCAGTGAACTTCCTTACAGGGAACTACAGCCAAATGGCTTCTACTGTCCACACACCCTCCCTTGATATAAGTGTAGTTAAAAGTAAAGGACAAACACAAATGTAACTCATGCCAAGATAGGTGAACCTGGCCAGTCAGGGTGCCCTCACCACAATCATCGGTTATGTGTTGCTTACTCTGTGGTCATGCCTAGGACAGTTGTCCTCTGTATGAAAATGAATATTCCTCTATGGAGATGCTTCTGTTAAATTATGCTACAAATGGCACAGGCTGGTACAGCTACTGTGGTTCTTCAGGGAAAAAGAGAAGGTGTGTTCACAACAGCGAAGTCTTGCTGGAAGTATCTATTACAAGCTGTGACTACACATCACTGCCTGTAAGATGGATGGCATAATAAAGAAGTGAAAGACACTTCTCAATTCAAATTGACACAGCATATCCCAGAAAGCCTATTTTAACAAGATTCAATGACTCCAGGACACAACTGTTACGACTACATTTCTAACTTTCTCTCTTTTTCCACCCAGTCATCAATACTTTCAGGACTTATATGCCTTTGCTGTGGGGAGGAGCTGATAACTTGGGAACTCAGACTAAATCAGGACTTGAAAGGCTATGGCTGCGACCTGAAAGCAGGATTCAAATAATGCCCTGTTTGGGCACACATTGTTTACAGCAAGCTCTGCTTTCCATATCAGAAATTAAAGGCTCTATTGAAGCATACAAGTGTTTTAGATTCAAGAGTTTCAACTGGCTGAGGAGGCACCACTGAGTGAGAAGCTAGAGAAGAGCAAAAAGCTGAGAGCAGTAGAAGGAATTTAGGGGCAGAGACATTGGAGGAGACAAAGTGGTCATCAGCACAATTAAAATTGAATTTTTTTAAGAAAACACATCATATTGCAGAAGTGAGGAGTTTACTCTCCCTTTCAGATTTTCTTCCCCTCCTTCTATTATCTGCCCTCTGTAAGTCCCTTCTTGCAGACTCCAGTGAGCAGGAACAGAAGTTCCAGGAACAGACTCATTTTTGCTCAAGCCACTTAGCAATGAGGCTGGCAATATGAATTGCCAGTCACATCAGGCTATTGTTGTAATCTTCTGTAAGAAGAAGTTGGACCTGTTTTATAGGTCACATCACTTTTTAAAAAATGTAACCCAAGCAACACTCTGATTTAGGCTAGCATGGAAACACACATCTAAAGCCATTAAACCAAAATGACAATCTGGGGGATGGAACAGAGTCAGATAGGGGCTGGAAACAAAAGATTATTTCTCCTGTGCTGTCTTTAATTATGAAGCATAAGTATAAAATCCTTTGTAGCACGTTCAATAAGAAAATCTAGTGGGATTAGCAATTAGCACCATCAGGGTCCTCTTAAACACTGCATCATCCACACAGTGCCTTTGGGGATCAGAGAGGGAAATCTGAGTTCTTGCTCACTGTTGGAGTCCCATGTGGGGAAATTAGAAAGCAACACGTACTCATAGGCAGTACCAGCACTTTGCAATGAGCCAGCCTAATAAGCCCACTCACTGAGGTGCCATAATATAGCAGCACGAGTCTGCTCCTGAAATCACATTTCTGTGGCTGCTGCTGCCACTACTATCCGGCTAAAATAGCACGCAAGGACAAGCAACATCAAATAATCCAACATGCACAGCAAGGAAATGGGACATGAGTTTATATCTTTAGCAAAAGTTTTCTGGAACTTCTTGACTGATAAAGGCTTTATCCAGATAGACAAACAAATCTCCTGTGAAATATCTAAAAATTAGAAAACAGAAGCTGTGGCTTTTCCAATCCATACTGGTGGGAACACAAGATTTTTGATAACCAGATAACAGAGATGTCATTTAGGACTGGTAAAGATCTAATATTTTTCTACATATCTAAGTGTGACTTATCAAAAGCTGAATTCTACTTAGTATGGTTTTTTTTTAATTGAAGAATTTTTAAAGCAGTATTTCACAACTCTCACTTTCTTGACTGTAAAACTGACAAATAGCTTTAAGAGCCCAGGTTTGCTGCAGTTTCAAGACTGAATACAGGAAGAATAAAGGGGATATTCTTTGTAAAGATGAGGGAAAGAGAGTCTTGCTTCCCTCCAATTCTAGGGCTGCCAAGGACCAGTTTGATGATGTGATGATAGCATCTAAATTGACAGGAGATTTTTGTAGTGCTGCATTATAGAACTCCCGGCATGAAAACTGTTCTCACTGTAAAGGCTCCTTGCTCTGATTTTCCCCTTTTAGTTCCTTTTTAACCCATCTACCAAAGCGATTTCTGGACCTTCTGTTTGGTCTTGGTAGGAAGGAGAGACACCACATGTTTCACATCATCTCAGCCACAAAGCATGGGAGGTTATAGTGTTCTCTTTACAGCTGTCATCTGTAAATACACTTAACAATCTTAGACATCAGTTTCTAGACATAGATTATCCTAAACTTTGAATCAAACACATTAGAGATGGTAGAAACTGTTTTCCAAAGAAAATAGTTCTTTGAAATGTCATTTTCAGCCATGACATTTGAGTTTGCTTTTGCTTTTAGATCATGACACATGCTATGAGAACTTTTTCTGAAGAAGGAGATATAAGAAGAGAGTGGGAAAGTGACAGTTCTTCTGAGTCTATCTGTCTCACAGGCATTCATATTAGAAGCATTTGTTCTTTTATTTTTCATAGGCAATGTTGTGTTTTTCATAATTACCTGATTTTGTTTCCCAGCTAAAACCGCTGTGGCTGTAGCTACAAGGCAGCGGGATATGAGGAATTCTTTAGTGAGGAAGGTGGATGGTAGAGAATAAATACAGTGACACTGAAATGAAATGAAATGAATGCAGAAAAGAGAAAATAAAATGTGAGTTAAAAGAACAGTAAATCTTGCACAGGAAGGGAGCAGGCCAATTGTGAATGGGTCCAAATACTCCCTTACAACTTCTGTGATGACAGCAGATGGTGACAAGGTGACATTTTATGGTTACTCTCCTGACCTAGACGTAAACCAAACATTAAGGGGCTATGTGCAGAAGTCGTCTTTCTCTTGAGGCTCTCAGCTGTCTCTGTGAATGCTTTGTCCCTTTCTCCTTCCTTCACTTTCTGTTCCTATAGGCAAAGATGATGAGTTTTATACCCTCCGATGTTCCTCTGTAGAATGTCAGCCTTAAAAATTCAGCTTGAAAATTTCTCTCCTCCCCCATTTATCTTCTCTCCTCTGTCTCTGGGTGACATCTGGTGTATTGGCTGAGGTCTCCAGGCAGCGTCATACAGCTCCAGACTCGCCTAGGGCAGCTGGCTGGAGTGATCAAAGGGGACGACTGAGTTGTCTTGTCTTTGCTGAATGTCGGTTCCTTTAAGTCACCTTTGGGTTCTAGGGATTTTCAGAGCAGCTTTTTGTTTGCGACTGACTTGCACACAGTCTTAATGTTGAAGGAATGGAAACAGATTTCAAAGAAACCTACAGTTTTCTTTAGTTCTTGAAATTTGTTCTCTTTCCCCATCTCCAATATACTAACTAAATGGAAGAAACTTTCACCTTGGAAACAATGGTGCTTCTTTTTAATGACATGTTCTGTTGTGTAAGGGGAAGTCAATAAATTTTCTCCACATTTGTTAAGGTGAAGTGTAAAACTGCCTTTGTTGACAGCAAAGAGCATTTTCCTCAGAAGTGAATCAAATTCAGGATGCTTCTTATGTGGAAGACCTCAGAAAGAAGAACGTGTATAGGTTATTTTTTTTTTTTTTTTTTGTGATGATGAAGCTGCCCTGTCTTGTCAGATTGTCATCTTTTATCCCAGCTTACTTTCAACTTCTCACCTGCTTGTTTCCTTGACATAAATACTAGTGACAATCTTTCTGATATACAGTTTCTAATTTAATTTTTTTAGTCACTTTGTATTCTTCTCTTAACTCCTTCCCTCTTATATCAAACTCTTCTTCTTCTTTTTTCCCCTGATTATGAGTGGATTTTTTTTGCCTTCACTCACGAGATCTTTTCCTGTTCTACTGTGCCTGTTTGGGCTACCACAGCTGCTTTGTCCATGATGTTCAAAAAGCTGCTTCTCATGTCTACTGCTTAATACTACACCTCCTGCCCTTTGCCTATTCCATCTGAATTGACCGCTGAAGCTAATGCTCCTTGAGCCTTTGCTCTAACTGGACAGCAGGCAGAATGGTGACTGTTGTGAGCTAATCCTAGTGCCAAATACCTTGAGGGCCAGGCAGCCAGCATTTGTGTTCTGCTAAATTCCAGAGGAAAAAAGACCTTTTCATGCAGAAAATCAAAGTACAGAAGCATTCTGCTCACCATCTCATCTAATCTGAGACGTAACTGGCATAAGAGACAGCTTTGTCACCTCTGCCAGTTTTCCTGAAGCAAAGCATTTCAGTGCCCGGGAAAAAGCTTTGGAAGGATAATCATCTCAGACTGTTTCAAGGTGCCTTTGTCTTCAAAAAGATGTACTGTTTAGAGACTGACACTCATATTATAAGGTTTTTATAAACTCAGAGAAGGAACTCAGGATTTTGCCATGGGCTTTAAGCAGACTTGCATAGTACAGCATGCCTCTGCTGAGATGCCCTCAGACTCTGTAAGAATTTGGCCTTTAAGCAGAGCTACAAGAACTGCAGTTACTTTGTTGAACTTCAAAACTTGCATGGTAAACCTTTTCAGTATTTATGGAGTGTGGTCTTACGACCTACCTTAGGGTTTGTACCATTTTGTGGACTGGTTCATATCAGAAAATCCAACAGCCATGGTGCCCAGTTCTAAGATATGATTGTTCTTTAAAGAGATCCTGATCTAATAGATTGATTGTAAAAGTTCACGTTTCTAGCTATTACCTGTGGCTTGAAGAGATATTTGTTCCCAGTGGTAACAGCATTCTTTGTGCAATAACTGGAGTAATTTCCCTTCATCTCAGGAGTGCATGCTGAACTGCTCCCTGAACATATCACCCAGATAGCTCACCTTCCAATCTGGCAGCCCCCAGGGTTCCTCAGGACACTTTGGACATCCGATATACTCCAGAAAATAATCAGCTATAAATACATTAGCCTCAAGGCCTGCTGAATGTCACAGCTTGAAATGCAGGACATGCCTGAGAGTTGAATTTTTGTTTAAGAGCACAGTGCAGTGTTACCGTGTGTTCAGTGTGAGCAATCATTAGATGAGACATGACAAAGTGCTCAGTCATTCAGCCAGAGGTATTAAGGGAGCTGAACACAGCATACTTCAAAAGGAGCTAAAATCCTAGAGTGGCTAAGGCTATCTCTCTGCTAACAAAGAAAACTCTGCCAAGGAGAGACTGGAGCCTTTGCAGGGTCCAAACATAAAGGAAAAGAACATTGGTAAAGGTAGTAAAAATATTAACTGGGAATAGAAGGGGAGATTTAAATTGAACAAAAAGAAGATCCAGCAGTCAGGTTTACTGGTGACTTCCTTGGTTGTTAAGTTCATCAGTGGAAATTGAGATCTGCACTCCTATCATCCTTATTGAGTCTGGTGAAAAGCCAGGCCTCTTGCTTCTACAGAAAGAAAATAATATTGCTGTTTAAGGAGTCTTGCTTTAGTCACTCTTATATGCTCTATTTTTTAGAGCAAATTATATACTTTCAATCAACAGAACAGCACCCAAAACACATGTTTGAAAATGTAGCTGGAAGGTTGGGTTTTTGCCCTAAAGGGTGAATACAGCTGGATCCCAAGGAACTGGTTGTGCTTCCAGGGACAGGCTGAAGCCTGTTTTCACACATCATACAACAAAAATAAAAGAAGCTAATAAAACAGCCAGTTGGAGGAGGAAGAACAAGGCTTACAAGCATGAGATAATGTGATTTATCCAAGAAGACATGTGAAAAACAGAGTCATCTTTAAAAATAAATTAGAATAACTGAATGTCTGATACATTGTCTTTATAAACAATATTCTCCAGAAAAAACCCAATGTTTTGTTTTGGTTTTTTTCCCCACACACATTAGTCAGTTATGTCTTGAAAGGCAAGACACAAATTTCCTTTCATTTCAGGTACTTCCCACATTTACATTATCATAGAAATTATGATTATTGGTTTTCCCCTGACAAAGGCTGATTTATGAATAGTTCTAAAGGAACTAAACTTTTTCTTGCCTTCACAAAAATGTTCCTCTTTCCTATTTCCTATTGTTGTCTGCAAATGATTCACAAATAGAAGTTTTTCTTCCTGTTCTGATTATAAGTAGCTGAATTGAAAAAAGGTCCTTCTGGAATAATTTTAAGTTCTTTTCCAGCTTTTAGCAAGTCTATAAACACTTTGTCTAAATGCATTGCTTAAATGTGTTCTGTGGCCACATCCACCATATTTCAGGTAGATAATTCTTATGGCTAGGAAATGGTCTTTAATGGATCCTCTTTTACCTGCCTAGGCAGCATGGAAATAGAAGTGGTTTGGAGAGCATTTTTTTATTACCTGAGTGAATATTGCTCCATGTATTACTTTCATTAAAACTAAGGGACTTCTATTGCTGTTTGGCAAGACATGCAGTCCACATTTTGAGCTCTGAGAATGCTATACATTCAGAGCAATTGTCTGGACAGGAAAGTTCCTAGCTGAAATGTTTGTATTCAAACCCCTAATTGAATGTTTCCTGGCCAGACTCGAGTGAGGCATGGGTATTGGGTTGAGGTGGTTTTGTTGTTGTTGTTGTTGTTGTTTTGTTTGTTTGTTTGTTGTGGTTTTTTCCAATGTGGAAACCCCCACCATTACAGTTTTGCATGAATGGCTCATATGATGATTCTGTTGGCATCCTCATTCCACATGTACTTTTTTCTGAAAATCAGTTGCTCAGCTGCATATAGTATTGACAAAAGAAATTGTATTACTTGATGGAAATAATTTCTTCTGTGACATTTATGTGGTCTTTTCTTTTTCATAAAGCATGATTTCTCACAAGTGTGACATATTTTAACCAACAGTTCATTAAATATGTATGAGACAGGAAACAGTATTGGTTTTTGTGCTCCAGGGTTTCACCAAATGGGGAAAAGTAGATTTTCATCAGCTCTCAATACTGGTAAAATTTTGCATCATCTTTGCAAGAGTCAGACTGGTGTAAGAAGGAATCACAAATACCTAAGCAGAGCTTTATCCTTGCTTAAGGTGGTAATATTGGATACAGACACCATCCAGCTCTCTACAAACTGGCTCTAGGAATCTTACTGGAGTTAAAGGTTTTTGATAGAAAGAGCAGTAACACATATTAAAGAAAAGTGTCCAGACTGGCTTTAAAATGCTGCTAAACTGAAGATATGACATAGACTACATTCTGGCTGCATTGAACTGTAACTTCTTCAGGAGTATTAATAAGGTCAAGGCAAACAGAGTGAGAAACTAAAGCATGAGCTGCTCCAAAATGCCTTGCCCTGCGGAGGCAGAAACTATTTCACAAGATGTGAAAGGAATCGAATGTGATTTGAATCCTAAACCATACTAATGAATGATAGAGAAACCAAGTAATGCCAGTTAAGACAAAGGTGTCCCTAGCATGAGTATTTGGATCCAGCACACTTTTGTTTAGATTTGCGAGATGAAAATTGAGTGATAAGAGTGACCACGAGGGTCAGTGGCTACTAAGGACTTCCTTGTGACAAAAACATGCTCTGTATCATGGATTCAGTTCAAATATGTGAGATTAAATACAGCTTTGCTTCTGACTAAACTTCTGATAAGGTGGCAAAAAAGAACTCTGTGGTAAAGGTGGAAATCCAGCCACCTGTAAAGGAATTTGTCAGAGAAATAAAATCTCAATTTCCCTGGTGACACCTTCTATTGCAGTGCACCAATGTACATTTCTAACTAAGTCTTGTACATGTATGAATAGGAAATTTGGTTATTTGACACCTAAATTGTCAGGCTGGATTCTCAAGGTTCTTAATACCTCACAGTGAGCATAAACATGAATTAATCCCTCTGTTGTTGTATGTCAAAGCACTGGAGTTTTATGATACATTTCATTAGGGACAGGATAATGCCAGCCACTGATATTCAAAAAACAGAAAGAACACTTTCATCTTGGTACAAATGGCAATTTGGGAAAGTTATTTTCTTTGCAAGAGAGAAGCCATCAGGTAAACCAATTGACTCTAGTGTCATAAACCTCAAGAAAAAAATCATCTTTGTGAAGAGGAACTGTTGTTAGAATGAACACATTTGTGGTATATTTGAAAACATGATCAAATAAGTGTTAAGAAATATATGTGACAGCATCAGAAAATAGAGATATTCACCAGACTTGTAGAAAATATGCCTCCATAAATTCAAGTTTTAGTATGCTTCAGGAAGAGCTGCTAAACATCTGTTCAAAAATCTACATCGAAAATGATACAATTAATCTACAACCAGATGTATCTACAACAAATAGAGAACCATAACATTTTGCAGCATTTCCAGTCCAAGGCTGCATTGTCACTGTCCTGGTTCTGGCCAGGGGACAGTTAATTTTTGCAGTAGCCAGGAGAGGGCACGGCCAGGGAACAGAGGTTATTCTGTACCACTAAACAGCACTATTAAGGCCAGGGCAGGGGACTCTCCTCAGAAGGGAAGAGGTCTCTTCAGCACAGCTGAAGTCACGTACTGTCTATTGTCCGGGGGTTCTGTGTGACTGGCCCACCTCTGTTTTCTACCCTGTCAGTATTGTTGCTGTTCATTTTCTTATCTCACCGCTGTTTCCTGTAAATTGTTCTTAACTCAACTCATTATCTTTACTTTTTGTGCCTCCAATTCTCCTCTTAGACAGCTCACAGAGGGAAGGAGGGGGAGGGAATGTGGTTTGAAGCTCTCCACTGAATTGAGGAGTACCATTCCTAAACCATGGTAGTCATCCATAACAACATCAATCATTTTACTAGGACATGGTTTTCAATACAGTTGCAAAAGAGATCTAAAAGCAAGATATATCTAAACCACAGAATATCAAGATGTGATTTTGGAAAGAATTGACAAACTTGATTACTGAAGATCTGAATTTGTCTCAGAGTCTTGAAGATACCTACATTACTGAAGTCAAAAGAGAAAACGGCTTTCTTTCCATTTCCACAAAACTTTGTCCTTTCTTCAGGAGCTCTACCAAGTCCTTCATGAGACCTTGAGGTAGAATTTAACTTTCCTGTTTGTGAATGAATACATTTATATTTAGGAAATACAGGGTTTTTCCCCCTTCAACTGTGCCTCAACATCAGGTACAGTAGCAGTGATTCTTCATCAACAGGAAATAAGTATATAAAGCAAGTTTATCAGTCAGTCTATTTTAGATTAAAGATGTAGTAATCACACATTTCCAGCTTCAAAAATGTCTTGCATTAATCAACAGCAAGTAGAGCAGCAAGTAATGAGCCAGAAGCACTTACAGCAAATGAAGACATTTAGAATTCAGTACAGTGAAGATCTCATATAAAAAACCCTCAAAAAATCAAGATTGCCACTGTCTAACCAGATAACTTTGACAGATAAGAATTGGTATACTCAGTACTGTCTTATCTGTTTCAGAAGCAACAGATGCTTTAAAAGTTATTACCTGCTAAGTGGAAAATTACAGACCAGATGGAGCTAATTAATTTGCAATTAAAAAATTGCCACAAACCAAATTATATAATTAATTTTCTGCAAGATATGGTTATGCAAAAGATTGGTCTGCCACTTTTAAGACATCCAAAACATTCATAAGTTATATAAGCTGATGGATGCTATGGAGTTGGATAACCATCTACAAATTCCTATGTGTAGCAAGCTTTGGTGGAAAATTGCAAACCTGGATAATAAACTTTCAGAGAGCTCTGAAACTTGGTGTTAATCTGGCAGCTCTTTGATCTCAGCTGAAACCTCTACTTGGAAGGAAATAGAGAAAAAAAAAAAAGTTTGCCTTTGCACAGCTACAAATCAAGTTACAGAATTATTTTTCCAAACTGGAATGTGCATTTCTACAACTGAGTTGAAGCTCTGAACCGTGAAGATGTCTGTGCTTCCCTGTAAGACTCCTGTAGCTCTTGCTTTAACTCCTTAATATATTAGAAAAGCTTTCTTACTGCAGAGTTGCACAGCAAATAGTAAAGTGATTAGAGAACTCAACCTTCCAAAATTCATTAATAACCCTAGGGCTGTTTTGAGCTTTTCTCATGTGTATATAATTGTGCATGGATGGATGGATGGATGGATGGATGGATGGATAGATAGATAGATAGATAGATAGATAGATAGATAGATAGATAGATGCATGAATACATAAATAAAAGTTTCAGGATCAAACTTTGCTGTAGAGTTTTAAAAAATATATTTTTTTATCCCCTTGGTTTTTGCTCAGTTTGGATATTTTTCATACAGAAAAAAAATCATCATGTTTGTGAAGCCATAAAAACCTTCTAGTTAAACCCAATGGGATAGAGGGACAAAATACTTCTCCTAAGAACAACATGCTCAGGACTCTCATCCTACTCTTTATTCAACAGCATCATCACTTCCTTGGCATGAAACAGACAAGGAAATATTTCTCGTCAGATAATGAATTTGCAGGGACCTCTCCTCAAAGAGAAGCAGGAGAACAGAGTTTCCACCGTTTCCCTCACCGCTTTTCTTACAGCTGTGGCACTCATTTCACCATGGTGCCCTGTGCTGCCTCCTGGGCACTGTCACACATGGGCTTTCCAAACCTCTCCAGACACCGATCGCAAGACACCATACATGGTGAGTTATGAGTAGGGGAAAAGGCATGAAAGGCTAACAGGAACTCTTCATTTCTTGTATAAATTTAAATAACTTAATAGATAATCCAATTGCTTTCCACTTTTGTGTTCTTTGTAGTAATATGAAGAGAGCCTTATAAGTCCATAAATGCTCATGCAAGAAACCCTTTAGAACTGCAGCATATTCCTACATTTGTTCCTAATTTGTACTTTCTTTTCATGGCACGTGACACTGCATTGTAGCTAAGAATTCTGTATTTGGCTGCTTCAGGGATATTGCAGACTTGTTTCTAATGAAGGGAAAGATGTATAGGTGACTCCACTGCCCTGCATCCTTTGTAATGTTGTTTTTTTAAAAAATAGCATAGTTAACCTTCACCTTGATCTTCATTTTCTTTAGCATCTTTGAGAATAAGTGACTGAGAGCTTCTAGCTCACTAAATCCTGACCACAGGCTGTGGTCTAAGGACAATCTAAATCTTCTTGGAAAATACCAAAGGGCATTTTGCAAGGGTAGAAAGAGACCTGACCCAGAGACTCATATGTAAAATCATTATTTGGTATAAGTCTTCCCCCAGAAGAGGTACTTGGGAGATTTTTCCAGCACTTCAGTTCATATAGCCTAGCTTTTACAGGAAAATGGCAAGAAATATCTAAGAGAAGATTTAAAGTATTAGGGATTGTGGGAAATTAGAATCATGGTAAAACTGGGCATAAGGTGTCTGAAACAAAATATCTAAAATTTGAAATGTTGAAACTCTTGCTGTGTCTGAGGTCCTCTCCCTCTACCTGATCCTTTAATGAAACAATAGAATGAGTACCTCCCTTGCAGTGGCACATTTGTACACTCATGCAGTTAGTTACAGTGCAACAAGGAAAACCTCTGCCAATTTGTTGAGTTCTCTTTATGACTGTTCAAAACATTTTTTTCTGCTACCTGATGTTTTCAAGAACATTTAAAATGTACTAATAATTATTTTAGTCTTATAAATCAGGTCCTGTAACTATTCCTTTTCTTATTTAAGCAAAAAGATAACACCATTAAGCTTATTTCCAGGTGTTATCTGGTGAACAAAAGGAACAATCTCAGAAAGAAACTGAAGATTAAGTATCAAAATAAATAGAGAAATTGCTATTAATTTTAGTAATGTATGCTCCCCTCCAACTTTAATTTTTGTGGGTTTTTTCCATTTAAGTTCCTCAGTATATTCTGAATTAGTATATTAACAACAGAATGGGAGATAATACTATAAATAACCAAACATGAGTGGGAAGTTTCATCTTACTCTGCTTTCTTATGTTCCTCTAGCTCAATAAAATACAGCAGAATCTTAGAAATGGTCCACATACGTAGAATGGACTACAGGGATTACTTTTCCCTATGTACCATTTAAAAAGACAAATGCAATGATATATACAGAACCCGCCTGTAATGATTCTGTGGAAAAACATGGACTATTAGCTCATGACAGCTAAACTTCATAAATGGGCCTCTTATTTTAAACTCAGAACCATTAAGTCCAAACCATGAAGGTTACACTTAAATGAACAAATAAATAGTTTTGGGTGAGGACTAAAGGTATTCTAAATGTATCATGGCCAGATACGACAAGAGCTAAACCAGCAGCTTATGACAAATTCAGACCTATTCTAACACCCATCTTTGAGCCTTTAGAACTCTATTATGCAAGAAAAAGGGAATATTTTGATCCCAGTTATTTTCATAGAAACATAGAATACAAAACTCTCATGATGGCACAAGCTACAAAGCCAGAAGTTGTTTTGCATTATACACCAGTTTCTGGCTGCACCCTTTCCTCTGACTGGTAAAATGGAGGAAAAAATAACTTGGGCACCAGCATTTTTCACTTGAACCCACAGGGCTTTGTAACCTTCCTTGATTCCACCCAGGTCCTGGCTTGCAGTGTCATTCCTGCTCACAGCAAAGAGGAGCAGTGGAGAGCAGTCTGTGCTCTTGGCAATGTGTGACACCCTCTCCGCAGCGCCTCAGGCCTCAGCTCCCCAAGCACAGCACCTCTCCTGACCCCATCAGGGTGGCACATGGGCACCTCAGTGTCCCTTAGTAGTCACCCACTGCCAGCACTCCTGGTTTCTTCCTGCTGTATCCACTGAGAGCTGCTGGTACAGTTTGTCCTTGCAGTCCTTGTTTGTGGGTGTCTGTAGCTGTTAAAGCTTCAGATCTGGCTTTGGTTGTGATGCTGGATGGTGAAGACTGAAGAACAATCATGATTTTGTGGGTCACAGGGTCTAAAGTGCCTCATTCTCTGTGGTGTCTGCCACAGGAGTAAAGTTCTGCAACCACTGATCCATTTCCTCAGCTGATCTAATGCTGTGCAGCACTTAAACAGATCCTGAAACAGATAGTCAACCTGTGCACATGTTTTCCAAGTACTGATATTTTCCCCAGAAAAATGGACCAAAGATTTGTTGCAGCCTACCATCTGTACTGAAGTGTCCTTCACCAGTTCAGTGTGGGCGGAAGCACCAGACATCTCAGGGGCTTTCTCTGTAGAAACATTGCTTTTTTCCCTGACACAAGTGCCCACAATCCTGGCAGAGAATAGAGCACTTCCCTAGGCTGTAGATCTACGACATGCACAGCCCTTCTTATGCAACCTTCTGTACAAACTGCTGGTCCCTCCCTGTGAGCCCTCTCAATCCCTATTTGCATGCCCTGCTGCAGATTAGATGGTGATTTATCCTTTACCACACCTTCAGCTAACTGGTCCTTCAAGGATGGCCTCTGCTTGAGCCCATCATCTGGAAGTTCAGTGGTAGAGCAAACTAAGCAGACATCTGTACCCACCCTACTCTCTCTGGACTCCAGAATAAACACTTAACCCCAGATTTCTAAAGCTTTTATAAAATATTTGGACCATATATATTCTTTTAAAAATATTTAGAGAAGTTTTGCTACAACTAAGCCTGAATTGGTATTTCAAGTTATCCACTGATTAAATTCTGCATCTCAGTTGAAGTTCTCTTATTTCCTCTTCATCTTCTAAGTGGCCACTTGCCAGCACTCTTTGTGCTGGCAGACAGTCATGTGGTAATGATTAACTGACACTGGTGATCTATTTCTCTTAGTTTGTCTGCCCAGGACTCCTCATCCAAAACAACTTTAAAGAGAAAAGAACAAAATAGTGAATTATTTCAAGAAGTATGAAAAAATTACATTTCTAAGTTTTTTGTTTATGCAGCAATTGTAGTAATTTAGTCCTATTAGATGGGACTTATTGTAAGCCATGACTGCTTACTTGCAATTTTGATAAGAAAATATATCCTGGAAAGTCAATGGCAGAATTGTATCACAGGATCAGGGAAATACTTGTCAAAAGGGGCCTTTAGAGGTCAATTAGTCTACCAACAATCCAGTCAGAAACACTCTCAACATAAGATTACCTTTCCTAGGATCTCAGGATTTGAATTCCCACATTAACAATACATCCAAAATGGAAGAAATGAAGGGGCTAAAGAGATGGAAAATCCTTCAGCCCATCTTACTCTTTCCCATTTTGTGTTCACATATCTGCTCCTTTCAGACCTAACTAAAATCTGTAGACAGAAAGGTGTAATTTGTTAGTATTCCTGACAGAGGTGGAAGAAAACCTGCGATGTACAATTTTGTGGCTGTTCACCCTTAAAACCATGAGTTATAAATTGTAGATACCTATAATAGAATTATCAGTCTGCATTGTTTTATGTACTACCAGGAGAGTGCATTGCATTTCTCAATACACATTCAGGTTTCAGTGTGTGATGAGAAATAAATCTTACATCCTACTCTGATTTTATTTTTTTAAATCATGCTTTGCTTTTATTTGTTCAAGACTGACCACTTAATTTATAAAATGTGTGTGTTCTCTGGCAGACTGCACCTGTTCTATGACTAGAATATTATTACTGAGAAAGGTGTATAATCAATCATAAGGAAAGTAAGGCTTGCTGTACTATTCTACTTGATGATCTGTCCCGCTCTAGGTTTGAGACTGAGTTCTAGGTGCTCAGGCATGTTCACTTTTTGATATCGTTAGTCTGGAATTGTCTGAAGAAAAAAATATTTAACTTAAAGGTTAAAGTACTAATTTCTTTCTCTAACTGGAAAAACAGTCAAATTGGATTTACATTTCAGAAATTGGCAAGAAGCACCAGAGGAATAGAATTGCGGCTAAGTAATAATGCATTTCTTTCCTGACTGGCACTGATTTCCCTTATGACTCTCCTCACTGTGTCGTAATGATGAAATTAATGTGCGGGTTCACTCTGTAAAAGGTCAGTACGTCCAGAGAAAAAAGCCCTAAAGTGAAGCTGTTCTAGATTTATTATCAGGCTTCCTGAGGAGCTCACCCATAGAATCCAGGAATGATCCCGAAGCTAAAGGCAGACATGAAATGACTGTTTTCTCCTGCACATCATGGACTGTCACAGACTTGCACCTCTGTGTGTTTTGTTCTAGTCACAAACTGTTTAACCTCTCCCTGAGTTACTCCAGTTCAGCTGTAACTTTATAGAGCTCCTAGGCCTGCGTTCTTGAATTTGGTGATCCCTCCAAGCTCTGCAAAGAAAACAGAAGCATTCACAGACATTTGGATATCATCTGGGCATTATATATTTTTATGCAAACGGCATTTATTGGTCATCTGGACGGAGAAGCAATAGTGCTGAGCAAAAATGCCATTTTTCCAGACTCCTGGCAGTCATACAGCACATTTACTGCAGTACTTTCTTAAGTCTCTTTTCTCTGGTGCTGGTGTCTGCCTTCCTCTCCTTCTCTAACTCTCCTGCAGTTTCTATCCAAAGCTGTGTTTCATGTGATTCAGCTGATCAACAGCACAAGATAGGTAGGTGTTCAGTTATTTCTGGAAAGGTGTTTACCTCAGGTTATTTCCTCACTCAGTTTCTGAATGGCCATTTGGCTCCAGGAGAAACCTCTAAATGAAGAACACAAAGCAATATTTTAATCTATTCTTCCTCTCAGAAGTCATCCTCTAGGGCAATTAGCTGCTGAAATTATGTGTGGGAACTGCTCTACTCTACATTCAAATGTCAGAAAGGATTCTTAAAGTCAACATTGACGTTTTCAATGTCAACAAGTACTAAACAATGCTTTTATTTTAATGTGTATAAACCCAAGAAGTTTTTAAATATTATGATTTCCAGAGAAGCTGAGGTTCTTTTTTTGGGGAACATATACATGGGGGAAAAAAGTTGAAAAAAATGGTAAATTAAAAAATGGTAAATAAAAAATTAATATATCCCCTGGTGATTAAGAAGAACTACCCATTTGATTCTGGGACAGCATCAGTTGTCCTGATTTTTGGTAGTTCAAATGGAGATAATGTTTTAAGAGAGCTGTACATAGCAGAGATTTTCTTCAGCTATAAAAAATATTGTAATAAGCATACTTCTTTCCTTGTGGGAGAGTTCAGAGGGGACTCCGATGGCAATGCCAAGCTTACTTGACTGGTTCTGCCCATATGGATTTGGAAGAAGGAAGAGGTAGAAGCATTAATGTTGCACAAAGTATTCCTATGATTTTTGTTGTATTTTATTATTTATCACCTGCTATGTACATAAGGGCTTTTTCCTACTCCACCTGCTTTTGCCCTGTAGTAGTCATCAGCCTCCAAGCCTACTACTGCTCATGCAATATTAACATTTATGATCTTGCCAAAATGTTTAGAACAAGAAGCCAGGATACGCTTGCACGCATGCACACACCAGGGATGGCATAATTTTAGATCACAGAGGCAATAGCCCAAGCATATGAATGCACTATGTAAGCAGAACTGGAGGGATTAGAAAAACTGGGAAACTTGGCTGCAATTGACTGTATGATTAAAAGGTTAAGTAAAGCCTTTCCAGTAATTTTTCTCAGCATAATTACTCAATGCACTGCATTTCACAGAGTGGAATGCTTTGAGCAAGACTGGTTCTGAACTGTAGTTGTAGTTCAAGGTGATTTTTCTTTAAATAGAAGCCCACTATATTTATAGAAGCCACAGAAATGCTATATAAATTTGTGTTTAAAATCTTATCTTCTGCTTGGAGACAGAAGTATGAGCCAGATATTTTAGAGCAGGGAGAGACACATCTACTGTTTGCCTGAGAGCATGCTATGTGAATATTATCATAACTGTAACAAACATTACTTTTCTCATGGTTTACTAGATAAAATGGAATCATTGGATGAACAGCCTCAGTTCAAGCGGTCTCTGATAACTGGTTGGAATTGTCAGTATATGTAACCTTATAGAAATGTGAACCATGGAAAAAAGAGGTATCCCCATTAAAGTAAAATGCAGTTGGATCTAATCCTACCTGGTGAGGCTGCATCCATAAATCTGAACATTTCAAGTTCATAGTCAAAAGGCTTAGCATGAGAAAAGGTGTTTTATTTTCACTTCAAAAATCATTGGAAGTTCTAATTATACTTTTCACTTTTGTAAAGTTATAAATCATATGATCTCAAAAGGCATTGCAATCCCTGATGAACTTAATCTTATAATGCCCAAGAAATAGAAAGCTTCTTTAAATAATATTTTCTAGGGCTTATGAGAAACTGTTAGCTCAGCCAAGCATAAAACCAGATCTCCTTACCCCTTTATCTATGCTTCAGTCATCAAAAAACTGTCTAACTAATGACTCTCACCTTCTCATTTTATTTTCTTAATTTTCTTTCCAGTAAGATAACTCTGGTCTTCTTAACAGGCATCAAAAAACTTTGACCAAACAAAGTCACCAACTAATTTGCTGGAAAACCAGAGCAGTTCTCAACTATATCTCACTTTTTCAAGTATTTTTATAAAAGGTTTACACTTTAATTAAAATAAGTAACAGTAAATTACAGGGAAATGTTGTTTAAGGAGCCAAACATAATGAATATCATCTTTATTTAATGAAAAATTTATATGTAGGGTGACTTCACTCCATTTGATTACTGGAGATCTTCTATAAATTGTTAACAGATTTGCTTTTTTTTATTTCATTTTCACCCCTCTCTCATCAGTCTCTTAAGGAAACTGTTCTTTCTCACTCTTCCTTTCTATATCACAGAAAGAAACAGCAGAGACTTTTTTTAATGGTAGGAATAGATCTTTAATGCTTCTGAAATTTCTCCTGTGTATCTCAAATCAGCAGAATTTGAGACTTATAATGAGAAGCTGAAGTTTAAAGAGAAGTGCTTTAGACATGTTTCTATGTCCCACTGTCAAATGCTTTCTATTCCCTGAAAAGCAGAATAGAAGATGAACCCCACTAAGTCCTCAGTCGTAGATCCTTTGTGAAAAATGGGAGAGACCCAAGTAAAGAGAACAGATAGACAGATCAGCAAGATTTTAAGAAAGAGGGAAAGTGACCATGCCTAAATAAAATGTTGAGAAATAAAATCAGAAGGAAGCAAATCTCTGAAGGAGATGCAAATAATATTTTTTTCTTTCATGTAAATTAGAAAAATAATATTAATTAGTTAAGCAGTCTTTTACAATTTACAGGTAGATATGAATATGTGTTAATAATAGAAATACAGTCAACCTGCTATCTAAATTACCTGAGTAACTGCTATTGATGGCCATGGCATAGGTGGCAGATGTGACTGCACTACATTTTTCTTTCTTAAGGGGTGATAAAATTTGAAAACACATTTAACATTTAACCATGCCTCTTTAAAATCTCTTTGAACCTCAGTTGTTTGGGGCTAATGATTGCAATTTAGATTAGATATCTGAGTTGTGTAACTTTTGCAAAAATTCTAAGAAGGACAAAGAGGTTTGAAAGTCCTAATGTCAAGAAAGTTTGATTTTGCTCCAGTGTGTTTACCTCATGACTTGCTGTAAGTCATCCATATCATATGGAATGGGAATTAAATGCTGCGGTTGCAAAATCTGTGTTTTATCTGAAAACTGAAGGTAAAATTAAAAGCTGATGTTATGTTTTTCAGCTGGAATAGGAAGCATTTAATAAGATGAAAAGAATGTACAGACTCAAGGAGAGCAAATATTTTTGCTGTGAAATCCAAATCATTACTATCTGTCTGTGTTACAAAGGTGTTGGTTTCTGACAGATGCTTGCTGATAGATTGCAGCTTTTAGTGTCCATATCTTCATAAAGCCAGAAGCAGTCAGCTGCCTGAACAATTTTTAATGCAAAAGAACAAAAATGAATATATAAATTGGGTAAAGATAAACCCTTACTATCAATAGAGATCAACATAGAAATATTAGCTTGAACTACTGGGTTGAAAATAAAGAGAAGAAAAAGTAGGATGTATTTCATTGAAAAATGACACATTTCGTTTTCTTAGACTGTCCAATAGTCCAGGGAAGGAGTGGTGCACCTGGCTTGGACCTTCAAAAGTACCCAGCACAAATTAGCAGCTATAAAGCTATAGGAAAAAATTCTCTATATATCAGATTATGTTGATTTCTCATTTCTACAAGTGCTTTCAAGATGTCTTGGTGCTTGAGTTTACAAAAAACCTTGTCCTATCCACTCTGTACTGCACCTGTAGTATACTGCTTGACTTCAGAATTTCATATCAATCCCGACCCTAGCAGCTCATTTGCTTCCAATTGTTTCTGAATTGCTGTCGCGTTGTTTTCAACTGCTGCCCTTTTACTACTGCAATTGCCCTCCTACCTTGGTGACCTTAGCAGTCAGTGAACAATTTTGAGGAGCTAATCAGGCTTTTACAGATTTCCCTGAAGAGGCAGTGGGGTAGCATCTTGTCAGACGATGCTAAGTGGACAAGCCTTGCTACTTTTTATGCTTTTTCTATACTTGTTTTGACACACAGAGATCTTTGTCCACACAGCTGATACAAACACATACAAGCAAAAGTGATTTATGTTTAATTAAAACGCCTTCCACAGTTTGACTGAGCATAAAAGTCTTTCAAAAATACATCCCCCAAATAAGGACTCTAGGGAAACATTTACAAAACGAGATAAAAATGAAAAAAGCACAACACAATTACTTAGCAAGCCAAATTCCAATTTAATAATTCATGCCATTCCTCCGTGCCATTAGTTGAGATGAGGAAGCGGGGATAGTGACAAAGTGTTCAAAAAGGATTTGTAAATGTATGCTTTGAGCTTTCTGAATATTCAGCTTTCTGTATGGGTCAACAGAACCAGTTTCTTGAGGAGAAGTGCATCCTTATCCTAGGAATTATCACTTGATTTATTAACCATTCAAGCTAACTCCTAATTGTAATTGCTGTAATTCATTAGAACGTCATTTTTCCCAATATTTGCCCCAATACCTACTTCAAAATTTTATTCTTTCCTCCTTAATTCACACTGTTGAAGACAATGACATTTTTATTTCCCTTAAGCCTTTATTTATTTTTGTAAGCTCATATAAACAAAGATAGAGTAATCTGAGTCTAATCATCACCAATATGCAAAATATACACACTACTTTATCCGCATTTTCCCATAATAAAACCTAAAAGATCTTCTCTCTCTATTTCATAGGTGCAGAAGAATTTTTCAGGTTACAAATATTGCTAAACTGAGTCTCAATCTCCCTATTTTGACTACTGAACAACACTACTTGTCTTTTAGTATTAAATACCCAATGTCATGCTGTCTCCAACTGGCATTACATATGTGTCATAATTTGTTTTGAACAAGAGAAGCATGGTAGCTGGTTAAAGGTCTGAGATTGCTACTCTACCATGTATAATATTGTGGTGCTGTAAATAGAGCTCACTGATGTGTCCTGGCTGACCCTTTGTTCCTCATTATTTAGTGGGTTAATTATGTGATGTGTGCAGGAGAAGAAGGGTAGATTCATTTTTGCTCCTCGTGGCATATTCTGATACTTCAAGGAGACAACACAATCCAAACCCATATTTTTATGGCATTTGAAAAAACTGTGAATTTAGTAGGGATTTACAGGACACTTGTCATATTTGGTGTGGAATAAGGTTTCTTACAGAGGAGCAATGTGAGGGTTACACAACTACTCATTGTAGTTCCATGACAGTCCAACTCCCTTTTCCCATTAAGGAATACTGAAATGTGTGCATTTCATGCTGCATTCAATATAAAACCACAGAGGGTTTGTGACAAGGGGATTATACACGGAAACAGTACAAACACATTCATTTTTTGAAAATATAGCTTTTATACACCATTCCACTGTAGTTAATTATACCCATGACTCTTACCTATGCTCAATAAACTCACATTTTGAGCCTTGTGAGAGCTTGCACTCTTGATATTGCAAGAGGCTGCACCAAGCCTTGTAGCTCTGCCACAACACTCCTATCCTCTGATTCACCTAAGTGAAGCACTTATTCTCCATGAAGATTAGGATGGATTGATGTCCATTAAGAATTTCCATCTGCCTTATCTCTGTTGCTGTTTTTTGTCACTCCTTTCCATCAGCCTCCTGGCAGCTGGCTGTCCCCCAGCCTGTTGTTCTGAGGACAGCTGTGACAGAAGCATTGGATAAGTGTGAAAGGAGAACGGGCAAAGCTGCTGGGGAAGGTGCTGAAGTAAACAGTGGCAGGGAGAAGCTAACAGGGGTAGCTGGTGTTGATGGTCCCAACATTAGCAGTCATCAGGAGGGGTAGGGGAGAGGTGGGGAAAGGCAGGTGGAGAACGCTGATACTCATAGCAGCAGAGACACTAATGACCCCTTAATTAGGGAGCAGCCAACATAAAAAAAGAGCAGAAGACATTGGTGGCATCCGCTATCACCTGTTCTACCACAAGGAATGCTGTAAAGATCACTTGGATAAAATCTTGGTTTTGTGATTGCTGGTAAGGCTACTTGAATACACATGTACAGTGCTGGAATTATGTAGGTATAAATATGTCTGTGGTAGTTAGTGAAATCAGTTTTGATACAAAAATGAAATTATCCTGTCCTGCTATGATATTGTTTATTGAACTTTGCTACCTTGTTGCTACAACACTCCATAAGTTTCCCACAAATCAATAGGTGTCAAAATACAGTTATACAGCCAGGCAGTGCTCATCATTAAATGGGAGAGCTGGGCAAAGAAATCTATTCCACAGAATCAAAGAAAATACAGGTAGCAAAGGTTCAAGCAAGTTCACCACTTATGCTGCAACAACGTTACTAAAACTGTTTTCTTTTTGCCCATGCTGAGCTTTCTTCTATCTTCCATTTTCTGGAAGGTGTGTCACACACAAGTTATGTTTTGTGGCTGAATGCCAAACATGCTTTTTCTCCTACAAATAGTGTGGAATAAGTTAAGAGGCTTAATCGTCATTATATTAATATAAAACCTTTTTGTTCCCATTTAGACTTGCTCCTCGTTTTTCAAATGTCATTTAGAACAATTGGTTTGTGTCTTGCTAATTTAAAATAATTCGTCTGAGATTGAAAATAATAATTAAAAATAGTTGCATAAATGAAACTTATTCTTTAACAGGATTACTATTACAAGACATTTGTCTAAATGGGCTTCAATGTATTATTGATTTTCTATCACTGCATTTTCTAAAAATAGAATGATGATTTATTTCATTTTTCTCATCATCTTATCTTGTGTTGTGGCTCTCTGAAATTGAAAGTGCACTATACTCTTGTCACCGAAACCTGGGAAGAAAATAAAAACCCTCTAACACTATATTTGAAGTGATAGAGAATCAGGCATTACTTTATTCTGGCCAGGATGTGCCCAGGAAGAATATTCCCAACACACATGTTTCTCCCGAAGTTTTCCTTAGATTTTATACACTCAAGACTCATAGCAACACATTATTTCAAAGCTTATTGGTACAAAATGAGGTAAACCCCAGTATCCAGGTTCTCATTGGGTCTGAGTTTCTTCATCTTCGGTGTTGATTAAATTTCCATTTTTTGATACTTCTTATCAGTCCTTTCCCAGAATAGGTGGTTTCGCTCTGCCCAGGGCATTGTCTTGGGTTGATGGTTCATTATCAGCCTCTGATGGTCGTTGATGTTCTTTGCATATCTCCCGTGCATCATCCTAGCCTGACGAGATGTTAAACCTATCTTTCTAAAACAAAACGGAGGAAATTCCTTCCCAAAGCAAGACCTAGCCAATTCTTACTAAAGAAACAGAAATAGAAATTTTTAAAAGATACAGTTTCCAACACTGTGGATCTCTGTATTTTTTTTATACTACTGTGGTAGCTTTCCTCTGCAGCTCAGACTTCTAACTTGGGGCCCTTTACTAAGCTGGATAGAAATGTTACATGGGTTGGCAGAGCCAAATAGCAACTCCAAGACAGCTAGATGGAGGCTGACAGAAACAAAGATGGAACAAGGGAAAATAGGCAGCAGGAAAAGACAAATAAGGACTGAAGAAACATAACATCACCGTGTAGCTGTGGTAGCTGGGGATTCAGTCCTGGAGTTTCTTATTCTACCATTGATTTGCTGTGTAAATGTCCTAAACTCCTCTGAGTGGCGGTGGAAAAGAATCCTAGATTTTAATTTTATACATCTCCCTTACAATTCAGACTGGAAGACAACTGACCAAAATCCATGTCCCAAATTAAAGCTGTGTTAGCCAGATACAGATAGTTTTGTGTATCTTAACTTAGTATGAAGAAACATACAAGCTAAATTAGAAGAAGGTTGTAAACATAAATTCTTAAAATGTTGTTGAGTATATAGGTACTATTCCCTATTAATTAGCAAGATGGGTCACTGGATCCTCTGTACTTAATATACAGTTTTTAAGATGAAAACTGTAGAAAACATTTACATCTAATGATACTTACTAAAGTTTTCATAGCTACCATAAGCCAAGCTGCACATAATTATTTCTTATTCTTTTCACTGCATGCGAGTTGTCTCTGACCTTTCATCATCTTCTTAGCTTTTTAGATTTATCTCAAAATGAGATCTTATTGTCATACAAACTCAGTCAATAAGCTGGGAAAAACTTTAGCTGAGATTTATAATTGTCACAATCACCTTTCTAAATGAACAACTGATAGGGAAAAGGTTGGCTGGAAGAATACTGGAAAGTGAGGCATGAAAAATCTCCTGTTCAGACAGCGGAAGGACACATTAATCAGTCCCTTTGTGTACTTTTCCTCAGGTCTAGTGCATACCACCATCTAGTGGCTCTGAATATAGTATTGGAAAATGACAACTTTTTTGTAATTCATTTTGATGTTTGAAATTAAAAAGCCTCAAATAAACTTTTACAGAAACAGTTATTGGAAATGTAACATTTTCTGCAGCATTGCAATTCGAGTTACATGTGAGATTGCAAACTCCCTTGGCCTTGACTTGGACTGAGGTGCCATGCCAGAACATAAGGCAATGGAGGCAGGAGATAAATATCCCCTAATCCCATTCTTCTCTCTTCTTGGCACTGAGAGCCTTTGAAAGAGATGATATAATACCAATCTACAGAAGGGGAGAACTTCTGCCTTTAATAAGGAGGATTGCAAACACATTATCTGTAATACTCTGTTAGTGAGCAGTCAATTAAAAAAATGACTGCATCTACCTCAGAATTCTTTTTCAACACTGTTGCAGTGATATTTAATGGTAGACCTTCCTGCTGTAGTGTATATAAGGCAGCAGATAAAAGCAGTGCTATAATGTGGGGTTTGTAATTTTGGACTTCGAGACCTGATGTAAATGGCAACTCTATGGAATCATGTTAACTGAAACTGAATACCTGAGCATAATTTAGTGATCTGTGCAGATCCTGAAACTCTTTCATGATCAGTAAGGCCTTATATAACAGTAATGGATGTTTCCCTGTGTAGAGAACTGTCAGGGTTTGGGATTTTTTTTCTTTTTTTTGTTTGTCTCTCTGTCTTAGGAATTTTTCCCCATTCTTGTTGCTGGGGATTGATAATGGGTGGGCAATTAGTTGCTGGGGGGTGATAATGGATGGGTGATTAGTTGCTGCGAGGCGATAATGGGTGGATGATTAAGAAAGACAAAGAGTTGGTCTGAGATGGGTGCGGCTAGCTAGACATTATCTAAGATTCCCTGGTATCTGAGATTCCCCCTCAGAGGGGGGTGGAGATACTGGGGGAATGGGACTAGTTAAAAAAGAGCCAAGCACAGCTGGAGAGTACTTCTTCCATTCTGGACACCAAGAGGGGAGGGAGAGAGGCTGCCTGGAGCTCCAGGAAGAATCTTCCTACACCGTGGGCTTCTGTCTTCAGCTGCGTGTTTCTACCAACTCTCCACCATCTGCTCCAGTGTCTCAAGGGAAGGAAACTCAGGACCCCCGAGCCCCCTTTCTCCCCTCTCAGGGGAGTCATTGCACCCTCCCTGCGCACCAGGAGCACCCCTGCCGGCTGTGACCATGACTGCACCAAAGGGAATTTGCCAACAGAGCAGGAAGAGACTGTCCGTGGGTTTGTCTGTTCTTATTTGTTGTGGGTACTATTGTTGTTGTTTTGTCTGTCCCATTATATACATATATATAAATATATTAGTAAAGGACTGTTATTCCTCTTTTCTCATACCATTGCCTGAAAGCCCCTTGATTTCAAAATTTTACCATTTCAGAGGGAAGGGGGTTACATTTTCCTATTCTAAAGGAGGCTTCTGCCTTCTTTAGCAAATACCTGTCTTTGAAACCCAGACAAGAACTGTCATCTTAATCTGACCTTGAATTCAAGATAGCAAAAGTAGTCCCATTAGACAAGATACTGAACTGTACATATGGAAGTCATGGGATAGAGGACAGAGACAAGGAAGGACTCACAGACTAGGTGCTGCATTTTGGTTCTATCAGTCAAGTGATAAATTGTCATTTCTTCTTGTCAGTTCAGGCTACAGTGGAACTGGGAATGACTCATTCAAGAGAGCTGGCTAGAAGAGGGACTGGAGGCATTTTTCCACATAGTTCAGAGCCAGGAGTCAGCTTGGCAGGTGAATTTCCTGTACACAGTGACAAATAACCCCACATCATGAAGGTGGGCAGAGCACTGAACAATAACTAGGGAGCAGAAAATAAAGAAAAAGGAAGAGAAGAGGAAAGCACACAAAAATAAATTGAAGAACAGATGGCATATATGTGAGTTACAGAGTCCTGGGTTGCTCAGAACACTTCCAGCAAGCTCAGGTCCTCTTCCATAATACAGTGAAGTCCCACAAGTTTATTCAGAGACACATTTCTTAATAACTTTGCTCAAACAAATGAGCAAAACATTAAAATAAAACCACAACCTACTCTTCTAGCAGTATGTGTGCATTTTATTTTAGGGATGCTGACAATTCTTTCATATAACTGTTTTCCCATGGGAATCACAGCCTGTGACTGGACATACAGATTTTCTTTCCATTAGTAGCCAATACTCCCTGTGGTGAAAATGAATTCAAAGAAAACAAATCAGCTTTATCAGTCAGCTTTTCAGAAAGCAATTTTAGAGAGAACATTCCTATCAGGATCACACATAAATTTGTGAAACAAGTACAATTTCCAGCAAAAATACTGTTATGTAATACATTTATCTCTTTTCTTTTTTTCTCAATTTCTGCAGTAGAAATCATCAAAGATGCTTTGAGCAGTGCCAGATATCCTGCTGGTTACTCATAAAAAGCACAGTTTAGTGCTATTATGGCATTTTAGCCAATACTCTCTCTTTCTAATTATTTTTGGTCCTTTTCTGCACACTCAAAAGAGTTTAATATGTGATGGAGGTTGTGACCATATGTTTAACATCTAAAACTCTTTGTACTAATAGTGACCAAAATCAGCAATTTAAATTTGTTTTGGCTCTTAGAATGTTTCTTACTGTAAGGTTATTGCACAAAAGGGAAAACATAAGTTTTGGACATGTAAGAAAGAGTAATTGATTGAGGAAAATTAATTCTTTTACTACATATAAGTGTTTATAACTCCTGAAGGTACTATTAAACATATCTTTTTAAAAGAAAGGCAGTTAGAAAGAGTGAAGGAAATACAGACGTTGAAGAATAAAAGGAATAGAGAGAGTAAATGTGTTCATTTGGTTATCTACTTGGGGAAAAAATAAGAGCTGATAAATAATTATATAGCATCTTCACTAACAGAAAAATGTTAGATATTGAAGAAGGTCTACAGTATAGTGCAGACATAGAGCAAGAAATTATATCTATAATTTTAAGAATTAAAATTGAAGATACGGCCTGCATCTTTATCTGTAAGAGTAATTAACCATTGCAAAATATTACTTAGGAAAATTGTCCATTCTTCACCTCTTCAATGAAGGCACAAATTATGGTCCTGCAATCAAGAATGACTGAATGGAATTCTATGCCCTGTTAGACAGGAGGTACAATTGAGATGATAAAATTCTATTTTACTGACCTTAAAAATCAATAAAAGGTTTGTAATTTTAAGCCCTAAGTATCATAAAGAAAACTAATCATGCAAATCTGATTTGTCTGTGTTATAATGAATCTTCACAGTGAAAGTGTCAGAATAATGTAGTGCAAAAGGAACATTCTCTTCTGCTGCTTCTTCTGCCTGTCTCCATATGGTCACAACTTTGGGACTTGTCATCCTATCCATTTCTTCATTACACATAACAGTTCTGGACTGCTCCTGGAAATAGTTGTTTGCAGCCAAACCTAATGTACTGGAATTAAAGGCAGTGTTTTCAGTCTCCAGACCCACAATTTGTGGGCAGTACTTAGTTCACAGCTTTACCCTGGCAACTTTAGAGGGGAGGGAGTTGTGGGAAGGGTAAAGTGCTGAATACTTCACTTCATGTGTGAAACCGTAATATTTGTTTCTAATAACATTCCTCCAGGCTGCATCTTCCCACAAAACACATGGAATTGTCGTGCATTTTAATGCCAACTGATCTGTTAGATAACTCTAGCTGCAATACAAAAGAACTGTCTATTCTAAATGGATGTGCTCTGTCTCCTCACCCTTCGTTTTGCATGGCTACTTTAGAAACAGTATAAGAAGTTACACATGGTAACACAAATTTGGGGTAGGAGGTGCTGCATATGGGTGCAAAAGATTGCTTCTTCTTAAGCCCCACAGAAATCTATCTGTGATGCTCATAAATAGCTATAGGAGGAGAAAAAAGCATTCCTAATTTAATTCCTCAGGAGAGGGAGAGAGAGATGACTTATAAAGATAATCAGATAGAGAAAGATCAGCCAGTATTAGCATCCTGAATAATAATACAGAGATTGACCAAAGAGATTTAAACACTTCAACACACCCTGGAAAAGAAAATACAATTTTCTGATAACAGTTATTGAAGATGAGTTATGGCAAAACATAGTTTACAGAATTGTATATTTCAGGCTGGTGGGTCTTGGGGTGGTTGGTGGGGGAAGGGGCAAATGCTGTTCAGGCTACTTCTCTGTCCCGCTGTGGGGAGATAGAGAAGGCCGGCTGTGTCCCATACACAGAAGCAGGCTCACTTCCACCCACCCGTGCCGGGAAAGGCACTGAATTCTCACCCACGCGTTTCAGATAGCTCACACACAGAGGCAAGGAGTGGAGGGCCCTCTCATTTGGTGATTCCAGCAAAGCTTTATTTCTGTTGCTGAAGGGCGGCCAGGTATGAAAGAGAGTGAGGCCAGCATGGCCTGGACTTATAAAGGGTACAACCCGGGGGATAGGGAGAAGGTATGGGGTCCGTACAGCAGGATGGGGAGAGGGGTGGGGTCAAAGGTCTGCCCAGGTAGACAAGGTCAGGTTACAGCTGCCTTCTCAGACTTTGGAGTCAGCCCACCACCAGGGGTCACCTTCACTCACCCCAACACAGAATGAATGAGCAACTGCAGCACAGGGATAAAAACTACCTTCGCATACAATCTGGACAGGTCGGATGTCCTTTTGGGGCAGATGCTGTTACCCATCAGTTCAACGGCTTTCTGTAATAGCAGTCTTCATCATGAAAGTCAAGTTTGGCTTCCAGTCTGTGTGCCCTGATAGTCAATTACTTACTCTTCTGTGATTTCTTTTGTAAACTGTTTTGCTCTATTCCAGGCATGAAATATTTTTGTTAGGATCACATTGTTCACATTCTGTTTTGTAGGTGCTTCATACCAATCTATGTCTAGGGTCTTTTATTCACATGAAGTAAATGCTTCTTGTTCAGACTTAAGTTTACCACACCAAAGACAAGTGGATTGGGTAAATTCAGTGCTCTTTTTACATATTTCTTTTTTTTTT